>JAQFVV010006718.1:0-431278 GCA_028023455.1 Epiperipatus broadwayi | reverse complement strand
ATTTTATCTTCTTCTACCGCATCTTCTTCGATGTCGGTCAGTATCATCTGTTTATCTGAATTCTTTTCATTTGCATGTTGGAACTGCTGGAACATATCTAGTTGTATGTCATCTTCAATTTTACGAATATGATTTTTGTGATGCTTATGTATGTTTCCGTTTTCGCCTTTAATATCATAAATTTGCTTTGATCGCGCCCGTTGAATTTTTCCATTAACCCTTTGTTTGCGTAGTATATCTCTGAATATTACCACATCTCCAATGTTAAAGTTTTTCACTGGGTCTTGGTTATATTTATATATGTGTGTATCAGGTCGCAAAAAATCTAAATTAGTTCGTATTTTCTGACCGAATAACATTTCAGCTGGCGATTTTCCAGTCGTTGTTGATAACATTTCAGCTGGCGATTTTCCAGTCGTTGTTGATGAAGTTATATGTTGATACATCATGAATTCCTGTAAGATGTTTTTCATATCCGTATTTTTGTTTTTTATTAAATATTTCTTCACTTGCCCTACCGCGTTTTCCGCCAAACCATTTGATTCAGGGTGATAAGGGGGTGTAAATACATGTTTGATGTCCCATTTTCCAAATTGTATTTTTAATTCTTCATTCGCAAATCCAGTTTCATTGTCAGAGACGATTACTTGTGGAAATCCATGTATATAAAATATGTCTGTTAAACATTTTATTGTTTCGTTTGCACTAGTATTTTTAACCTCATGACATTCTATCCATTTAGAGAAAGCATCGATTAAAATTAAATAATTTCTTCCTTTTATTGGACCCGCATGGTCTATATGAAGTCTTTGTCACGGATATATTGGTTTAGGCCAAGAAGAATATTGTTTATTCGGCAGAGCTATTTCAGACTTACATTTATCATATTTCTTAATATACTTTTCAATATCATTACTTATCTGTAGCCACCAAACATAACTCTGACCTAGAGCTTTAGCTCGCACGATGCCTGGGTGCCCCTGATGCAAAAGTTCTAGAACTTTCATTCTCCCTATAGGAGATATAACTACTCTGTCTCCCTTATTAATACACCCTTTACAGACCGACAATTGGTCTCTATTGGCCCAAAACCCCATTGCTACATTTTCAGGTTTTTTATTAGGTCAACCTTTGCCTATCCATTTCCTAAGTAATGCATACCCGTCATTTTCATTTGTCCATGTCTGAACTACTTTACTATTTATGACTTGTGATTTCATATTGTCAATGTGATTAACTTCAACATCAGTTTCATAGTTGTCATTATTTCCGGGCACTCTAGATAGAGCGTCCGCATGAGAAATTATCTTTCCTTTTTGATATTTTAGATTGAAATTGTAAGCAGTAAGTGTATTAGCCCATCTGAGCATGCGTGGACTTAAATGCTCTGGCATCGGATTATCTTTTCCTATAATCCCTAACAAAGGTTTGTGATCTGTTACTAATTCAAATTTCCGTCCATATATAAACTGGTGAAATTTTTTCACAGCAAACATGACTGCCAAAGCTTCTTTGTCCAGCTTACTATAATTTTTTTCAGCTTTAGACAAAGTTCGAGAAGCATAATCTCCAGGACGTTCATGCCCGTCTATTTGATGCGCTAAAACTGCTCCAATTCCGTATTGTGTTGCATCCGTAGTAATAGTGATGTCTTTGTCGCTATCAAAATGCACTAATAAGCTACTAGAGGTTAACAATTCCTTAACTGCTTTAAACGCTTTTTCATGTTTGGTATTCCAAATCCATTTCTGATCTATGCGTAGCAGTTCGTATAGAGGAGTTGCAACCATCGCTTTGTTCTTTAGAAAAGGTTCGAAAAAATTAATCAAACCTAGGAAAGCTTGAAGTTGTTTGACATTTATTGGGCTTGGAACATCTTTGACTGCCCTAATTTTTTCAGTAAATGGACTTTTCCCTTTTTCTGAAATAAGATGGCCTAAAAACTTTAATTCTCCAGTTTCCCAAATGCATTTTTTAACATTTAATTTTACCCCTGCGTTATTTAGTTTCTCGCATACTTTCCGAATTTTACTTCTTTATTTTTCCGGTGACGTCGCAGCAATCAAAACATCGTCATAATATGGCGTCACTCCTTCCAAGCCTTGTAATATTGAATTTATTTTTGCTTGAAATTGGAGCTGATGTAATTCCAAAAGGGAGACGATTACATTTGAATAATCCAAAAGGGGTCGTAATTGTTAATAACCGAGCTGTATCATCCGTACTTTTAGTTGGTGATATGCCGAATTTAAATCCAATTTCGCAAAATTTTTTGCTTTAGCTAGATTACTGAGAATCTCACGGGTAAGCTTCTTTATTAAGATACTTATTCACTGTTGTTCTATAATCTTCACACAGCCTAATTTTTCCGTCTGGTTTTGTTAATACAATAATCGGTGTGGCCAATCCGCCTCCTCGACTGGGGATAACACGTCTTTTTTAACTAATGCTTCTATTTTTTCCTCTACTAACTGCCTTTGTGCAAAAGGTATTTTTCTGGTTTACAAATAACCGGTTTAGCATTTTCATTTAACTGCAAGTCAATGGGCTTTGATTTTATCAAACCTAAATCTTCCGTAAATAAATTCCGATATAACTCTATCATTTCTTTTTCCACCGAGACCTTTTTAACTATATTAAATTTAATGCCTAAGTCTTTAAACCAGTTTCTTCCTATTAATGGACTAATATCTTTATCTACTATATATATAGGTAATTTGTAGTTTTTATTTTTAAAACCAACTACTACTTCGGATTTCCCAATTAACTTGATCGGGTCCCCGTTGACATCTCTAACGTTAATGTTAGCTTTCTGTATTTTAATCTGAGGGCTCTCTGTGGATATTTCCTTCCACTTTTTCATAGATATTAACGAAATTCCTGAGCCACTATCTATTTCCATTTCTACTCTTTTGTTACTTAACTTAATCTCTAGCATGAATTGATCCTGGTCATTTTTTAAGATATTTTTTTAATTACTGTTTTCCACTGTTTCTGATCTTTACCATATTCAGATTTTCGTTTAGGTTTTTTGCATACTGCTGCTAAATGGCCTTTGCCCCTACAGTTGTAACATTTTTCGTTCCTCCATTTACAGCTTTTAGACAAATGACCTACTTTACCACAACAAAAACATTTTATTTCGAAACTTTTCCCTTCTTTAGTACAATCTTTATCCTTTCTCTCTATTTTAAAAATAGTATTCTTATAGTTTTTCTCCGTTCTATTTGAAAAAGCTAAAGTTTGTTCTACCACTGTTTCGTATACTATTCCCTTTTGAATAGCACCTTCATAAGTCATCTGAGTTTCAATTAATAATGATTGACGCAATTTATCGTCCTTCATTCCCCATAATAACTGGTCAATAAGAATTTGTTCCACAAAGTCGCCATACTCGCAATTCTTTGCTAATTGGCGTAGAACAATATCATATTCTTTAATCGATTCAAGTTGGTCTTGTTTGCGGTTCCTCAATTTTAACCTAGCTAAATACTTTGATGGTCTTGGGTTAAAATAATCTGTTAGTCTTTGAACCAGGTCATCGTAGTTACTACTATCTGTAACTTGTCCATTATACAATTTGTTTACTATTTCAGTAACTTTTCTACCTGACAAACATAATAACGCTGCTACTTTCCTGTCATTTTCAATAATACTATTTAACTTAAAATAATTTTGTAATTGAAGCACATAAAAGGGCCATTCGTGTGGATTATCTATCCCAAATTCCGATATATTAGCTTGTTCTATCGGCATTTTAATTCTTTAACAACTCACCGACTTCTGAATTACTGTTCGATGTACTTCTTTCATAAGCTTGAAAAAACAGGTTTTCTCCTGACTGCTAAAATTGTGATGTACTTGATTTAATGTTGCTTACGAGAAACAACCAAATACACCTAATTCAAGTAACTATTACGCTCTTGCATAAAATTAAGATATCCCATTTAACAGATACAAGATTTTATTAGTATGAAAAATAACAATCATTTATAAACAGAATTATCATTAGTTTTACTAGCGCCTGTAAGGCTTACAAAAATAATAATAAGACAGGTATAGTCTGTATAATTACCCTAGGTCGGTCTTTGGTACCTTCAGACCCGAATATCTGTTTCTCCTCCCATGGTTGGTCCTGTTCTGAATTCGTGCTACACTTAAGTCTCTCAGAAAAGCAGGACTGAAACTAATCTGTCCTTTCTCTGCTAGATTATAACTACTTTTTGTTCTATTGTTTACTCCTTATCAATTTTAATCACCAAATTATTCTGGGCTTATTTGTGAACTAATTAATTAAATTGTTCTTTACATTTTTAATCCTTCGTTTAATTAATTATTTATTCGGATCTTCCATCTTGTTTTACACCTTGCTTTTTATAAAATATCTATATGAAAAACCATTTGTAATTTCTAATTTTCATTTTTATTAAATCAACTCGTTTCCTTTCACATGTAATTATTTAACACTTTTAACTTCTGGAGTACACACAGTTTCAAACGTATTTTTTCTTAATATTAATCGTACTACAACATAACAAACATATTTAAAAAATACAATATATAGATAGACGTAAAATGCCTCTCATTGTATTTGTTGATTTACCTAGCAATTGGTGGTTTTTGCTCATGTATACATACATATCAAATATTAATAGATAATTAAAAAAACATTGCATCTAAAAAAATTCAATGCTTCTATATAAAATAAAATAAAGATTTTATGTGCACATATACATATCTGTGAGAACTAATTTATTGATTGTACCTATAATAAGAAAAACATATGTAATGTATTAAAAAAGTTTAAAATCTTTAAAATTAAATAAATAATAAGCTTTACTTCCTGGGAATTATGGGGTTCTCTCTATTTCAAATATTTGATTTGCCAAAAAAAAAAGAAGAAATATCTGGAACTATGTTTTCTTCAAAAGAAAAATAAATGGTTTATTCAGTTATGATACAAAGTTTTACATTTCTCTTTTTTTAAAAAATGATTGGTTGCAATACTTCCAGAATACTTTTCTCATGGAAAACTATAACAGAATAGGCAGAAAAGTTCAGATTTGGAGATATACTTTACAAGATTATTTATTTTTATGAGACAGATCATTTACTCCACTATATTATATAGTCTCACATGATTAGAAGGGGGAAAATGGTGAACTCTTCTGCCTATCTGGCTTTCTTTAAGAAAGTCAGCAAAAGCTTTTCTTTGGAAAGCAAGAATTGGTCATCTATGTAATAATAATGTTCATTCATTGCAAGTGATTAATGATTGTGCAGTACTGACAAGAAATCTTATCTTTCAGGCCAAGATTTCAACTAACAGTTACTTTCCAAAAAAGTTTTTCAGCAATACAACTTTTCATTTTGGTTTTGCTAAAAATACAAAAACTCATATATCTCGTATTAATTTTAAAATCTTATTTTATTGCAATACAAATGAAAAGAAATTACTAAGAATAATATTTTGGTCTTAAATTCAGAAGTAAAAAGCCAATAAATTTAGAACACTGGCTTGAAGAGGACATGCATGTTTATACTATATAAATAATCGTATATTAATAACAAACTACTATCACGACTATATGAAATGTACAATAGAAATTTGCCTGTTTTTTTAAGGTCTCAAAGAGTAATCAAAAGTTTTTTTTAGTTATCAGAAATTTTTTTATTTATATTTAATCATTATTAATTGAAATATTTTTTACCATTCTGTCCATAAATTAATAATAACATTGAATGTGACCATGGTGGAAAAGAAGTTTGTAAATAAAAAGAAAATTAAAAACTTTCTTATATTTAATAATTATATTGTGTGATCTTTCTAATATAGATGCTTTAAAATATTTATAATGACCTATAAAAAAGTAATTTGAATGTGCATCAATTTAAATTGTCTTTAATAAACTAATAAGATTATTTAAATTATTTAGGGATTGACCCATTTCTAATTAGACCGATTGGTCTCATTCCAAAAGCATACATTATAACATCTGAACAATTTACAAAAGATATCAGGATAATGTTTTTGTTCTTGGAAATACCAATGCAATAGTTTTTTTTGTAGAGGAGTTAAATAATTTGAAGGGCTTGAAATGGACTATGGAAGTGGAACAGGACAAAATGTTAAGTATTTGGATTTAATTATTACAAGAGATAATAGTATATTAAGTTATAAATGAATAATCAAACCATTACAAAAAAGAGTATATATTAATTGTAAATCAGAAGTACCAATTATGCATAAGATGGTAAGTTTTACATTCTTTTTTTTCACAATTAAAGATTGTCATTACCAACATGATAAATTATAAAATATTCAGATATTTTCTGTGCAATTGCTTGAAATTGGTTCTAAGATTGAACAAATTAACAACACTATATGTCAATTTAAAAAGAGTTATAATGAATTAAAGGTGTTGTGTATCAATTTTTTGTGAATATATATTATCATATATAGGTGAATTGGGGTGCAGTATTGAAAAGGCGTTAAAAGAGCATGAATTGTTATACAAGAATGTAAAAAGTAATAATAATGATTTAATGACTGATTTGGTTTTCTTAGATAATGAAAGAACATGTAAATATAAATTTAATTTTGATATTGAAAGGATTAAGATTCTTCATGAAGAGAGAATCCATAATAAAAGAAAAATTAAAGTCTTTTAATAAATAGAAATAAAATGAATATATTAAATAGGCAAATTGCTAAAGTTAAAAATTCGGGATTCGTGGAATTTAAGTTGATGATATTTGCTTTCAATATGTTTTTTGAATTTAACAAAATTTGAGTAGGGCTAAACAATTAACTGAAAGTACTTCTGTGAAATAAAAGACTGTCTATAATAGTTAATTATTATTATATTTATTATTTTGTTGTTATTATCATAGTTTTTAATTAATGGACATTTATATCTGTGGATTGAAAAATTGCTTATAGCAGTTTATTACCAGTATAGTTATTAGTATTTATTGTATATATATATTGAAGCAGGGCTGAGTTCGATCCCTGTTTCAAAAAGTAAACTGTCCTATATATGCATCAGTATAACCCAATTAATTGAATTTATTTCTTTTTTATATTTATATTTATAACTACATAGGGATTAAAAAAGGTTAAAGTAAACAGAAGAGGTGGGGGTATGTCTGCTCTTTGTTTTATGGAAACGCATGTATATATTTTTGCTGGATAGAATAATATGAAAGAAAAAAAAGTATAAATGCATATATAGAAATATGTTTTATTTTTCAAGATGGAAGCTCTTCACTTTCATTTTGGAGAAGTTAAATGAAAAAGAAAGATATCAAAAAAAACTTGATCGATATCTGAAGAATTTATTTATGGAGATTTAAGTTTTGGATTCAAAAGATTTTCGATCAAAACAAAAGGAGAGCAAAATTAGATTTTGAGATGCTAAAAGCGTTTGTTCGAAAAGAATCCAGATTTTGAGTGGCAGAACTTCTGATAAAAAGAAAATTAAAAAAAAAAGATTATTCTATTGCTAATTTTAGTAGAGTGCTGCGGTGGAGAATTGTTTAGAAATGTCTGGTAGAATTATGTACAAGCTGGCTTAAGAAGGCGTAAGTGCCAGGCAGTGCAATCCAGCCCCATGAAGGTCCGAAAGTTGCTGCAAGAAGGGTGACCGTCGAAGATAGTAACTAATTGCTCCAAAGTCTAAATTAAATCCAAAAAGGAATGGAATCAACAAACAAGTATATAGGACAGCCAGAATGAATAATCCAATTTGATTGCCATTAAATCGAGTGCTATAAAATTTTTTTTAAACGAATGCATTTTTTTAGTTTTGGTAATCCTTTGTTTTTCCCAGGGAAGAAAAGCAATTCAGGTATGTGCACATTCAGCAATATAATATTTAGTGTTCCAGATAGCGTCTGTTTTTTTGAATTCTTCACAAACTTTCCTTTATAAACTTTCTTTCATGAATGATCTGCATAAACTTTTGTAAAAAAAAAGACTTTTTCCTACTCATATGAACCTGATATATGTCTTATTTATCTGATTTTATACATATCTAGGCAGTGTGTGTATGCATGTGTTGTTCCTAGTAAATAAAGAGCACAAAATCAAAAATATTTAATCAGGGTATAAATAAAATATTGTACAAATTTTTAAAATGAAATGTATGTTAATTGGTGTTGTTCATTTAAGTCTGTTTTTATAAAAGTATAAAGAATTTAGAGTAGTATATCAAACATATTTTAGTATAGTAACCCCCCTCCCCCTCCATAAATTTTCTTCGATTTGTCAATCACCCACCCTGAGTTTGCTAGTCAAGGGCATTTCCATATTGGTATTTCAGCTCTCCTACCATAATTCTTATAGTAATATAAGGTTGGCGCTTGAAGTCATAAATTGATGCTCATAAATATGCTGGGTGAGAAATATGAGTATAGTTTTCAAAATACTTTAGGAATAAATTTTTTTTAAAACAATTACGCATATATGTGTAGTGTTATATATCACGTATATATATAACCATTTATAAATGGTTATATATATATATGCATGATATATATATATATATATATAAGGAAAATGGCAAATCCCATTACAATTGGCTACCCAACATAGACCGATACACTTTAACCATGAGTATCTTGAGAATTTTAAAAATAGGTTATGCCAGTAACAAAAAAAATTGTTTTAATGAATTTTTGTTTATATTTTAAAGCTATAGATTATAATGTAGATGTAAAAGTACTGCCAGAATGTATATTGTGCACATGTGCATGCATACACGTAAAAAAGAAAACTTTTTTATAATATTAAAAAAGTAATTTTAGGAAATTCTGATTATTATTATTATTATTAATAATAATAATAATAATAATAATAATAATAATAATAATAATAATAATAATAATAATAATAATAATAATAATAATAATAATAAAAAAAAAAAATAAATAAATAAAAATAATAAAAAAAAAATAAAAAAAAAAAAATAAATAATAAAATAAAAAATAATAAAATAAAAAATAAAAAAAAAAAATAAAATAAAATAATAATAATAAAATAATAATAATAATAATAATAATAAAATAATCAATTCAATTCAATATCCATTTATTATGTGCATTTCAACATTTACACTTTAACAGAAATACACAATAAAAAAAAATAATAATAATAACAATGATAATAATTAAAATTTAAAAAAAAAACAATTATAATCAAATACAAGCTAAATACATAAAATTATATATACATATATGTTCATAACTATACATTTAGTTGTTTTTTAACATTCATCACAAATTGATCGCAAAAAATATCAATATTATTAAAAGTTAGATTATATACCATTTGCAATCTATTAATAACTGATTTACCAAAGAAAGTATTTTTACATATACTAATCTTGAAAGTTTGCATTTCTCTTAATAAGCGACAAGGTACTTTCAATTCTATTTTTGATATACAGTTACTGACATCAATTTTCCCATCAATCAACTTTTTCAGTAATATCATATCCTTCAACATTCTCCTTTCTTTCAATACTGTTTTGACAGTTTGACATTCACCCATTATTAATTTATTAAATCTTTTTTCAATATTATATATTTTAGACTGAATATTAATCAGATTGAAGTTCCATATACAAGAATTATATTCTAAAACTGTAACAACAAGAGAAAAAAGTAACCTATATTTTATGGAAATAGATAAATCTCTCCCATATCTCAAAATACAGCCCATATTTCTGTATGCTTTATTAATAATACATTTAATATGTGCATTAAAAGTAAAATTGCTACAAAATATAATTCCTAAATCAGATACAGTCTCTTTATATTTAATAACACCATTCTCAATTTTATATTGATAAACAGATTTTTCAGTTTTATTAGTATAGGAAACAATGCATGTTTTATTAATGTTAATCTCCATGTTGTTATACCTACACCATATAATAAAACTATCTATATCCTTTTGAACCTCAATATGATCACTATAAGTAATAATTCTTTTAAATAACTTACAATCATCAGCATAAGTAAGTATCATACTATTTTTTATGCTATGATCAAGATCACACATATAAACATTAAAAAGCAATGGTGCTAATATTCCACCCTGAGGAACACCTATCATATTATCAAAAAAAAGAGAATTAGTTTTATCCATATGTACATAAGATTTTCGACCCCTCAAATAATTGGAAAACCACTCAACTAAATGAGGACTAACACCCAACATTTTAAGTTTATACAAAAGTCTAATATATGAAACTTTGTCAAATGCCTGAGTCATATCAAAATATACAACATCTAATTGCTTCTGATCAGATAAGGCATGAGCAATATGATCAAATATCACCATTAAATTAGTTTCAGCAGATCTACCAGGTAAAAAACCATGCTGATAACTAGGTAATACCTTAATCATATCTACAATAATATTACTATAAATACACCTTTCATAAATTCTAGCAAAAGGTGACAGAATTGAAATAGGTCTATAATTACCTGAATCAGATCTATCCCCTTTTTTAAAAATTGGTATAATTTTAGCTATCTTAAATATATCAGGAATAATAGTTTTCTCAATTGATAAATTAATAATATAATGCAATGGTGCTACCAAACATTCAGCACAACCCTTGATAATAAAATTAGGAATATTATCATATCCCATAGAAGATTTCAATTTAAGTTTAGAAATTGCAGTAAACACTTCAGGAATTGCAATTTTATTAACATCTATATTCCAAAAACTTTCTTTATTAAATTTAATATCAACCATATTATCATTACTTGAAGTATCTAAGTACATATTAGTAAAATGATTGACTAGATCATCCATAGAAGGCCTAATTACATTATATCTACAACTTTTACTTCCAACAATATTAAGATCTTTTATATAATTCCAAAACATTTGTGGATTATTCCTAAAATTTTCTTCAACTCTATTTAAATTATTATTATAATCTCTTTTCATAAGAGTTTTAGTATAAGCACACAAACCACTAAATTTCTTATACAATTCTTTATCATTAGTTAGTTTATATAACCTATGATATTTGTGCTTTCTATTTAAGCCCTTACCCAATTCCCTAGAAAACCATTTAGGATATTTGTTATTAGTATTTAAATAATGCCTAACAGGAATATATTGATCTAGACAATATTGAACTATACCAACAAAATTATTTGCCGCTATATTTGGATCATTTTCCATCAAAATTACATTCCAATCAATGTCCTCAAAAGCTTTATAAAGACCATAATAGTCACCATGTTTGTAATCTCTCTTACTATTTATCATAGGCTTTATATGTTCATGAGAACCATCTATTACAAATTCCAAAGGTGGATGATAAGGATCAGGGGGCAAAAGAGCTTGATCAGCCTCTTTGCACTTCAAATCATTCTTAGTGCTAAACAATAAATCCAACATACCCCCCCTAAAATTAATAATACTATTAAGTTGAATTAAACTAACCAACTCAACAAAAAATTTTAATCTATAAAGTTTACTATTATCAACATTCTTATTACTATGTCTTGAGTAATCAGCTTCATTAAAATCCCCAACTATAATAATATCATATTTATATTTCACCAATATATCCTCAACCTTAACTAAATATGCATCTAAATCATTCATTGACAAAGTAGGTCAAAGATATATAGTACCTAACAATATTTTATTTTTATTTTTTAAACTAACTTCAATCCAACAAGATTCAATATTATTATCATTAATAATTATCTGTTTATGCTTTATGTCTTTTTTAATAGAAATCAAAGTACCACCTCCTCTTGTTTCATAATTATAATTTCTATCACATCTATACACACAATACCTATCATCAAATATACTAATATTATCAATTTCTTCTTTTAACCAAGTCTCTGTTAAAAAGATAATATCATATTCATTTAATAACAATTCAAATTTAAAATCAATTGTCTTAGTTCTAAGACCACGAACATTTTGATAATAACAATTCATGAATTGCTATTTATTACACAGATTATTTTGCAAATTTATATCTTTCACTATAGTGCTAATTTCATCAACATTATCAGTCAATATAATATCTTCTGTCTTTTCTTCAATAATCTTATTAATATTTAATATAGCATTATCCTGTGTACTATCAACATTAAAATTTCTTAAATATTTTAAATCTCCATAGAAGGGCAATATGACTGCTGACAAAGGCCAAACGTTACCAACCAAAACTTTATCAGATTCAGATTCTTCTATAGATAAATAAAATGAAGAATATTTTTTAGATTTTGTATTCACTTTATAACACACACTATTTATATCTAAAACATTTTTCAAATGAGCAGTCACATCTTCAACAGAGGTGTCATTATCCATTCTAGTTAGAAAAATTTTTTTAAATTTCTTTCTTGTCTTAATAGCTTTTAAAACATGATTAACCTGATTTCCTATAATAGGTGAAGAACTTGAATTTTTAATATTTTTATTCTTATTTTTACGATAAAATACAGTTTTAAAACCATCATTTTCTTTATCTGCACAATCTTTCAAATAAAAGGCATATGAGTTTTTAGAGGTGCTATCTTGATTAGAAATCCCAGACGATTCATCTGACGTTACATTTGTTTTCATATCTGACTGACCAACCTTCACTTTAATTGCTTTATTCTGCTGTTCATTAAATTTAGAACTTGATCTATCAGTGACACTAAAAACTGCCTCCTTTTTTAATTGATCAACTCCTTCACTTCTATTTATAGTAGAAAGTGGAGGGAAATTTAAATCAGAAACAATAAGTTCAGGCGTTTGCTTTTCTTTATGCTTTAAAATAAGTTGACTTTCTTTTTTATTAAAAACAACAGAATTTCTGTCTATGCTTCTATAATCATTATTTTTATTTATATCCAAATTATTAACAGATGCATTTAATAACATATTTTTTATCGTAATATTTTCTTCTTTCAATAATTTAATTTCACTTGATAAATCTGTAACAATATTTAAAATTCTATTCAATAAAAACGTAGATTTTTCACAAGATAAACAATTATTATCCATTTTAGATAGATTTTTTTTTCCTTTATCAAAATCACGATTAGATATAGCATTAATTTCTATTAATTTAGAAATGTCATTACCTTCATTTCCTAATAAATTTTGACCAAAAATATCCAAGTCTTGCGAATCATTTATATCTGATACAATAATCTCCATTTTGTTTTCATTGACTTCCATTACGTTATTACTATTTGAATGATTACATTTATCACAAATATAGGACTCCATTTCTATTTCATTTTTATGCAATATTATTCCATTAGATTTCAAACATGTTTTATGAAACTTATTATTGCATTTAGTACATTTAATTCTTGGCTGTTTTCCAAATATAAGATCACTGCAAAGAGCACATGGTGTACCTCCCATAGCATAGCAGAATAATAATAATAATAATAATAATAATAATAATAATAATAATAATAATAATAATAATAATAATAATAATAATAATAATAATAATAATAATAATAATAATAATAATATAATTATTTTAATTAATAATAATATAATAATAATAATAATAATAATAATAATAATAATAATAATAATAATAATAATAATAATAATAATAATAATAATAATAATAATAATAATAATAATAATAATAATAATAATAATAATAATAATAATAATAATAATAATAATAATAATAATAATAATAATAATAATAATAATAATAATAATAATAATAATAATAATAATAATAATAATAATAATAATAATAATAATAATAATAATAATAATAATAATAATAATAATAATAATAATAATAATAATAATAATAATAATAATAATAATAATAATAATAATAATAATAATAATAATAATAATAATAATAATAATAATAATAATAATAATAATAATAATAATAATAAAAGTAAGTTGGGAATTGTCTAATGGGAGATGCTCAACTGATGTAAAAAAGTTGGGGAAAATAGTTTTTTTTGGGGGGTGAGTAATTACTAAAAAAAAAATCTTTAAGAATGTTTTCTACTAATGCCAAGTAAGTTTTTTTTTAAAAAAATTGTTTTGTTTTTGACGAAGTTTGGTGATATGTAACTGAATAAGTATATGCCATTACATTTCTTCCAAATAAAAAAAAATATATAAAATCACCCTCGAGTAGAAATATATATATAAAAGGGGGGGGGGTAATAATTTGATTTGAATTAATATATATAATGCACAGATGGCAAACTAATTATATAATTTAAAGTTAAAATCTAAAAACAAGATTCTTTTTAATATAAAAATTTTTTTTAAAAAATTCTGTTAATTACTTATTTTTATTCTTAGAATGGAAATGATTTTCTATTTTGAGGTAATTGCAAACAAGCCCTGGACATATAGTCAGATAGGAGATAAATTTAAAAAAATACTACTGATAAGAGTTTCCAGAGATAAAAAAACTTTGAAGGGAGAAGAGATTTTTGGATTGCTCTGGCTGATTGTGTATTATTAAGTATATTGAGAGGTGTATTGAGGATCTCCAAAATGTAGGGGTCAACAATAATTAACATTTCCCATACTTGCAGCAGCTGAAGCAGTCTCCAGAATAGGATGGTTCCTGGAAAATAGCCAGCAATGGACATCTCTCCATCTAGAAGAATAGGAAATGGAAAGAACTTTGAATTCTGCCATGCATCAAGGATTACAAAGAAAAACTTTACCTATAGCATTGGAAAGTATAAACTTTTCTTTTAAATGAAGTATGAATATTAATCATATAATGTGAACTTTTTTCAGTATTTTAAGTATCACTTAACTTTTAAAAGAAATCTCTTATCTGACTAAATTTTAAATCATTTATATATTTTCTTTTTTTAAAAATAGGCTTAATATCATTTCCATTCTCCTAATTTCTTTATAAATTAATTATTTAAAGTGAGCATGGATGGCTGCATAGATTCGTAAGATTGTTAGTATAAAGTGTGTTAATTTTGGGCTAATTGTTTCGTAGTTGGATCGGTGCTAGTGGATAGATGTACGGATGTTTATGTCAATGTAACTTGAGTAGGTGCATTGGATACTCATTCCCTTGTTCGGCATTAGCATACAGGGCATAATACCCACCTGAACATATGATCCAAAAGAGTAGTCATCACATTGTTAATGGTCGTAGGCATATTTCCTATGCCATTGTTTTTCTTATGCTCTGACTGGGACAGTAAGCCGGCAAAGAACCGCTATCACCATTTACAGAGTTTCTCGTAAAATTTCATTCTTGTATCATGGGGAAGATGCTCATTCCTTCTCACTATGATTCACTATTTTTCTAATGATATCATGCTACAGATGTGCAATTCCTGTTAGCATGATTGTGTTATGCTAATAATCTCCTTTTGCATTGGTCACATCAGTATATCAGTAAGCTAGTGTTGGTTTAAATGCAGGATTTTTGGCCTAAAATTAAAAGGGAATGGGTTGGTTATTGTGTAATCTATGTAGCATGTTTACACTTAATAAAATACTAAAATTGTATTTAAATCTATTAAACACTTCCATCTGTGCATGTAATCCAAATCAAATATATTTAGTTAATTTAATTTTCAGAATCTTTTTAACGCATGTGTGCATTATAATAAAATGTTTTGTTGAATTAATTTTGGCAGTAACTTATTTTATATATTTTATTAATATTTAAAAGCATTAGAAATTTGAATATACAGTATGATATTTTAAGCTCAGCTTCTCCCTGAGCTAGCGACTGGTGCTTTCGGTTCAATAAAAAGGTAACCTCTCCAGCGCATCTGCCTACTGTATAAATTTTCCAGGTTCAAATGGCCTGGTGGCACCCTGGTATAACAGATTATGTTAGGGAGGTTCATCTACCATTATAATATATATATATATATATATATATATAAAATTGAGATGATATTTTCTGTCATCTCATATGTTTATATATATATATATTTAATTTAGTAATATTTTAAGTAGTTTATAATAAAATATCACATAAATGCATTATCTCATTAAATCAATTAGGATTTCAAGTTCGATTTTCTTTTAATTTATTTAAAATGATTATAATTCAAAACAAACCAGTGTCTTGACATGTAAGTTTTTTTTCTTAAAAAACTTTTTTTTGTGGGTGTTTCTTGAGAAAAGATGAGCTGGGGAAGAAATTAGAGAGATTCACCCAAGCTTAAAAGTGGATTTGTAATTATAAATGTTATTAGCATCTATCAGTTGTATATTGCACTAATTAATCAAGAATCTTTTGTTAACATCCCATGAACACCATTTCTTATGCTTCCTCAAGCTGTTAAAATAGGCAAGAATAGTCATCACATTTGCATTTCCTCTGACCCTTGTAAGTAATGAAAAGCTATGTTCAAATCCTGTTTTGAAAAAAGTTTTGACACATCCAAACGTGCTAGAAAATCTTAGATTTGATTGGGATGCAGACGTTTATGCTTTTATTAGTTGTTATCCAAGATTCATGATATATACAGAATGGTCCTAGATTTTATAATAATAACTGCAGGAGTGGTTCATGCTGAATTTTTACCAGATATCTAAAGGTACTTTGCCTTTTGCATTATGTGCGAAACTTGAATGACTTAAAAATAAACAGGATTTATTTGCTCTCAAAGTTTGATCTTAACTGGTATAGTATTTATTTTTATTTGTTTAGACCCAAATAATTTAAGGAATTTACTTTGTTTCACGTTCAATATTGATTTTATTGATCTTTATAGATAGGGTTACATATCATTGTCTTCCATTATGAAATTTAAATTGTCTTTTACAATAAATTTAACTTTTTTCAACAAAAATTTATTAATCTTGATTATTATTGTAATACCTATTGGGTAACAATGACATCTCCATTTATCTTTTTGGCTTCAATTTATGTTTTTGCTAACTTAGGACTGTTTTCCATATTTTTAGGTAATGAAATCCAATCTGTTTGAAAAATGAGAGACATCCAGTTTCTCTAAATGCCTTCCTTACTATAGGTTTATTACAGATTTGTCCTTAGTCTTATTGATTTCACTGCTATTTTTACTTTATCTGGTTTCACTTTTGGGAACATTCATTTTTGTATGTCTTATTTGTTTATAGTATGATAAACTTTTGACTAGTTGCCTAGGATTTTACATTTTGCACTTTCCACTTGCACTTTTGTGCTCTGCGCTTCTGCAATAGTAGCATTCTAATTTTATTTTTGCAGTTTGCTCTTACAATTTTTATTTATTTGGGATCTTTTTTTACATTGAATTGGTGAGACTCTTTTATATGACTTAAGAGTAATTTGTGCAGTGCATTTTTTGAGTAGTTGTGGTTACATGTTTTCATTGTCCATATATAGAAATTGTTTCAACAGTTTCCTCCACATAATCTCTGCATACAATTCTTTGCCAAATCTCTCAGAGAGCATTATAATCTATAGTTTTTCTTCATTTGCCACTTATTATTGAAACAGTAAGATTCGTATTCAAATCTTAAGTTTCACCTTTTTCTATCGTCTCTCACTCACCGGTCTATCCTACCCAAATTTAAACTTTTTGGAATCGAATTGTGTGTAGCAATATTAAAAACATATAGATATATGTAGAATTCACCATAAAAAACGCACACATTTCGATCTCAAATTTAAGGCAATAAATAAAGATAAATAATATAATTTATATTTCATCTTTTAGTTATATAAAAATATATAATTTTAATCATTTATTTTAAATTGTAAAATCCGTTATTTATTGCTTTGTTTAAATTTCATTTAATAATAATTTAGAAATAGATTGTAATATTTAATTAAAAGTAAAAATAATCATATGTTCCCTTTTTGTCTTTGAAATTTTAAAAAGAATCAGTCGGTGAGAGATAATAGATTAATTAAAAAGAAAAATTCCCTAAAATGTAATTGCAAAAACTAAATGTAAAATCTAAACGTAAACAATAGAACGGCAGTTTTCTCTAATTAGAATTAACAAAAATGCATTGATTATTCTCAGGGCAGATTAAGTGGAATCTAAAAATACACTAACAAAAATGTGAAAGATAAGATCTAAGAAGAGAGGCCATCTTAGACTTGCTAGAAACAGGTACTTTAACTTTAGCTCTGCTCTCGATCAAGAGAGTCTCCATGATATTTAAATAAATTGTTCCTGCCATGGTATGACCGAGTAAAAGCGCCCAGACTATTCTCCACCCGGAGATGGCCTATCGGATGCCAAATCTTCCATTGCCCTTCATAAATTCAACCACGAAGATGTGCTGCCTAAAATAATTTGAAAGCTGCTGCTGTTAAATTACACGATGTAAAGAACTGCTAATGCTAGAATCATGAACAATTTGCTACTGATCACAGAATCGGAAAACTTCTCATAAACAGGTACCTGTGTTCAAATTCTCTAGAGTACTCTACTAATATGCTATAGGTCATTCTTCATACTACTTATATTATCATTTGTAAAACTAAAATTTAATAATTAATTTATTGTGTAAATTTCTCTAATAATCTAGCTTACCTCAATCTATCTTTCTTGGGTACGTATTTCTAAAATCTACGTTTTATCATATAATTATCGCATTTTCATAATTTTCTAAGTTTAAATCTATGATCACTTGAAACAGTGTATGCGTGTCAAATTTTCATTAATATTTACTTTCATAAATAACTTAATTTTCATATAAATCGACACGCATTCAATGCTTCATTTATTGTAATGCAGGGGTCTACTACTTAGCAAATGGCTGGCGTATTAGTTGTAATAATCACCCAGTTTATATATGTTTTATATTTATTAAATCTTAATAATTCCATAAAATTGCATTTCTTTGAGAGTCGCCAACATTCTTTATTAAATGTTGATAATGTAGGGCCGAGTTAGAAAATATATTTAAATCTTACCAGAATCATCTATACATTATACATGTGTTACATTTTAGAGACACGATGACCCATTACAAGCCATGAATATTCCGGATTCTATAGGGTTGAAATTAACCCCAGTCGTCCTACACCAGCTGACAAATGAATGTCCCGTAGGACTTGACACCCATCACGCAGCCAGCAGGCAAATTGCAGCACGAACCGCTTATCCCTGGTTATGCTTATGTGACACCTTACCTCTTTGGGCCTATGGCAAACGCCAGCCTGTCATTCTTATAAACTCATTCACAGCTTTGCAGTTTCAATATACTGCCATTCCATATCGCCTTTCTAAAACGTACTACGTGTTTCTTTAACTAACTTTATTATTCTATGTATCACTCCGCCCCTGCATTATCTTCATAATTCACTCTCAAATAAATGCTAGCCCTTAGTTATTAAAGAATATTTTAATTAAATAAATATATGTCCGCCGCTAGTATTATAAATCTCACATTAGACTCTTGCATTGCAAAAGTAATAAATCCCTAAAGGCATGCCTTAGAAATATTTGCTCAAGAATTTTAGGTAGCTAGATTACGTCATCAACTAAATGTATTTTTTTTTGTAAACATGAACAGTATCAGAAATATCGCTACTGACAGCTTAAATAAAAGTATTATTGATAAAATGATTTCATATAAAATATGTCTAAATAAATAAATGTATTTCTCTAATATATAATAGTATCGGAAAATCCCGCTATTGAAACGTTAAATATTATCAAATATTATTATTAAATAATTTATTAAAATGTTTCAATAAATAATTTCAAACTATACGTCTGCAGTTACGTTTTATTTATTCAATACCCATTCTATATAATATTTCCTCGATTTGTAAATATAAGTGTTTAATTAATATTAGTGTAAGATTAATGTTCTGATTGGCTAACTCGAAATAAAATCATGAATCTCTTGCATACCCTGACCACCGTGCCTAAAGAAATCTTTACTAATGTTGCATCAGATGCGTTGTTTCGTAGATTGTATTGTGGAACCGATAAACTATGTTCGAACTTAGTACTACAGGTGGCTTCGCTACCTAGATGGTGCTGCAGTTCTGTGTGGTGGTAGAATTCTGCACTATGTTACCGAGTCACACGTTTTCTGACTGTTACATTATATAAATCAAGATAAAGTATCTGGTTGGAAAATTTCAGTCTAAAATGATGGCTCATCCATTTTCCCAATTCTGCAGAAGATAAATTTCCAGGGTCTTCATATTCACAGAGATAATTTGCAATTTCTATTCTAAAATCCAACAAGAAAAAGTAATACCACCACTTTTGCATTGTCACCATTTATATTTTTTGCAATAAAATGCTATACCCTCTGTGTAGGTAGTCCATTCATTCATCTAATGTATTCTACTTCTTTAAAGATTTTATTTCAATTTTAAACAAGTGTCATACTGTCTACTTTCTAGTTTTAAATTAATGTTCTGTATACCCTGCCTTTGCAAATTCTCAGGCTGTGCCACCAAATGTCATGCTTATCATCATGAATGAAACTGCAGTCATAACTTCAACAGAAGAAATCCAAATGAAGATGTAAATCAAGGAATTTAATATAGTATGGCTAAATATTAATAATTTCATTAAATATATAATTTGATACAAGATTTAATTTATTGTAAAATATTAATAGATGATTATGTACAAATTTATGGTGCTACCCAAAGGCTTACTAAAACCATAATTAAGACTGAAATCATTAAATGTTTCTACAACCTACAAATGGTGTGTACTTGTTATTGAGGGCCGCTCTCTAGGTTCTACTTTAATGCACTGGCCTATTGCTGGATTGCTCATTATTTTCTAATAGTTTTTTGAAATTATCTTTATGTTAAGAATACATTTTCTGTTTTAAGAATGCTGTTTTACCCATTATTTTATTTTGTATAAAAATATTTTTATTTTTGAATTTAATATTATTAGATGTTTTGAATTTGTATTCCATCCATTATTAAGTTTCTCTAATTATCTTGTTTTACACAATTTCATGTGTTAGTTTACATAAATTTTTATTACAAAATTTATAACTTGTTTTGATTAACATAAATGTACCTTTGAAGGTTTTTGCGATGCTATATATTGCAGAGGCTTTTACTATATGGTGAAACTGAACTGTTTTCAGACCCATATAGCTATCTATTTTGTTAAGCTGGGTTTGAAGACATTACATGTCTGATAAATTCATGCTTTTAAACTGATAGAAACATGTTTGATAAATGCTGACTTTAGAGTTAGTATTTAGATCTAGTTTCTCAGTCTCCCAGCCATTCACTGATGTGATCCATAAGCTCAAAACCAGCTGGTCTGAATGTAGGGTGACAACGATAGAGATTTTGAATTCTATCTCTTTTAGTATTTATGTAAACAAAGCTTGTTAGGAGCTATTGAGAAAGCTCCATCAAGTGGTCATATATATATAAAATTAAGAGCGTGCTAATAGCTATATATATATATATTATATATTGTGCCAGACTGTAAAACGTCCATGCACAAGATGGCTGTAGCCAACAATTTGGCACAGCTAAATTTATTGAATAAATTAAATAAAGTAAATAAGATATAAAAATAATTAAATAAGACCATTAAAAAATAGCAATCTCCTTTCAACGGTCTCATCAGGGACGGGGGTATTGTGCCAAACCGTGTATAATGGCCATGCACAAAATGGCTGTTGCTGAAGATTCAGCACAGCTAAAATTTATCAGATTAAAAGTGTAATTTTAACAGATCTATTAAATTTATAATTTAGATGTGTATTTGGAGGTACTTATATATAGTACATAAATAAATGGGTTTGGTCTATATTATATTCCTATTATACCCACAGTACGAGTGTATGCAGTATATGTGTTAATAATTTTATTCGCACAGCAAATCTATATCATAAAGGGAAAACTAAGCTTGTAACATTTGTTTACGTGTGGAACAGTTTTTTTGTATTTAAGTTTATTACCACATGTAAATGTTCCGATACACATATATAGAAATGTATTTTTTCTTTTTCCTAAAAATTGTTTAAATAGAATTTGAATTTTGTACTTATTGGAATTTAAATTTTATATTTATTAGAATAAGATGGTTGGTAATTAATATTAATTTATCAAAAGAAAAACACCTTTTGTCAATTGTAATCTACCTTTGGCCAAAGAAAAATGTTTTGTATAAAAAAATTTGTTCTGGTTGATCGTGGATAAAGATAAAAGCAAAAAGTTGATTTTATCTAAAAGAATGTAAACACAATGGGTGGTGTAATTAATAAATATGGAAGCTATACAAATTCCAATATTAGAGAAATCGTACTTTAATACATAAAAAGTGAAAGAATGTAGGTAAAGTAATATAAAGGTATAGTCTTATTATTGGCTGATGAAATAGTTCGTAGGGGGTATTACAAAGGTACTAATTGGGCCATATATGTGCTACTTACTTGGGGCATTGAGTTCAGTGGTTGCTAGCTCTCCAAAGCAATCAGATGGCAGAGGTTTAAGTTTCCCGCTTGTTCCAGAAATATGACGATCTATGGTTGCTAAAATAAGAGTTGGCTCCAGCATGTCTAAGTAATGGAATGGTATGTGCTTATGGAAATAAAAAAAAAAGCAGAAAGAAAGGAGAAATTAGTCATTCGAACATGGGAGGATAATTAAATGGATTTTAGAAAAGCTATCAACAATATGAATCCCCGATCCATTTACAAAAAAGAAAGAAGTCATATTTGGAGAACTTAAATTCGTATTTGACCTATGTGTCGAGCATAATCTTTAGTCACAAGCAAGTATTCGTATAGCTGAGGTGTACAACTAGTCTGCCATGAAAGCGATGCATATATATCTACAGGAGAATTATATTCACCAACCCTATAATCAAGGAGATGGCCTTATTGTTTGTTCCAGTTTACTACACTATCATGGAGTAGACCTCTAGCTGCAGTGCACCACCTGTTCGTCTATCAAGCCCGAAAATGCCATAGGAGAAACAGCAGACCCTGATGGAAAAAGACTCATGTGTATTGGTGAAAGGAATCCCTATCTGTCCTGTTAAGTAGCCATGTGGTCCATGAAAGTTGAACTTAATGAAAGAATAAGTTCAGATGAGTGTATATAGTTTTTTTTATTTCATTTATCTTCTCTATTTTTGTATAATATTAAAAGTTTTTCTTATATATATAAATAATTTTTTTTTTACTCATATATTATCAAGATTGACCTATGTATTTAAATTGTTTTTTTTATGTGATATTTGCTGCATACATTTGATTTTTGAATTATTACTTTAAAGTGGGGGAATGGATATAAATCACACCCATTGTGCAATTTTTTTAATATTTTTTGTTATATATATATACGCATTTGTTTCTGTAAATGAATTTTCAATTTACTCCAGTGATATCTCATTAATATTATATTTTCGGTATTTGAGATAGGAACTGGATTAAATTATTTTTGTTTTTATATATAATTGGTGGAGGGAAATATATAATAATCTGGGAATAATAAATAGTAAATTTCATAGTTAAATCGTTTACAGTTTCCTTTACTTGGTTTTGCAGTATTCATTGATTCGTTAGCAAATAGGATTGTAGTTATTTAATCAAAATGCTAACCCACATAGTAACCTGAGATTTAAAGAACACATATAATGAGCTAGATAGGGGTAACTTACCGGGGAGTTGGATTGTTTCCTTTATTCCAGTCCGAACTTCTTGAATTATTAATATTCGATAAAGACCAGTCATATTTTGCACACTATCTCGGGAGAGAAAAGGAAAATAAACAATATCATCTTGAATGGGGGTGGTGCTAGAGGCTGAAGTAAAACATTTTGGTGCTCTTAAAGGTGTGTAAAGACTCCAAATGGTCAATGTATCGGACAATTGTGAAATAATTTAACAGGGAAGGCTTCGATTGACCTAATTTTAGGTTCAATCTACTTCCTCTAATAATTCTTTAGAGATATTTATTTATATTTAATCAACAATATTTTCGGAGAATTGTTATCGATTTCCCATTTTGTAACATACGTCACTTCATGCTTTCATGCTCAGTGCGTATTTGGGTCTGGCTGTATAAGACCACTTATGGGGATTTCGAACCAGTACAATATATACATATGGGTGAATATCTCATTTACATCTATTCTATTATTGCTCTTTCCTGAACCAAATGTGCATTGAGATAAACTTTTTATATGGTTTTGTTTTCAGATAGAATCAATTCCACTGTGCTATTTTACATTCAGATTATTCAATGGAATTGATTTAAAAACTTAATTGTTTAATATTTAAATTTATATCACCAGGGATGCAACATAATGTATTGAACAGAACGAGTGCTTCCATAGAAAAATTCACTAAAAAGTTCAAAAGCTTTAACTAAAATTCAATTTAAAAAATTGATTAAAATATGGATGTCATGTATGTAAAAAAAATATTTAAATTATTTTGCTAAACATAAAAAAAGAGAATAAACAATTCAAACTCACTATTTTTTTGTATAGAATTTCTGTTGACTTTCAATTTTTTATCAACAGTTGAATTGTTTTTATATAAGGCAAGGAATGAGTTTGACCATTGCATTATTCGTTGATTATAGGATATTCAAACATAGCTAAAATCTAATTTATAGTTAAAACTTAAGAATGTAAAAGCATTTAGAAAATAAAAATATCTTGATAATTTATTCTCTGATTTATAGATAAGAGAGTTTCATATTTTTCTAGGTGTGTGTAAAATGAGTGCTATTATGTAGAAATTATTGTGGCAAGTGAAATAAAAGCATTATAGAAAAAAAGATTATGTAGTGTGCTTCCTTTCCTAAAAAGTCATGCTTTATTGCTGGATATCACATATATTACAAGTCATATAATGAAGTAATGAGTTTTATGTATAAGGATTAAATGCTAATGTTTATTAATCAAAGACTATTTTATTGCTGTTTTTTTCTCTTTATTTTGCCTTATTATCTTTAAATTAGTTAGGTTGATAATAATTTTTATTATAATGAATCTCAGTCTTTTGTCATTTCTACATTAGATGTAATCATGGGATTGTGTATTCAAACAATTATTTTTTCATTTTTTAACTACAATGTCTTTGACTTTTAGAAAGCAAATAATGATGGTATATTTAGCAGATTGGATTTCCTTTAACTAGGCAGCAATACAATTTTCTTCTTCCTTATGTATTAATTTTCATATTTATATAAACCATTTCCAAACTTCTTGGATATGTAAACTAGGTAGTAGAATCGAAAATGAGTGGCTTTCGAAGTGGATTTACAGCAGGAGTTTTCTTGGCAAATTATTAGTCTTATTTAAGAAAGGGCCTCATCCCCATGACTAAAAATATAGAAAGATCTAAAAAAAAAATTTCCCCCAAACGATCTATTTGCAAAATCTTGTGGAGATCGAAATATGTAGATGTTAATCAGATCTAAAAAAATTGGAGATCAAATAAATCTGAATGAATTGATTAACAATGTCGGACAATCTTTTTTAAAAGTAAGTACTTAATGTAAACAATTATTTTAATTTTATTAGCAAGAAACATAAATATATACCCCAAACCCTCTTCTATTTATAATCTGAAATATAATACACTCACTATTACTGGTTTTTATAACTTTTTTTTACTTAGAAAACAAAAATAAAATGTTACCAATCAAAAATTATTAGCCAGGCCATTATTTTAATCATTTATTAATGATTTCATAATTTTTAGCAAATCATTTACTCGTCATTGAAGTTTTATAATATTTATTTTCTTTCATTTTTTACAAAGATGCTAGGAATGAAAAATTAGAAATATAAATAAAAATATTTTAAATAATTAAATTGCTTTCATAATTATAGCAGCTTTTGAATCTAGGTGATAATGCAAGAATAAAATGCCTTGACATCAGAATGTTGAATCTAGGATTCACATAGTCATGATCTGATAGTGAGTTACAAGTAGTTGTCAGCTTAATTTCTTTATTAGTTGTCTACCTCCATAAATTCAATTTAGGTAAATCCAGACTTACATTGACATTTTCCAGAATATAGTATCTGAGAATTAACTTTGGGAACTAATCCTAGAAAAAGTACTACATGTGTCATTGCTGAATATCACTATGGTTAATTTTGAAGTATGCAAAATCACCAATGACTACTTCACCTTTCAAAGCAGTTTTGTAATTCTTTTTCTAAAATGGTCATAAGAACTGTCATCATATTTCCTTTGATGTCAACAAAACTTTTTCTTGATTTCCTTTGTGTTTATTAAAGAAAAAAATTAATGGAATTCAAATCAGGTGAGTAGGTTGGGTGTTCCAATATAGTTATTTGTTTATTGGCTAAAACGTTTCTCATAGAGAGTATCATGTGACCTGGTTGCAGTCTTGACAAATACCTATCTTAATTTTTTACCGTGCTATTACCATAACTCATATAAAGACAGATGAATACTTGACCAAATTTCTTGCATTATTTTTTTAGAAGATATCTGTTGTAATTGTTAAGGTATTTAAATCACTGCCAGGTTTTCTTAATTAATTGTACACCTTATTGTCCATATTGTTGTTAGAACATATAGCTAAAACCATTGTGTAATATGTTTGAAATTTTTTAATATTTCTCTTTTTAAATTTATATATTAAGGGTCAAATACCTTTGGTCTTAAAAGCTTAAATACTTCATGTTTTTCAAATTAGTGAAAAAAGTATATTAATAAATTTTTATTAGTCATTCATTAAAGTAGAGATTATTCATTGATGAATATTATTTTCTTTATAGTTTTGCATTAACATCTATCTTGCATCATACTAATTGATAATCACGTACTTTGTTGAATTTATTAAGAATATTGTCAAAATATCCAATCCTGCTGTACCTTCATTTGGATGCTTCCACGACCATTTCCTTTTAACATTTTTCTCAAAATAAGAATTCATAATTTCAAGTTTTTTTTTCTGCAAACTCATCAAGTCTTATGTCCTCTGTCATTTCTATTATTATAACAAAATTTATCTGCAGCACTTTTATCTTCCAGTTGTTTACCAATTCTAGCATTAAAGTCTCCCATAACAATTTTAAAATGTTGTTTACTCTGTTCAAAAGCCTTTTGTACATCCATATAAAAATCTTCTACTACTTCATCACTATGAGAACTTGTTGAGGCTTAAACCTGAATTATCTGCATTTGTTATCTACTATTAAGTTGAATAACTCTGACAAAGTTGTTTTTCAATATTTTATTTATAATGAATCCTACTTCCACTTGTATTCGAAGGTTTGTGCCTTTGTAGTATAATACCCATCCACTTTTTAAATCAATTGTCTCTGCATCGTTTTTCTAATTTCACAAAGTCCAATAATGTCCCATTTAATATGAGTTTTTTTTCCAATTCTTGCAGTCTTCCTTCACTTGAAAATGTTGTGCAGTTATAAGTATCTAAATAAAAAGTCATCATCATATGGCAGCTGGGGTTTACTATCAGGGATGCTTAGCACTCTTTGCCTTCGATCACCAACTGAACAATAATAAAGATGTGGAAGAGATTGTGACTTCTCAGGAGGCTATAAAGTCACAATCTTTTACACATATCTTTATCTTTATTCAGTATATATCAATAGCAGATTACTAATTTAAATGATAATTTCTTTGATATCAATTCCTAGAAGGACCAGAAAATTTACCATTAATATACTATTTTTATAAAGCTCAAATCACGTGGATAAATGAATTCTTATTGAGGCATCCATCCACAGTTTTCTACCGTCCACTCCAGATTCAATCTCAACAGTAATCTTAAACTCTTAAGGTGAGTTCTATACAATATTAGAAACAGATAAGACCATTTATTATATATATTATTGTGAAGTGGAATGAGCAGATAAATTGGCCACCAAATATTCATATTAGTTTTTCAAAGAAAAAATAAAGCCTTATCTCTTGTGATATTAAATAAAACACGTAAATCCCGTAACCACAATTTATCACAAAATAACATTATAGTAATACAATATAAATATATAAGTGAAACTCCTCCTCCTCCCTTTTTTTACTTATATACTAATATATTTTTATATTAACATATATACACATATATTATGAAAAATTAATAAATAATTAAAGACCTTGACTCCAAAAAGTTTAAATGCTTCCATACAAAATAAAAAAAAATCTTATATGCACATGTTCATATCTGTAAATAAAGATTAACTTATTAATTGTATTACAATAAAACAATATATATTATGACAGGCACACTTCGTATGGCCAAGCATAAGATGATATTACATAAGAAAATGGCCTAAAATACGTAATAAAGCTATTAAATGAGTGTGTATGCCATCTATATAAATTTTAATCAAGTCAGATTATAAAATAAGTGAGAGATATCTGTGGATATATCATATACTCGCACACACAAGAAAAGCCAATAGTTAAGGCTTATGATTTAAAATATTAGCTATATGCTTATAATTTATTTTTATTATTATTTTATGTTCATTTTTTTTTATAAACGCAAAGATGTGTACGCGTAATTTATATGTATAATTTTTTTTGTTTGTTAAATGCTTGTGAAAAGAAAGGGAAATGGTAATATTTCATATGTCATAGCATCAGCCGGGATGCGAACCCACAACCGTCTGCAACCAACAACTTGTTTGCAAGGCGGCTGCGATGACCTCTCGGCTAACAACGCTTGACTAATGGTAATATTTAAAAATCTAACACATAGGTAATTTTAAATCAAAAGTTGTACTAGATATTTTTCTCTACAAACCCATTGTTCTAAATTTAAAAAAGGCCTAATGGCAAGTACATTTTAATAGATAAGTAATTTTGTGTCTTTTTTTTTAATTACCAAAGATTTCAACTCAACAAAAGAGTTCGTTAAAATTTGTGTTAATGCGGTTGGGAAAGATATCTAATTTAATTGAAAAAATATTTTAAATAGAATGAGATAGTGGTCAGAGTAGATATAATCAATTGAATTAAAAATAAATAAATTCTTGAGATTAATTAGTGGATTTCATAGAAATGCTTCGCGCATTGTATGAATCCACTAACAAAAATCAAAATTAGGTAATTAAATGTGTTTCAGAGGGGTACCTAGATTGAGATTCTAATGAGGAGGGCAAAATGCTGTTCACCAGCTTAGAGGGAATCAATTGGGCACAGGCATTCAATCGGACACAAGCAGTCACTAAGTCAATCAGTCACTAAGTCAATCACTGACTCACTCATGCTAATTTTTTTGATTTCTCTGAACTTGATTGTTTGAACTTAGAGAATTCCCAGTTCTAATTATTTTTCTTAAATCATGCCGATGTAAACTTCAAGATGGTTTCCAATTAGACAATTTTGGTAATCATGACTTGTGATGTGATGTACTGTAGCTACTCCTTAAACGAAGTCAAGAATCTCTCAGCAATTATACCAAGAAAAACTTGTTAGCTACTTAATTTTACATTCCCCAGTCTAATTTTTCCCATATTCTGCTCCATCCCATTTCCACAACATAATCTTTGTCAACTCTACAGCCTTTATATCTAAATCCCCCTTATCTTTTTCCAAACCCAGCATAGAAACCAATAATCTACTTTCTGTATAATCACTTTTTTCATCTTTATTTTCCCATAACTTCATTATATGTGCCCTTTCTGTTTTCAAGCATTTACATTCAATTGACAAATGCCTAATATTTTCTATTCCTTCCTTACATAATTTACAGACTAAATCGCTCATATTTTTCCATTTACGTATATATTCTCTTGTTGCTAAAGATCCTGTTTGAGCCTTAAACAATAAACTACTTTACTTACTATTATCATAAATTAACTCACACCTAATATTCTGTTTATTTCTATATATATTTAAACTCTTTTTACTCTCCATACTAGTACTCCATCTCTCTAACTCCCTATTCTTTATTAGTAAATCTATTCTTTTATCCCATTCCTTACCACTATAACACTCAACAATCCTCCTAACACAATCATCCCATCTTTTATACAAATATACAGATATAAATTCGTTATCCAAATCTTTTGCATACTGTATTACCTTTCTCACCCATCTTGTTACCTGCCCTTTACTCATAACCCAATTAAATACTATTTTAGCTATTCTTTTATTATCCATAAACTGCAATCTACCAAACATTTTCATTTTACTTTTTGCATCTCTCATATGAAAACTTGACCATCCCATTTCTCCTTGAATTGCCTCCCTTGCTGTCCATACATCTGCATCCAATGCATATCTTCCTACTTCCCTTTGAACTTTTTCTAAGTAATTTAATACCCCATTACTAACATATAAGGCATCATTACCATATGTTAACCCTGTTACTGCAACTCCTTTCCATATAATTCTAGCTATATCATATTTATTATATAAAAACACTGTTAATTTCTTTATCAATCCCTTTCTTTTCTTTGCTTCATTTATCAATTTTTTCTCCCATTCATCCAAATAATTTTTCTGATTACTTAAAATAATTCCCAAATAACTATATCTATTCACCACACTTAACTTAATATCCCCCAATAAAAATTCTACATCTTCTCTTTCCCCAATATTAACCATCATATATTTGATTTTTCTTCACTAAATTTAATCCCCATCTCTTTACCCACTCTTCCACATGTTCTCAACATAACTTCCATATCTTCTTTTCTTTCTGCACACAAAAATATATCATCTGCAAAAAAGGCCTGACAAAATATATACTCCCTTACTACCTATTAACGGTATCTCTATCCCTCTTCCTAATCTTTCTATTGCTTTTTCCATTTCACTCAAATACAATACAAACAAAATAGTTGACAAAGGACATCCTTGTCTTAGTCCCACCCCATTTTTAACTTTGATTCTATATTCCCTAATTGATATATATATTGTAACGGGCACGTGACGATCGAAAGCTCCACCTTCCCTTTCACTTATAACCTGTAATGGGGAATTCTTCTAATTCAAAATCGTCCACTTTCCGCTACCTCAAGCAGAGAGAAATACGGAAATAAACGAATCGATTTCCGTACCTGACCGAATCTGTCAGCTATACGGATATAGCTTCCAGACTATTTTTCCCGATCAGTTTTCTCCCGACTGCTGTAAGATATTACTGTTACAGCGCTTGGCTAATTTATAAATTTTACGGGCTAAAACACTGCACCATCAACGTTTCACGTGCTAATTTAATAACTAAAAGAATGTCAACATGAATAATAGTTTACCCCTCCCCTCTCTAATGTTAACTATTTTTGGAGTGGTGAAGAACGAGGCGAGACAGATTTAGATAAATTAATACATTTTTTAATAATAAAATAATTAGGTTTGATAAAAAAAAAACATAAGAAATATTAACATAAAATTAAACATATTATATTTGGATAGTGCTATAAGGGAAAAATATTTGAAATTCTAACAATAAATGAATACTTAAATAACTAATTGAAATTCTTATAAATGCTTTCACATTTATAATCGTTAGACTCACTGTCTATCATAAGAGAATGTCATTATCACTCAGGAAAGGCATTTGGCCATTGTCTATTGAATTTAAGTGCACTTATGACGATTTATAAAATAATATTCAAGTTATTCTAGGGTTTAGTCTTTGAGTTCCTTCCGATGTGATCGACCGTCACGTGGATTTTCTCCATTTCTTTAGGAGGGATGGTCATCTATCATATTTGGCGGTGTGTAGCTTCTTGGTTATTCAGGCACGGAGGACGAGGCATCACAAGCAGGGCAACTACAGGAATCCACAGGCAGGCGTTACTACAGCAGCTGTTACATTATTGCAGAACCATTGGTACAGACGGTCCGGATCGCCCAGCGATCATGAAGGCCTTAGCCAACCATAGTATGTGAGGCACCGATAGTAGATGTCATATTGGCTAGCTATATCGATTGATTCTTGGAGCCGCAAAATTTCACCTTCTCGACTCGAAGTCTCAAGCTCTAATCTCTCCTATAATCTCTCTAGCTTTCCACCTAACCTCCTTTTTAATTAAAACATTCCACTGGTCCTTTGTCCTTCGGATTCTTTGTTTCCACTTGTTGTTGACACCTTCCATGCTATGCCTTCGGCCATATTTAAACTTATTTTATATGATTTTATAGCACTATTTACATTTTACTTATTTCTTTATTTTCTTTAATTAATTACACAAATTTTAGTATATGTTTTTTTTTTCTCATTTAAATTTACATTTCGACGATCATTTATTTTTATTTAAACTCATGCTTTAACTATACTCCATAAAACCCGCATTTCGTTTATCGTCAAAGGTGTACTTTGAAACATAGATTCTTATCTTTTTGAACATATTACATTTCTAGGTTTTTTTTCTTTCCACGCTACCAAAAGTTTTTCCTTTAAACTTTATTTTCCCCAAAATCATATTTACTACATGTTTTCTCTAGGTTTCTTTTCTGCTTTAATTTTTCTAGCTTATGCTTTTAATACTATAATTTAATATTTTACCTTTCTCGAAATTCAGACTTTGAATAGCAAAAGATAACGATCTTGGTAACTCTAGTTCCCTCTCTTTTTCCTTTGTTTTATTAATTTTCAACATTTCTTGATTTTGTTAACTTTTAAGCTCGTTTTTCTTTCTTTATTTATTTATTTATTTCCAACCCGAACATTTCTAAGTTTTGTATGTTTTACATATACATGTGTGACCGCAGTATGTGCGATCATCACAATATATATATAATTATTTTCATATAATTTCTTTATAATATCTACTAAAGCTCCATCCATTCCCAAATTTACTAAACTTATCCATAATCTATTTCTGTTTACTCTATCATATGCCTTTTCTATATCTATAAAACTAATATATAACTGTTTTCCTGAATTCCCGTTCATATCCATAAGTTGTGTAACTACAAATAAACTATCTCCTATATTCCTATCTAATCTAAAACCTCCTTGCATTTACCCCACTACATTATTCCCTTCCATCCATTTTACAACTCTTCTAGCCACCATATATGAAAAAACTTTATATAAAACTGATGTTACCGCTATCGGTCTTTAATTATTTAATTTTCTATGACCCTTACCCTTTCCTTTAAATAATAATCTTACTCTTGTATTACTCCATACTTGGGAAACTATATGATGTGCCATCTTATTAAAACAAGATAACAACTTTACTTTTGCCCTATATCCTAAATTCATTACCATCTCTGTTGCACATCCATCTAAACCTCTTGCCTTTCCACTTTGAATTTCTGCTCTACCTCATTCAATTCATTTTCTGAAAACTGAATATTCCCATTACTATATACTTTCATGTTTTCTATCACTCTATCCTTCACATCTAACATCTTTTCTATATTCATTATATATCTATTTAAGATTTTCTCTAAATCTTCTCTAGAGCTACACACTATTCCCTCATCATCTAGTAATACTACTCCCCCCTACATTTCTCCTTTTAATATAATTCCAAAATATTTTACTCCTATCTCTTCCACTTTTATTAATATCCTCCAACAATTTATTATTCAATTTCATTCTCTCTCTATAATTATCTATTTTAGACAACTTCTTTGCTAAGTACTTTTTCCATTTAGCATTAATATCTTCTTCACTTTCCTTGTTCTTAATAGCCCACTTATATTCTGTACATGCTTCTTTCCTCTCTTTTACACTTTTTTCTCATTCTCATTTTTTATTACTTTTATTCTTCTGCATATTCTCGCCTAAAACCCTATTTGCCACTTTTTCTACTTCTTTACACTAGTCCTTATACTCATCCTCAACCCACTCTTCCATGATTTCTTCAACTTGTATTTTATACTCTTCCAACTTATTCTTATCATTCACACTCCATCCACATCTTTCACTATTATTTCTACTTTTATTTCTATTCTCCATCTCATTACTAACCATTTCAATTACAATAAAGTTATGATCACTAGTGCATACTTTTTCTTCATTATCAAACATCTTAATTTTTCGTATTTTATTCATTTCCTCTTTCTCTACCAATACATAATCTAATGTATGAAATATATTATTTCTAGACCATGTATATTGTCCCTCATAAATATTTAATAAATTTCCAATACTCAAATTCACTTTCTGACAAAATTCCTTCGAAAGCTGTCATTTTTATTATCTACATCATCAATTCTTCAATATGTCCATTCATATCCCCTATAACAATTATTCTCTTCCCCTTTTCTTTAAAACTTTGTATATCCTTAACTAGACATTTATACATGTTACTATTCCACTCCATTATAATTTGACTATCTCCAGTGGCTATATAAACTATAGCCACCATCCATTCTTCTCTACCCAACCTTAATTCAAACCACAAATGTTCTTGACATTTAACAATATTTAAATATTTTTTTGATATAACACCTATACCACCACCCCTTTTTTCTTTTTCTTTTTTATTTATACCCTGCCAAACCAACTGTTCCAAAAAGGGTTCTTCTTCTTCTCTTAGATGTGTTTCCACAACTGCTAATACCTCAAGCTCTTCATTTTCAATTGTTTTATTTAATTCCATCCATTTCTCTGGTCTCCTACCACCTTGCATATTCAAAAACCCAAATTTAACAATTTCTTCTTTCCTAACTAGTCTTTTATAAATTCTTTTAATTCTTTCTTCTCCATTACATTTATAAATTAATTTCTTACCATTAATTTTACAAACCCATTCCTTCTCCATATCTATATTTATATCTAAAGCAAATTCCTTTTTCTTATTTCTTATATTCCATCCATTCTTTTTCTTTTTAATAATATTATAATTTAAAATCCCACCCACCTTTATAAGTTTCCCAAAAAAAATTCTATATAAATCAGACTCCCTAAAACTTCACTTCCTTGTTTTCCTAAATGCAACCCATCTACTATATAACTTCCTCTTTCCAATAAAACAATCCCACACATCCACAAACATAACATTATTTCTCTCACACAATTTTTTCAATCTCTCATTTATAGACTTATAGCAGTCTTGACACATTGCCCTCTATTTTTAAAAAACTGAACTACATTTTTTTTAAGTGTATCTAACTATAAATAAACTATATCTAAGTATAAATGTTAATAAAAAAGAATTTTAAAAAACTTACATTTTTATTAGTAGTTTTCACTTGTAAAGTATATCTAATGGTCTTTACTGTATATATATTTATAAATAAATAAACTATATTAACTATAAATGTTTTTACATAAACATTAATAAATAAATAAAAAACTTACATTTCGCAGGGTCTGTGGTTCAAACTACGTTATTCTCACTATGTAATTGCAAAGTATATCTAACTATAAATGTATTTTTTACATGAAGATTACTAAATAAAATGTAATAAGACTTACATTTTTATGCTCTATTTAGAGATATGTTGTGTGGCAAAAGTTAACAAGTGTCACCAAAAAAGTCCCTGCTGTCAAAATTATGAACTACTTTTGCCACGTGTAATTTTTTCTTTTTACAAAATGGCAGATAGAATTGCTATCACTTCTTTAGTTCCTCCAAATGAAATTGTGGATGTTGCGGATGTTCTGGCAGAAACATGGAATACTTGTCGTCTGCTAGAACTGAAACGTGTTCATAACCAGCATCTTGCAATTCCCCTATTTTGTATGCTTTCCAGCAACCTGTAAATTGTAGACCCTCCAAATTTTTTTTCATTGCTTACATGAGAGTGATTGCAGTTCTGTCTTTAATTTTAATTCTGTTATAGTCCTCCATTCTCTCAGAAGTGGACTATTCCAGGTGCCTCCTTAAGCATTGTTTGCCACAGGCCAATAGTCTGATGTATAGATAAAACATAGCCAATGATTATTACAGGCCAATAAGCAACGATGCTTGCTGAATCCGAAAGTTTTCAATAAGATCAGGGATCTGGCTATAAATAGTCAGCCTTTTGTGAGAATCAGGAAGAATGTCTGTCTAACCTGAAAATACTCTTTGCATTCTCCAAGGGAAGCTCTGCTAACTTGAACAGCAGCAAGTATTTCCATTGATAGCACTATGCTATTTAGTCTACACAGCTAGGCAAGTCCCACAGAGACCGGACGCTGCTAAGACTACTGTCAGCTCAAGGCAAGCTGTCTTGTACAGCTGGAAGAGTCATACACCCTACCCATGAGACAAGTTATCAGGTGTAGCTGGAAGTGGTAGGCAGAACCCAGAGTTTATGTTAAGCTACAATATTCAACATTGTAAATATTCTCTTGTATATATACTGTATATTGTATTATATATATATATTTGTAAATATAATAAATGTATTAATTGTAATACTGGTCTTAGTATTATTTTAACCTTTTTTCCTGTAGATTGGGTCTGTAATCCAGACCAAACATAACTGATTTTGGTGCAGTCGCACAGAAATTTTTTCCTCACGGCTGGAAAAATTAGAATAAACAATGCCAGTTATAATAGATTTGGTGCAGTCAAACAAAAGACATTTTCCCCCCACAGCTGGAAAAAGAAAAAAACTTGGAAACATAAATACATGAGTGCTCACTTATATAGACACTCGTAAGTTACGAATCTGTGATTATTAAATCACACTTAAATACTGTCCAATAAAATACTGTACATGAATATGTATTTACTAAACAGTGATTATTTAAATCACTTATTTCTGGCAAAATAAAAAGTAAAATATGCGAATAAGCAAGAATAGACATTCGTTGTATTTACTAAACAGCCATTGTCAAAATCACTTATTTCTGGGAGGAAAACTAAAGTGATCACAAACGCGACTGGTGGTTCATAAACCAATCAAAATTCGCCTTTTAAAATAAGACAGAAGCTTGTCCTAGCAGAGTAAAAAGTATGTCAAAAACAACAGTACTGAGTGGTTACTCGCAAATATACAAAATAAATAATAGAGGAAAATAAAAAAAATGGCTAATATAATTGGCTCGATGGAAGCTTTTGACCCAGGGTTCCCTGAGAACTGGTCCAGCTACAAAGAGCATCTGATCTTTATATGCATGCTAATCATATCAAAAAGTCTGAAATAAAATTAGTGAGGCTGATGACTATAATTGGGTTGCAGATTTTAATATTTTAAAATCTCAAATTGGGTCAGAAACACTGGCTGACTTGAATTTTGAGATAGCATTGGCGATTCTCACAGAATATTTTTCTCCAAAACTGCTAACAATAATGCAGAGATATTATTTCAATCTCTGTACCTAAGCAGGGGGAAAAAAGCTAGAGAATACGAAAATCCAGGCATTAGCACTCACATGTGATTTTAAAGAGTTTTTAAATGAAGCACTACATGATCGTTTGCTTTGTGGGATAAATGATTATAATTTAAGACTCAAACTATTAATGATGCTGGAAGAATCTATAGCATGTCAAGCAAGGCCATTAAAAAATAAATTTTACCTTTCAAAACACAGAAGGCTGATTTTGACAAGCATTCAGTTAGTTCGACAACAATGAGTGTTAAGCATTGTTATAGGTGCGATGAACCGATGCACACGCAAACAAAATGTCCACACCTCCATACTGTATGCTCATTTTGCAAGCGAGTCAGTCATATAAGAGCGGCATGTCTAAACTTAAAAAGAAAAACAGCCAATATGAGAATGGAAAAACCCATTCCAAAAAACAAGGGGAACTATAAGAAAAATAAACAAGTTGCCAGTATAAACCACATTAAGAACAATCCGTCTGGATTTATACATAGTATTATAATTAATGATATGCCAGTGAGAATAGAACTGGGCACAGGGTCTGCAGTGTCTATTGTTTCAAAAAAGACTTGGGCTATCATTAATAAAAATAATAAATATAAGCTGCATTCTAGCACTAGGACTATAACAGATTATCAGGGTAAAAAATATAAAGGGTACTTTCAACTTATGCCCCATGTGGCCGCAAAGGGATGCTGTTTTTGTGTCGACCACAGAAATATTCAGAGTAGGGGGCTAAAAGCAGTGATGCAAGTTCCAGCTGCTAGGTGGCACTTTTCACCATGCACATACACAGGAATCTTATGCCAAGTAGATGCCAGAACTACTACCTGTTTGGTGGCACTGATAGCCATAAGTAAATACATCTAGCTTACATCGTCTGCTACCAAAAACTGCCAGCAATCTAGCCCACTATGTGGCACAGAAAAACTGCACTGTTTATAAGCGATATTGATATTTGCTTGGTAATGTTGCTTTATATGCACATTCTTAAAAGATCGATAGCATATAATGTGAAGGTGTGATTAATATAGAAACCACAACTATTTAAAAAAGTCATAAAAATTACTTTTTTAAAAAAAGAAAAAACATTTTTAGAGAAAAAAAAGAGATTGATTTTTAAAAGAAAATAATTTAAAAATACATCGATTTATCAGAGAGTGAAATACAATGTAAAATTATATCATCTGAAAGCAGATTTAAATAATTGTGGTTTATATATTAATCACACCTTCACATTATATGCTATCGATCTTTTAAGAATGTGCATATAAAACACTACCAAGCGAGTATCAATATCGCTTATAAACGGTGCAGTTTTTCCTTGCTTAGCAGATGATGTAAGCTAGATGTGTTTACTTATGGCTATCAGCACCACCAAGTGGGAAGTAGTTCTGGCAGCTACTTGGCATAAGGTTCCTATGATGTGATGTGATGTATTTTGGCTTCTCCTTAAATGAAGTCAAGAATATCTCAGCAATTATGCCCAGATAAACCTGTTAGCCACTTTATTTTCCATTCCCCACTCTAAGTCTTCCCATACTCTGCCCCATCCCATTTCCACAACATAATCTTTGTAAAATCTATGACTTTTATATCTAAATTCCCTTATCTTTTTGCAAATCCAGCATAAAAACCAATAACTCACGTTCTGTATAGTGACTTTGTTCATACCTATTCTCCCATAACTTCATTATCTGTACCCTTTCTGCTTTCAAGCATTTACATTCAATCAACAGATGCCTAATATTTACCATACCTTCCTTATACAATTTGCATACTAAATCACCCATAGTTTTCCATTTACATGTATATTCTCTTGTTGCTAAAGATCCCATTTGAGCCTTAAACAATAAACTACTTTTCTTACTATTATCATAAATTAACTCACCCCTAATATTCTGTTTGCTTCTATATATATTTAAACTCTTCTTACCCTCCATACTAGTTCTCCATCTCTCCAACTCACTACTTTTTATTAATGCTTCTATTCTTTTATCCCAAATTAACTCACATTCAATATTCTGTTTACTTCTATATATATTTAAACTCTTCTTACCCTCCATACTAGTTCTCCATCTCTCCAACTCACTATTTTTATTAATGCTTCTATTCTTTTATCCCATTCCTTACCAATATAACACTCAACAATCCTCCTAATGCAATCATCCCACCTTTTATACAAGTATACTGATATAAATTCTTTATCCAAATCTTTTGCATACTGCATTACCTTTCTCACCCATCTTGTTACCTGCCCTTTACTCATAACCCAATTAAACACTATTTTGGCTATTCTTTTACTATCCATAAACTGCAACCTACCAAACATTTTGCATGCACATGGTGAACAGCACAACCTTGTGGTTGGAACTTGCATCACTGCTTTTGGCCCTCTACTCTGAATATTTCTGTGGTTGACATGGAAAACAGCACTTGTGGCCACATGGGGCATAAGTTGAAATTACCAAAGGAAAATTCCAATTTTTATTTGAAGAGAGATCTAGTTTGTTATAGTAGCTCACTGTTTTGTGGCTTATCCAACTAAATCTATTGAGGATGCAAAGGTTAATGGAGCATGAGATCAACATAGTGTAAGAAACCTACACATGGTAATAAATGAACTTTTTAATAATACAAATATTTTTTTATTATTGATAAAGGCCAAAAAAACTACTGTCTTGATAAAATAATAAAATAATGATAAACACAAATTATATAACTTCTTGAAGTTAGTATTGTTGTTCTTCTATTTACAATGGTAGGATTCAAAAATGTATCAATTTCCTTTAATGATAAGTTACTTGTTTCAACATTCAGTAAGGATTAAAAAATAGTTGAAGTAAATTGTAACTCAAGATATTTTTCACCACCGCTCATTTATATACTTGGAAAAAATTATCTACAATCTATGTAACAACAAGTCTTATTTTTAATAAATATATACTTTACACATAGTATGTCTATTTGAAAATAAATGCTTTTTGTGAATCAATATTAAGAGTATATTTTCATCTGTTAAGTTGAATTAAATTCTGGTAATACATGAAGAAACATCTTTACATAGGCTTGGTTGAATAAATGCAAAATCACAAGGAACCTGTAGCTAAAATTACACAGAATTTCAAAGCATTTTTTTGTCACACAGTGGCTCCTGTAAACTGGGACTCATGTCAAAATGTTTGGATTTTCATAAAATATGCTAAAAAGGACTTCTCTTTATTTCATTTGAGTATACTATTATTTAAACAAGCCTTGTTCATTAAACTATTGCCCTAATAAGAAAAAAAATCTGTAACTGTGTATCACATTATTTCTAACCACTTTGAAATCAATTCAGTATGTTTTGAGTAAGTCTTACTAAAAAGCGCTATATTTTTTTTAAAATGTGTTTTTGTTTTATTTTATGACTACAGCATATGCTAAAAAGCATTTACACTTAATGAAAACAGAAAAAAAAGGATTCTATATTAATTTTTCCTGATTGTTTATGTAAAATTTGCTTTTCAAAACTCTGATTTCACAAACTGAGTTTTAATGCATGCCAATTTAATTTCAAAGGTGGTAAATATCAGTCAATTGTTTATACTTTCGGTTTTTAAATTTGGGTATAAATTACTTTTTATGATAAATGGTTTTGAAGATTTGCCATAATATAGGAATAACTCAAGTACTAAAGGATAAACATTTTTTAATAAATATTTTTCCTCCCAAATTCTTTTATTTTTTTTAATGAGTGATGCAGCAAAAAACATTTTTTTTCCTTCAACCATTATTCTCATTGCTTAATATAACATTAAAACCAAAGCATGGACATTGTATATATTAATGCAATCACAATTTTTTTCTTAAACTTTACTATATTTATCTGATTGTTTGATGAAATAAAAATAATTGAATTACGTCATTTAAAGTCAGTTATGCTTTTATTTAAATCGATATATAGCAACCAAAATAGCAGTTGAGGAAAACAATTATTTTTTTACTTTTTAAGCACATTACTCATTAAAGTAAATAAAAGTGTTTTTCTAAAAAATATTTTGATATATATGAGTTTGAATCCTTGTCCACTTGATGTTTTCAAATACTTTTGATAACATTTTTAAAAAAACTCATCTAAATAATCAAATGATGTACCACTTATAGACACTGACTAACAACTGCAAAAACTTACTTGATCTTTGCTATATATGTATATATAGTAATGAGCAAAATATACCTGTGGGTATAATAAAGCATCAGAGTGCACTATTAGATTTACCATCTAGAATTTCCTATTTAAGTGGTGTTATCTGGCAGATTAAATAGCAAAGTCAATGATGTAGCCCTTATAGACACTCTCTAAACATATATATATATATATATTGCAGAGGCTTCTACTATGTGGTGATGCTGAACTGAGATCAGACCCATGTAGCTATCTGGCATGCTAAGCTGAGTTTGAAGACATTATGTGTCTAAAAGATTCACGCTTGCAAGCTGAATAGAAACTGTTTCTTAAACGCTCAGAGTTTGTGTTTTAGATCTAGTTTCTTAATCCTGTCCTTCACTGACGATCATGATCTGAAGGTGGAAATTAAGTTAGAGATAGTGAATACTCGCTCTGACGTTTATGTAAACAAACGCTTGATGGTGTTTTTGGTAATAATGCCATCTATTGTCATATATATATTGAACCGGATTGATTTCCGATTCAATGGTTTTATTACTAATGTTAAAATTTCTTATTATTATTTAATAATAATAAAAAAAAGATACTTGTATTAAAACATATACTTGGTTATATTTAAATAGGGCATTTTAATTTTTGTTTATAGAATTGATTTATATTTAGAATAGTTTACTTTCACTACTTTGTTTATAAAATTGATTTAAAAATAATTTACTTTCACCGCCTGTTTTAATCAATTTGATTAAAAACAGGTAAGCTTGCTAATTATATATTCCTGTTGCTTTTATTTTTAATCATTTTTAAAGTTAATTCTAAAAGTCTAAAAGCGGAGATTTAGTTTTGTATTTGTTATTTTGGATACAATAATCCCTGGTTGGAATTCTTAAATTAGATTGAGCGGGAAATTAATATTTGCCCTGCCTGAGATATAGAATTAGAGACTAATGAAAGTTTTTCATGGGAAATGTAGTGAGGAGAGGATAGCCCACCAAATTTTTAGATAGAGGAGATAGAGTATGAGGATACACACTTGGATTATTGCCTGCTGAGAGTCACCCCATTTTGGATAGCAGTTCACACATTTAATTCCTGCTAAAAACTTAAACCGTTATAGACAAACTTTCTTACTATGCCAGATGTCAAAATATACCGCTATGAGTTTTGCCATCATTAGAAGGTCTTGTTAATTTAAACAAAGGACGGACCCACACCTGCCAGCTCTCCTTCAGTCATGCCATAAGCCTCTAAAATAAACACTGCCTCTACCTTGCCACTGTCAAAGGACATGAAAATGGACTAAAGATAAATGTGTGCACTCTATGTGAACTGTGCTTTATCGTAAGATGAAATTTTCTTTTATTCTTTCCAGGGTAATATTTTAAAGTGGTATTAATTATTTTTAATTATTTATTATCTGTATGTACTTTTTCTAGTATTTAAAGTGTGTCTTGGGATTTTAGTTTTAAGATTCCAAGTTTGTTTGCAACTTTCGTTTATCAGGGGGTGCATTAGGAGATAGTATTTTATATGTTTAATATATACCTGATTATTTCATTAACTATTACAAAACGCATTGGCAGTTTTCGTAATCTTTATTTATTCACCTGCCCTTAGTTGTAAAATAAAGAATCTTTAAGCATGTTTCATTTTGTGCAAACAACGAAATCTTTTTGCAGGCTATTTGTCAAGTTATTTCTTCGAGTTGTCTGAAAGTAGTCATTTCTTTCTGGATTACATAAGATCATAATCAAATATCTTTTGCTGTCTTGTATGTGAGATCAACCATGTTTACTTGGAATGTAGTATTACGTGCAGCAGTCCTGCGGTGTTTTAACGACAGTAGTTAGAATACTACTGCTCGAACGTCCATGCTGGTTTCGTTGATTTCCGGCGGGACAGTAACTGTTTTATTATCTCTAATTCAGGAAGCTAGAGTTGTTGTTTGTTTTTGTAATTTTACAACTGGCCAGCAAGAAGATATTATCCTAACCATTTCTTATATTTTAGGTGAGAGAATTTTGCTGCCAAAATGTTTAATGTCTTCATGTTTGTTGTACTCTTGTGCACTCTCTGGTAAATATACATATGTTAACATAAGTCACTTTTATATTTGTGGCTAGATGTCTTTATTATATTGTCCAACTTTTAATAAAATTAATAAATTGTTTCAATTTATTTGGCTGATGTTTGTCTTTGTGCTTTTATTCTCAACTGTCTAAACAATATTTAAGATATCTTGTTTCTCCCTGAGTTTAGTCCGGCGCATTTTGATTCACATATCCTGTCCACCCTTAAAATAAATGTCTAGTTCCAATTTTCGGACTAGTGGCATCTCTGTGGTCAGTATATGCGAATTTCATAAAGCTTTCTCCCGTTACAATATATATAATAATAAAAACAATAAATTTAATAATAAACTATTATAAACAATCCTTAAATCCACAGAAGTACTTTCATTTAATTTCTTAAACCTGTTTCAACTGCCATTAAATTAAAAAAACAAACAAAACAAAAACAAAGTGGAAGCAACCGTCATCAATTCAAATACCATGAATCTCATATTTTAATATTAGCAGCTTGTCTATTTATTAAATGCATTATCAATTCAAATCCCACAGATCTCGTATTTTAGTGTTAGTAACTTGTCTATTTATTAAAGGCATCATCAATTCAAATCCCCAAATCTCATATTTTAATGTTAGCAGCAAATCCACGAATCTCGTATTTTAATGGTAGCAGTCTAAACTGCTAACATTAAAATACGAGATTTGTGGATTTGAATTGATGACACCCTTAATAAATAGACAAGTTGCTAACACTAAAATACGAGATTCATGGGATTTGAATTGATGACATTTGCTTCTGCTTTGTTTTTGTTTTAATTTAAGGGCAGTTGAGGCAGGTTTAAGAAATTAACCAAAAGTACTTCTGCAGATTTAAGGATTGTTTTTAAAAGTTTGTTACCATTAAATTTATTATTTTTATTATAATTACAATTTTGTTTTAATTAACGGACATTATATATATATATCATGGACAAAATATGCCTGCAGATATAATCAATATCAATCACAGGAATGCACTATTGAATTTACCATCTAAAATTATCTATTGATGTGGTGTTATCTTGCATATTCAAACATCACTAGATATACTTACACAGTGATCCCTGTAAGAAATTTAACTTTTACTGATGAAAATGGATAACTACAAATCCCACAGACTCAGTGACAAGTAGTAATACTTATTATACCACTATTTTGTAGAGAATCACTAGACTCTTTAAAATTGGGTATTGATTATTATATATGATGATACCTGGATTTTATAACAAAGAGCAAAATTCTAAAAAAAATATTTCTTAACAATTTGATATTATAAATTATTTCATAAGTTGTACAAATACATTATTAATGTATTTGGCAAATAACTTTTATTTAATGGTTTGAAATACCTGCACTTATAAGGAGAAGCCATATTTCTCAGATATTATCTCACACTCCTCTCAATATCAACATTGGTGGCCATATTTATTAAAACTAATTTATAAATATATGTGTAAAAATTTTGTCTAACAATCCATAATCAAAATTCAACATAATTGTATCCATTGGGCTTATTAATTGGTAATATATGTGTATTTACAAGCTTGTGAAAGAAGACTGGAAAGTCTCTAATTTTAAAGTTTTGTTTAACAAAATGTCAAAAAAATAATTGCTTAAATTAATTGAGTAATGTAATTAAAATCAAAAATGGAATATTTCAAAGTCTGATTGCCTTTTTTATGGGAGGGCCTATGTAACCATTATCATAGACATTCCAAAATCACTTTGTGATTATATTTTGGAAAATAACATGTGTGCTTACTGTAAAGGGTAACTTACAATGCACATATTCCTAAAAAGATCAAGCCTATTTATTGAACCCAATCCATTTGGAATTTACATTAATAATGGGAAGATTATTTGTTTGTTATTACATATATACATATAATGCACAATAAATTATTATGTTATAATAAATTTAATATGATCAATATTTTAGAAAGTAATATTATATATATATAAACTATAATGTATTTTTTTTTTAAATTTAAAATTGAAAATTAATTTATAGTTAAAGGATTTAGGGATAGCCTGAGGTTAAGTTAGGTAGCCGTGTGTGAAAATAAAACTGATTTTATTATTTTATTTTATTTGTAATAAATGAAATGTATTTAAACAATAGGCATTTAAAAATCTAAATGTATTTAAACAATAGGCCGTTAAAAATCTCAGTGTTTCAGATGTACATGCACAAATTGTATAAAAACAGAAACTTTTTACAAATCGAGCTTTTTTGTTGGTAATATAGCCGCTATAACAATAGACAGCATTTAAACTAAAATTTAGAATGCTAAAATGGAGTTTTTTTTCTTTTATTTAAATCATAAACATTTTAAAAAGTCAAATGCTGTAACTAAAATTTTGCCAAATTCAGAAAAAAGGAAGTGAAATAAGAAGTTAGAATACACCTGGCTCTCGTTTTACACGATAGATAGGTTCCTCAGAAAACACGCGCAAACGAAATTGTGCAAAAGTAGACGTAACTTACCTTGAAAAAGGGGGGGATATGGACTGAGATTTTTCAAAACTCGTGTAAAAGCAAAGCACCAACGTAAAATTACTTTAAAATTCATGCAAAAAAAAAGGAAATAAAATATGACTAATAAAAAATTTCAAATTTGAAAAAAATTGATACAAGAAAAACTTTTTTTAACTATAATATTTAATTTTATTCAAAACAATATATTTTTATGCATAATTTACAGTAATTTAATTTTTTTATACACATTTTAATTATTATCGCGATCTGCCGATAAACAGTTCATTTGCAAACTTGTAAAAAAATCAGATTCTTCACATGAGAAAATACAACTAGCGCCAACGTCACTCTCATGTTGTTAATGGTTTTCTGGTGACAACGTAATTAGTAATTAATCTAACAACTAAAAATTAAATTCTTATTTTGTCTTTAATTTTTCAATTTTAATTGTGCTCACTGCTATTACTGATTAAAAATAAATTTGCGGACACTAAATGATTAATAATTGATTACGTTCTTTTTTAAAAAGTAAAAACAGAATGTGATTTAAAATGCAAAATTAACACGCACAATGTTTGAACAAATTTATATTATAATCTTGTAAAGTTTAATGTGTGTATACATAAAATGCGGAAATCATGATTTTAATTTCATTATTGCATAAAATCTTACTATTATAAAGCACTGAAAATATTGAAATTACTAAGATGAAAGTCGAATTCCAATAATGTGCTATTACTTTCAATATATGCGAAACTTATTATTTAAAGTAATAGCGCCTTATTGGAGTTCGACTTCCGGTGAAATATGGAATCGCGTAACTTCAAAATCGTGTTAAATAAGTCCGTGTAAAAAGAGACCCAGGTGTAATTGATAAATTTTGTAATAATTAAAGCATGTTTTAAAAGTTGTTGGAGTAATTTTTAATATTTTAAATTTTTTCAAAATGAATAATGAAAATTAATCTGCTGATAATTGGAAAAGAAAAAAAAATGAAATAAAGTGCTTTTATATTTTCCAATATAAATTTATGATTACAAATAATTATTGAATTGTACTTTAATATGAATATGGGTTAAAGCAAAACATGCTATTGTGCATCATATTATTTCATAACAGCTACATTAAACCTCTATTTATTTATTTATTTTCTACTTTATTGTAAAACACACAAGAGGATGCCTGCAGTCCAAAGTAAACAAGCATTGGAATACTTAATGGTGAATCAAATAAGGATCAAGGTGTTTATCATACACAACTACAAAAGACACCATTGTACCTATCTATCCTTACTAAAAAAAATGATTTACTAAGTGAAACTGCTTTTGAAGAACAACTTGCCTAACTATCAACTACAACTTCTATTAGGATGATTTTTATGAACTTTGTTCCAATTACAATTTTAATCAAGAAATCAATATTGTAAATGTTTGTTTATTTTTTTAATTTTTGTTATCTATGTTGTATTTTCACATTCTGATGCTGAAGCCTCATTTTTCAGAATTAGTAAAAAAGAAAAGGGGGATTATTCACTTAAATATTATTTTATTTTATTGTAAATAAAATTTAGGTTAACCCACCTGCTTCACATCAGGTTATCCACATAAATAATAAGGTAAGATTCTCTACATTATTTTTATAGATTAAATTGCAACACTTGATACAGAATACATATTATATGTTTTATTTTGTTGATTAACCTTGTATATATATTTTCCAGTATGATTGACAAATCAACTAGTATTAATTTCTATCTCTATCATATATATAAATTGGGGGGAACTTGGGTTATATAGATTGTTAAAACCAGTAAATATATAAGTTAGCTAGCCAGCATCTCAATTATCTTAAATTACTAAACTTTATTTTTCTATATAATTATGATTTGTAAAGAATGCCTGACATAGATGGATTTCTACCATGGGATATAAGGATTGGATCTGGAGAATCATTAATTAATAAAATGGTAGAGGTTCACATGTGACACATGTACATATTATTATTATTATTATTATTATTATTTTAATCATTACTATTGTTATTATACTTTATGTTATTTATTATTGTTAATAAATGTTTAAGAGTTTATATTATTCCGGTCTCTGGTTTATTGAGTTATCCTGACATTCCACAGTTTATAAACAATTATGCATGCACACACATTTATTTTTCTTATCATATAAAAAAGCTTAACATAAAACAAATATAATAAATGCTAGTTGTAACCACATATAGGTGCAAGAGTTGCTGTGTGTATCTGTTCATACCTGTTAGAGGAATCAAAAGCAATATTCTCTCTGGGCTTGAATATTAAGGCATAATGGAATTGAAAGGGGGAAAGTGGATGAACTAACCTAAATTGCATTTAATATTATTAAATGGGGATAGAGTTAGTCAATTAAAGTGTATGCAATCATTGGTTAAGCATTTCATCAGGTTCTCATTAGCATTCTACCAGAAGACCCAAAGTCCGACCATAGTTAGAGGCAACTTTTTCCCCTTCTAAGCCTGGTAGGTCTCTGCAGATTGTGTCATTAGGGGTAATAAATTAGGGCATATTAACTTATCCCACACCAGATTGCTACATCTGCATAGTATTACAGTCTGCAAGTTATTTTCCCATCTGTTACATTTGGTGTGTAAGGACAAGTGTGAATCCAGTCATAGTTGACCATCAATTATATCTGGCACACCATCATTGGGCTTGTTTAGCTTATGATTGTTGATGAAGAGTTCCATCCATTTATCTGGTGCCATCAACTTTGGGGTCCAATAGATAGGTGTACCATCACATATAGACTTTGTGTAAGTTGGTCATACATTGTGATCGAACCAACTGATTGTTGAATCTGATCTATATATCCAAATGTACCATTCCATCCATTATATCTGGCGCCATCAACTTTGGGGTCTGAAAGATAAATGTACCATTCCATCAGTTATATTACTTAGGTACATGTGTACCACCTACAAGATGAACATAAAAAAATCAGTAATGAAATAAACATGTTCAGAAAATAATTGTGTGAATACATATTTATTTAGTAAATATGTGTGGATATATTCATTTAAAATATGTTACTTTATAAATTAGTTGATCAGATATCTCAAAAAATTTACAAATAAAGCGTACAGATTTTGCATATAAATGAACTTGAAAATATATAAAATAAATGACTCTCTTGTTTGGAGAAGTTGAAGAAGAAATATTAATTATTAACTAATGTAAGTGTCAAATTTTAATTATTTTGATTTACTGAAGTTATGAAAATATTATACTCAGATATAATTAATCTTTTCCACTTTACACCTGTTGTCTAAATTATTGATCAAATTTTTAAGCTACTTACTTCAACTTTATTAATATTTATTGAATTCATTATTAATGTGTCATTTTATGGAATTATCATAAGTTTTGAATATGAACATTTTTTTTCTTATGTGTCATAGCATCAGCCGGGAAGCAAACCCGCTAACTTGGGCCAACTGCCTGTACAAGCAGCTGTCGCTGAACTCTCGACCACTTTATGCTCATAAAAAATAGAATTTAAATCACTGTTATAGTGTATTCTATATTTCTAATATTAATTCATTATTAAATGATAGTTATTACTTTTAAACAATATTGGATTTATATACTACCAAATTTTATTTCTTTTAGTAGCACATATTTGGGATCAATAAAACTATCATGTGCGCATTGGTTATTCAACTTGTTCTGTAGGTAAATAAAACGTTTACTCTTAGGGTCATGGATTACATTAACTTTCATATAAATACTTCAATAGATTTTAAAATAAAATGCTTATTCATGTCATAATTATTTAAAATTGAGCATTAACATATAACTATACATCATAAACTATCCATTTTATCAGAACATTTATACCAATAATATGAGTATAAATATACATAATGTTTACTTTCAGTGTCTTTTTATGAGTTCATTGTTGATATCTGTTGTTGAGCACTTTTAAATAACTGTCTTCTTTTAATTGTTCTCCACTCACATGCTCTTCTATATGTTTTAGTATCTGTAAACTAAAAATTATCATGATTAATTTATGTTGCTATACATGTAATATTGGCTCAGTCAGTAGAAATGATTTATAATATTTTATACTTTTGTAAGTAACATTTACTCATTTCCTTCATGCTGAAAATTTACAGTCTAAGGTAAGATTATTTGTCTGAAGGTTTGTAATGATGGGATACTATGGACTATTTCCATCATTTATGAGTGAATGTTGAATGTATAGAAAATTTCAAACTTTATTTAAACTTTCCAAATACAAACAACTTGTTAGTAATAACACACAAATAGACAATACAGGTTAGTAATTACACAATGTTTCGAGTAGTATTTTTCTCCACTCTTCTTCAGGTGTTGCTGGCTTATATGCACAGTGACAATATTAGCTTAGAAGTTGAGCTCACACCTTTAAATTCTTGTATATTGAATTTAAGGCAAACGTTCTACCAACTGAGCTATTCTGTCAAAGGCAACATATAGTAGAAAATTGATATATTTATAAATGAGGGTTGGTTCAAATCCTCCTGAGTCCTTCACTTTTTTTAGTCAATTATTTTTATTTTTTCTTAAGAGCAAGATTAATTAGAGGCTTCCATACATTGTGTATTGCCACACTGGGTTGACTTATAGGATTATTTACCATTGTCATATGAGCAGTTTTCTTGAATTTTCTTCTATGCATTTTTTCCTCTTTATCCAATATCTTTGTATTTTCCCACTTAAGCATGTGGTCATTAATACATACATGATCTACTATGGTAGACATATCTGTTTTTCTCTTTTAACCATTAGTTTGTGTTCCTTCAATTGCTGTTCGACAGGGCAACAGGTCTCACCAATGTATTTCCTTCCACATTCACGTGGTATTTTATAGATGCAGTTTTTGTTCTTCAGCATTTCCAGTTTAGGCTTAGTAGAAGTAAGCAGTCCTCAAAGTGTAGTATGGCTTTGGAAAGCAGTTCTAATATTATATTGACTGCAGATTTTCTTTAGTTTGTCTGCCATTCCTGGCATGTATGGATACACTACCGTACCAATAACTGTTTTCTCTTTTGGTGTCTCTTTGTGTTGTCTATTGAAGGTCTTTCTGATGACTGCTGATGGATAACCATTCTTCATAAGCATTTGTTCTATGTGAATCTTTTCTTTTTCCAAATCACTGGTTTCTGAACAAACCTTCTTTGCTCTGTTCCATAGTGATAGTACAATTCCTTGTTTAGTGCTTCTTGTATGATTGCATGTATATTCCAGGTATTTGCCAGTGTGTGTCAGTTTCCTATACACTGTTGTTTTTACTTTGCCCTGAGGGAGTCTTGTCACAAGAACATCCAAGAATGCCAATTTTTGTTCTTGTTCTGATTTCATCATGAATTTAATACTACTCCATGTCCACCTAAAGTGTGGCTTCAATATGTTGATGATACATTTGTGGTATGGCCACATGGTGAGATAAAATTGCAGTCATTCTGGATGCACATTAACAATATATCCCCTACAATTAAATTCATGATGGAATCAGAACAAGAACAAAAATTGGCATTCTTGGATGTTCTTGTGACAAGACTCCCTCAGGGCAAAGTAAAAACATCAGTGTATAGGAAACTGACACAAACTGGAAAATACCTGGCATATACATCCAATCATACAAGAAGCACTAAACAAGAAATTGTACTATCACTATGGAACAGAGCAAAGGAGGTTTGTTCAGAAACCAGTGATTTGGAAAAAAAAGATTCACATAGAACAAATGCTTATGAAGAATGGTTATCCATCAGCAGTCCTCAGAAAGACCTTCAATAGACAACACAAAGAGACACCAAAAGAGAAAACAGTTATTGGTACAGTAGTGTATCCATACATACCAGGAATGGCAGACAAACTAAAGAAAATCTGCAGTCAATATAGTATTAGAATTGCTTTCCAAAGCTATACCATACTTCTAGGAATGCTTACTTCTACTAAGCCTAAACTGGAAATGCTGAAGAACAAAAACTGCATCTATGAAATACCATGTGAATGTGGAAGGAAATACATTGGTGAGACCTGTCACCCTGTCAAACAGTGATTGAAGGAACACAAACTAATGGTTAAAAAGAAAAAAACAGATGTGTCTACCATAGCAGATCATGTATGTACTAATGACCACATGCTTAAGTGGGGAAATACAAAGATATTGGATAAAGAGGAAAAATGCATAGAAGAAAATTCAAGGAAGCTGCTCATATGACAATAGTAAATAATCCTATAAGTCAGCCCAGTGTGGCAATACACAATGTATGGAAGCCTCTAATTAATCTTGCTCTTAAGAAAAAATAAAAATAATTACACTAAAAAAAATTGAAGGACTCAGAGGATTTGAACCAACCCTCATATATAAATATATCAAATTTCTACTATATGTTATCTTTGACAGAATAGCTCAGTTGGTAGAGCATTTGCCTTAAATTCAATATACAAGAATCTAAAAGCGTGAGTTCAACTTCTAAGCGAATATTGTCACTATACATGTAGGCCAGCAACACCTGAAGGAGAGTGGAGAATAATACTACTCAAAATGTTGTGTAATTACTAACCTGTATTGTCCATTTGTGTGTTATTTCTAACAAGTTGTTTGTACTTGGAAAGTTTAAATAAAGGTTAAAATTTTCTGTACATTCAACATTCACTCATAAATGATAGAAATAGTCCGACATATCACATCTTAAGGAAAGATTAGATGCACAACTTATATTTGTTTTTGCATTTCTGATGCATGTTTGATGAGCCCAAATATATATGTCATGATTAAGCATTGAACAATTATAGAAAAGCATGGAAAACAAAAAGTATGTATAAATGGTTAAAAGATTTCAAATCTATTTACTACGTTTAAGTGTTGGAGCATAGACATGCATTATAATAATGCTGAGTGGAATAAAACTTATATCAGTCAATAAGTGCCAAGTTAATATCCAGTAATGGATTGTGTCAGTTTTTTTCTGAGCAAGACAGAATGTATCATTTACTTTTCAGTGTTTTTATTTAAAAAACATCCACAATGTTGTTTTGAGTCAAGAATTTCAATGGAGCTTATCTGATAACCAAACATTGGAGATTTCAGTTTATAACTAATTCATTTTCAATATTGCTATACATTAAGCTTGTTTTCCTTTTTAGTCTGCACATTGTAAAATTAAATAATAGTTTTTCACATATGTGGATTTTTTCCTCTCACATTGGAGCATCAGAAAAATATCAAAACAATGTAAATATAAATAAATCTTTTGAGATTGAAACTATACGTTCGTATACTCTATGATTTTTTTTTCTCATGTGTCATAGCATCAGCCGGGAAGTGAACCCGCTAACCTGGGACAACTGCTTGGAAAGCAGCTGTCGCTGACCTCTCGACCACCAATTCTTGATTTATATTTGAGTGTGTTATTATCCATGACTGCAATTTTATTCCGTACTATTATTTTATTACTAGTAATGTTTAGTGTAATGCATAAGAATAATTTATGATCATTAGTTTGTCTAGTTGTTTGAAGTGTGATCAGCCATTGCAAACATCAACTCATACAAGACGGCTCTCCAATAAAAATAATGGTTACAAGGGTTTCAATAAAACAAACAAAAAAAATCATTGAAGATAAAAGATAATAATCATCATTACTAGAAGCGAGTTTTCTGAAAGACTTGGTGAGATTGATAGATGGATGAAATTAGCAGTCCTGCTGATTCGATTTCTTTTATAATTTTATTTTAAGAATGAAGAGTTTTTAAAATGCTTAAAAATCTGATATCTCAGTTAATATAATCTTTAATTATGGCCACCTGAGGCTAGTGAAAGCAAACCTAACTGCTCTGACTTTTAAAAGATTATTCTTTGTGGACATCACTAACTACATTTGGCATTGGAATGATTGATCAAATTTGTTACTTCAAGTGCTTTGACCCCCTTAAAATATAAAATGTTAAATTTATTAAGTTTATTTAAGACCTCTACTGTGTGACTATAATTATATCATAAGTCACAAAATTGTGACAATTAATCAATTCTGAAATGACTTTTGGAGAATAAAGAAATAAATCCATAAAAAACAAATACATTCATTTTAATACCAAAAGTGTATTTAGTTGACTTCTTGTGGTACTGTCTGTTCTGCAGCAACTTCTTTTATGATATACTTTAAATTTAATTTAAAATAATGCTAATAATGTGACCAAGATTATCTCTTTTGAACAAAATCATTCCAAGTTTATCATATACATTTTTACAAGACTTTTTGTTCATATGAGTATCATATACAATGTACTATAAATGTGTTTTCCTGAAGGTTCATGATAATGGTGTTCTAGCTGTATTTTTATATTGGAAGGATGGCTCAGTTGGTTAGAGTGTTATTTGTAAAATAATACAGATTTTAAACTTCTCCCTCGATAATTTAATATACAAATTAAAAAGCGTATGAAACACTTGAAAGAGAAGCTTGAACCCTCCAACCCCAAAATAGTCGGCATTGAGAAAAACGACATCAAGCGGAAAATCAGAGAAGCATACTTCATTAATAGTAATAATAACACTATCAATGGACCATCTTGCTTTGACATCTCCAAACATTGGACTACCTAGCTCATTTGCATACGTTTTGCATACCGCTGTGTTTTCTTGCCCTATTTCCTCGTTCTGCATCTCGCACCACCACTATGAATATGAGGCAAATGGCCTCGAAAGCGCTTAGCGTATAATAATTTTTGGAATCGGTATAGCTTCTCTTTCAAGTGTTTCATACGCTTTTTAATTTGTATATTAGAGTGTTATTTTAAAATTCAATAATCTAAGGACCCAGGTTCAAATCTCATGCTAGTACTGTCACTGGTCAGACCAGCAACACCTAAGGAAGAGGGAAGAAAATATCTCTCAAAACGTTGTGCATATACTAACCTGTTTGCTGTGATATTACTTACATTTGGTTGCTGTGATATTACTAAAAGTTGGTGCATATACTAACCTGTTTGCCGTGATATTACTAACAGTTGAATGCATTTGTAATATTTAAATAAAATTTAATTTTTCTAAAGACATTCAACACATATATTAGATGATTGAAATAGTCCAATATAAAAATATTACTATAAATGTGTCTTGATGAAATCGTATTGAATATCAATAGTCCAGCTTAAAGGTTTTCAGACATTAATTACCAAACCAATATATTTGTAGATTGCATTCATAATATTCAACAGACTACAAGTAGTAATAAATGCAACAATTTTTACTGTCTTTGAGATAACAATTTATTTTGAAGCAAATACTTTTTACTTATAAGTGGTGCATCATGATATTTTTTACATTCTGATTCTTAACATGGATGTTATGTGTAACATTGTTTTGGACATGAATAAATCAAAGTTTATTTGTGGTAATTTTTTTCTAAACAAAAATGTTAATGACAATCAATTCGTGTTGTGCTAAAATAGAACTCTAGCTTACTATGAAATTAATGCAAATAATATTTCCAATAATCTTAGACTCACAATTACTCTTTAAAACATAACATTTATTAAAATATGTAAAAATTGAGTTTTTTATAGTATTTATGCAATAAAGTATCCATCAAAAAACAAAACATTTCTTCATTGAAACATCTATTTTTTGCATAGAATAATCAATGATGTTCTGTGAATTCACCATGAAATATACTGCTATTAGATAAACATTAGTTTGATTACAAAAAGTGATCAATTATGAACTATGAAGTGAAAAAACAAAATAGATTAATATATTATAGACGAATAGTCTTAAAGCAATATTAATTGATTATTCTTAAGAAGCAAACAATTATATAAATATTTGGTATTGTATCCAGATTAAATATTTGTTACATTATAAAGTACAAACTGTGATATAATAATAAGTATTAATACAGAAAAAAAGATTGTGTTATCCTTTGTTTCATGTTGTAGGAGGTTTTCTGCACATATATTTAGATGAGTATCATGTGGAGGAAAAAATGAAAAATTATGAGGTTTATTATGTCCTATATATCAGTGGTCTTCAACCATCAATCTGCAGACCATCACCGGGCCACAGAAGTTTTCTATCAGTCTGCGCTATAGACTGGCAAGAAAGTTTGTAATAACAAAATGATAAGATTTTAAATTTTTAATTAATATAAAAAAATTTATTTTTTCATCGCATTTTTACCCGATTGAAAAAAAAACAGAGCAAAAACAAAATCTAGTCAATCATACATAAATTACTTTGTTTTTCTATTTAACACAGATGTTTATGGAGGGGAGAGAATTACATTTTTTATTATTTTTCTAAAAAAATTTAAAATTAAAAAAAAAGTTTTTTATTATACAAATCGGGTTGTCTTTTGATAGCCAATCACAGCTGCTTGTCGGCATTGTTTGTGTTAAAATAATAAAACGTAATGCTACCAGACTGCGATTTTAAAAATACTGTGACTTTTTTTGATCTCTTAAATTTTTTTTTATTTCCTTTTAATATTTCATTTTTAGTGGGTTTTCTAGCTATATAGCAATTTTTTTTTTTGGCTTTAACTTTTATTTTTGAATCAATTTTTATTACCTTTTTTTAAAAATTAAAATCAAAAAGTAACTTATGTTTCTAACTTTTACAAAGTATTTCTCAATACATCCCAAAATAAAGCAAGATCAAAACTTTTGACTTTTTCAAGTTTCAATTTTTTTTTGTTTAAACATATGGCTACTTTTTTTGGTCTATAAGGTGATATCTTTTTTGCCTTTATTTGTATACCACTAATATACTAAAACTTTTATTTTAAAACTAATTTTTATTATCTTTTTTTAAAAATAAAAACAAATCAAAAGTAACTTTTGTCTCAGTGAAGACAAAAATATTTCTCAACCCACTCCCCCCAAAAAAAATTAAAATAAGATCTTTTTGGCTTTAACTTTTATTTTTGAAATCATTTTTTTTACCTTTTTTTTAAAAAGAAAAACCAAAAAATTTCTGTCTCTAACTTTTACAAAGTATTTCTCAATCCACCCCCCTTCCCCCAAATTAAAATAAGATCAAAACTTTTGACTTTTTCAAGTTTCAATTTTTTTTGTTTAAAAATATGCCCATTTTTTGGCCTATAAGGTGATATTTTTCTTGGGTTTATTTGTATACCGCTATTTTTTTAAAACCAATTTCTGTTATCTTGTTTTAAAAATAAAAACAAACAAAAAATAACTTTGGTCTCTAGCTTTTATTTCAGTGAAGACAAAGTATTTCTCAACCCACCCATACCTCTCCCCCAAAAAAATTAAAATAAGATCAAAACTTTTGACTTTTTCAACTTTTGTTGCCTTTTTTTTAAAAAAAAGATAGCAACTATATGGCGATTTTTTTTGGCTTTATTTCTATTACATGATGTCTATTTTTCTATTTTAAAAAAAAATTCCTATTAATTAAAAGTTATCATTAAACTTTTCCTATTGATTACATTTTTTGATCTTTTCAACACACCAGCACAAAAAAAAAAATTTCAATAACATCAAAACTTCAGACTTTAACATGTTTCATTTTATTTTTTCAAATTTAAAATACGGTGAATTTTTTTTGGCTGTACAGTGATTTTAATTATGGAATTTCTATTTTGCCCTTATTACTATCAAAAGACAACCTCCATATATATATAACTTCATCTTATATATTTAACATTAAATACAGATATTACATTTATCATAATCATTGTCATGTAATTACACTAGCTATATTTCCCAACATTCAGGTAAATAACATTTTATTCTTGCATGTTTTAACAGTGAAATAATAAATGTAGAAATGCAAGCACATTAATGAGAATGATTGTTATTGTACTGTTTTCTGTGTTCAGCATGTTAAGGTAAGCAACACCATTATAATACACAATAACTAGTGTGCTGTTTTGGTCAGTTATATCAATTATTCTTATCTAAGACTAAGCAGGTTACATCTTTAAGAAAATTTATCTGTAAACTTCTGTCGGTTTATGAAATCTTACCCTTATTTTTGCCAGTTCGCAGGTGTGAAAAGGTTGAAGACCACTGCTATATAACATATGATTTATATATGTCAAATATAATAATTAATACATTTTATCAAAAAATATTTTGTATAGCAAATGTGATTAACCATTGGATTTTTATTTATTAAATTGATTACCTTTTACTTTCATTAAGTGTTTTCTTTTCAGTAACTAAACTTGGAAAACAACTTTTCACAATCAGAAAATAAAAATTTTTAATTAGCTAAAAATATTTCTCATAATTTTGGAAGGAAAATCAAATGAATTTAAAAAAATATATTTAAAAAAAGAGTTAAATTAATAAAAATATTCACTAAATTATTTATAATTACCAATTATTATTTTTTTAAAAATTATTGATAAATGTATCATGTGTTTTTCAGTTTAAGTCCATTGATAGATGCAATTTTCAGTTTGCTTTCCCAATCAACTTCCATTGTTCAGTTTAACTATTCTTTTTTTGGGTTAATTTTTTTTTTCATTAATGCTTATTCCTAGAATAATGCATACAGTCAAATTTTCTTCATTTTTACAATACAATATTCTTACATTTCTACACAGAATAAATTTATCAATTTATTTATAATTTGTTATTTTCCAATTAGGTTAAAACATAGCCAGAGAGTCATGCTTTTGGATAAAAATAAAGCTTGTTGCATCTAGTGGTATTTTCCTTCTCCTATACATTATTCTACTGAGAAAATGACATGGTTGAGGTTTAGTGATGCTGTTTTTAGCTAAATTTAGCTCATGATTTCCTTCATCTCCATTTAAGAAACCATTTTTAGAAATAAACTTATTTTTGTTTGCTCCAACAGTTGAATCAAGACTGCTGCTGTTTTTTTCAACAGTTGATTGAAAGATAAGTTTTGCTGTTTTCTTCAACAGTTTGATCAAGAATGACTAGTTTTTAAAATGCACTGAGTTGTACTAATTTAGTATTTGTAAAACAATTCTGCATCCTTCCAATCACAATCTTTTCTTCCATCTTAACACCCATTATGCACCGAGGAATTGTCTACTTTTACAAAATAAATTGCTTAGTTATTTTCATCTTTCTTTTAATTAAAAAATGCCCCTGTAATTGTTTTCTCTTGCTAAAAACAAGACATTTTTTTTAATTACCATGATCCAATAAACGTTGATTTCTGGTTTGGTGAGAAACAAAGAAAATGAAAAATCAATTCTAATTAATTAAAACAAAATGTAAAAATATTTCCCTTTTTTTTTAAAATCTCGTTAAACACAAAACATTACCTATTTTATCACATTTAAATGTTAGAACTAAAATTGTTCAATAAATTGTTCCAGAACTAACTGAAGAGACAAATTTTTTACTCTCAGTATTTTCTTTTTCACAATGAAAATTAAACCCATAGATAATTAAAATTATTGGAGAGAACAAAAATTGTTTGTTTTATCTCATACTTTTCTCTCTCTTTTATAGCTACTTTTTAAATTATAATATATTACAAATAGTCTCATTATGTGTAAAAAATGTTTGAAATTTTTTATATCATTTTATGCAAAAAATATTTAAATAAATCAAATGTTTATTATTATTACTAAAAACATATGGTGAAATTTAATATTCCTTTTCATTTTAACTTTATTTATATGCTTGGACTATTTAACATGGCAAGAGTTGACTACTCTCTACAATATGCAGGATGAAGGTCTCTCCAAGTTCAATCCATCTTTCCCTATCTTTAGCTTCTCTTCTCCACATCACCCCTGCACACTTTCTTATTTCATCCATCCATCTCACACGTGGTCTCTTTCTGGATCTTTTACAATCTCTTGGAATCCAGTTTAAAATTTCAATTGTCCATCTATTATCATCACTTCTAACAATATGTCCAGCCCAACTCCACTTCAATATATATATATAAATTATAACTTTTTGGGCTGGTACCGTGTATTGTTTTCCATTAAACACCGATATTTCAACGGACTAGCAATTGCCATTATCAAGGTTAACTTTTGAAAGAAAATCCGTTAGATTTTAAACAATAACGTCACTGTGTGCAAGATGAGAAATTGAGATTCAAGTTCAGCATTCTCAATATGAGGCTTATCAAAATGTTTATTTCCCTCAGTATTTTTATCTATTAATTTTAAGTTAATATTAGATAAAATGAGAGGTTTCCACATAGCTGGAGTGCGTTGTGCTTCATCAGCCCTATTTAAACCAGTAGGTCTCTTTAATATTTCAATTGACTTTCTCATGGTTCTTAAATCGTATCTTTCCAAATTAGCAAGTATTTTTGTATTGTCAAAATTAGGTTTGTGACGGGAAGTAAACACTGATGTGCTAATTTTTTGATGAAAAGCATTTCTATGTTCCTTAATTCTGACATTAATTCATCTAATAGATTGACCCACATAGACTCTTGAGCACTAAAAACATGGAATTTCATAAACTCCTTGGTGTTCCAAAAATATTCTGTCTTTAGGTTTATACAAAAAAATCACCAATTTTTTTGCCAGTAGAAAAAGTAGTCTTTATATTAAAACAAGATAGTCTTCTACTGATTTTATCAGTAACCCCCTAATGTAAGGCAAAATTACTTTATTAAAAGAGGAATTGTCAATTCTATCCTCTTTTTTTAGTATTAATGTTATATAAAGCCCTACATATGATGTTTTTATTATAATTATTAGAGAGCAGAATACTTTTTGTAAGTTCTATTTCTTGAGAAAGATATTCTTTATCAGATAAATTATAAGCTCTAGTGAAAAGATTTTTAGCTACAGAAAAAATTTGTGCAGGATGATGATGAGAATTAAAATTAAGATATCTGTTTGTATGAGTAGATTTTCTGTAAACTGATATTGACAATGTTTCATCACATTTTCTTGCAATTAAAACATCTAGAAAAGAAAGTGATCTGTTATTTTCCACTTCCATAGTAAATTTAATATTTGGATGCCAATTATTTATAAAAGCAAGAAAAGAATTTAAAGAATCAATTTCATGAGGCCATATGACAAAAGTATCATCCACATATCTAAGCCAAATAGAAGGTTTTTTAGTAGCTGCACATAATACTTGACTTTCAAAATTATCCATGAAAAGATCAGCAATGGCAGGTGACAGTGGCGATCCCATAGAAAATCCTTTAATTTGTTTAAACATTTGAGAATTATAAACAAAAAATGTATTTTCAAGGCAATGCTTTGGTAATGGAATAATAAAATCAGGTAAATCATTGTACTGAGCTATTATATTTAATGATTCTTCAAGAGAAATATTAGTAAACATAGAAGGAACATCAAAACTAACCAATAAATCAGTTCCAGTTAGTTTTAAGTTTTTAATTATTGAAATAAAATGGCTTGAATTTTTAATTCTTGATGGAATCTTATCTGTCAATGGCTGCAAGCATTGGGCTAAATATCGAGCCAAAGCATGTGTGGGAGAGCCTATAGCACACACAATAAGTCGCAATGGTATCTCAGGTTTATGAATTTTAGGCAAACCATAAAATTTAGGTTATAATGAAGAACCTTCTCTTGGAGAAATTTTCATATCTTCATCTAGACTAGAACATTTGATAAGACATTTTGTCTTTTTCTCTAAATATGTCAGAGGATCTCTAATAATCTATTTATAAGTTCCATCATTTAATAAATCTACAATTTTATTATTATAATCCAAAAGATCAAGAACAACAGTAGAATTACCCTTATCTGCTGGAATAACAACAATTGAATCATCTTTTTTTAAATTTTGAAGTGCAATAAATTCTCCTTTAGATAAATTATTTTTTGGTGGTTTCATATTTTTTAAGACATCACAAACTTCAAATCTAATAAGATCAGCTGTGTGTGAGACTATATTTTTTAAGGAAGATTCTACATTGCATATAATATTTTCAACTGGAACACGTTTAGGAGCCAATGTATAATTAAACCTTTTTCCAACAGAGAAATTTCATCAGAAGAAAGTTTACGTTGGGATAAATTTTTTACATATGAATCACTCACAGTATTATTAGTAAATTGTTTTTCCTTTCTACTTATTAATAAAGCAAATTTCTTCTTTTGTTTCAAAGTTTTAAATTCCGAATCTTTAACAGATCGAAAATAAACAATTTTATCAAAAATAGACCAAAGAACGGGGTGCATAATATTGCTTAACGTTATCCGTTCTCTCAGTAAAAAGCAATCAATATAGTTTAACTTTTTTCTAACATCATGAATAAAAAAAATCAAAATTTTTCTACTCACCACCTGTAGAATGTTTTTTATTTTAAAAGACTTTGAATGAAATTTTAATCTGCAGCATTTTGGAATAACCTCATTATCTCTACAACGAATTAAAAATGTAAGGTGCTCAACAACTTTTCTTTCTTTACGCAAGATTTTTCGAAAGTTCTTAAACAAAAAAACATTTTCTCCCCATAAAGATTAATAATATTGTATTTAATGTTTTCACGGTTATATGATGTAGATAGATTATAACTTTTTGGGCTGTACCGTGTATTGTTTTCCATTAAACACCAATATTTCGACGGACTAGCAACCGCCATTATCAAGGTTAACTTTTGAAAGAAAATCCGTTAGATCTTAAAAAATAACGTGATTGTATATATATATGGAACCAAATAAGAAAGAGAATACTCAGGTTGAACTTTTTGAATGAGATTACAAAAGCGACAATGTGTGTTTACACTACATCTATTTTCACATAAGCTATAATTATTCTAGACTCTAATAATCATTCACAAAAATTTAATAACATAATAAATTTCAATTAATCAGGGTTTCATAATAATAATCTGTTAACTTTGGCTCTTATTTTATTTAATAATAAAACTCTTTACATTATTGTTTCTTATTTCAAGCTTTAACTAAGAGTAATTTTAATCTGTGTTTTCTAAATCTTAGGCTAGCAAAATTAAATATAAGATTCAATAGAATTTTATTTCAGGGTTTATTTAATAAATGCATGGCTATCAAGTGTGCTTATGCATCCCATGATTCAATCGTGTAAAAGAGGATTTATGTAAACCATTTGATGTTTTATGTTTCAAATAGCATTAATATAATAATAAGGTATACAATCCAAATGAATTTCATGTATTAGTTTATCTTCCAATTATGCTTTTTAATATTGCTAGTGTGAAGGAAAATGACAATGTTTGTTTAAGAATGACAAAAAGAAATAATAAAATTAGCAATTAATTTATTCCATAATCTAAAAATAAATAACAAGAATCAATAGCAAGAATAAAAAATAATATAATGCATTGGTTAAAAATTACTGTTTGTTCCCTAAACTAAATTAAATTGGGTTATATCAAGTAATTTGTCATAATATGAAAACATTCACGTTAAATAGAAGTACGCTATATTACTATTTCACAAAATAATCAAGTTATTAATATTGGAGGATAATAATTATTAGAATAAAAAAAGAACAATACTTTATGAGGGTTGTTAATTGGTTGATTTTACCAACCAATTATTTATTCACCAACATAATTTATAAAGATTTGAGAAATTTTTATTCTTTAAAATAATCAGTAGAAATCATGGCTTAGCAGGCCAAGATGATCATTTAACTCAATCGACTTATTTATTTTTTTGGGTCAAGATTTTTTTCTGGATTCAAGTTTAGGCTTGAATATGAAGAGGGTGTGAATTTGACAACATAAAGTACAATTTAATTTTTACGCACTTTGTTATACACTAGATAGCAGTGAAAAATTAATACTAATAATTATGAGTGATATATAAAAAAAATAGTTACAGATTTACTCACCTACATAAAGATAATTCCATCTTATCAATGAGCTTATAGTATTAAGAATTTTAAAGTAATATTAATATTTGATTCTAGCTGTTTAACATAAGTTTGTTGACTACTTGCATTTGTACAACCCAATCCTAAAAAAATTACATTTAATCGTTTTCAATTTCAACCCTAATTATAATATTAAATAAAATATTACTTTTTACCTAAATACAGTAATATATGAGAAACGTTTTATTACATTAACAACACTAGAATATAAATCAACTAATATATAGGGTATATGAGCACAGACTTTCACACCACCCACCACTCTCCTCACTATCTCATAACACTGATACACTTGAACACATATATGTTGAAAAGTTAAATAGTCACCAATATAGTATATAGACACAGGTATATAATAAGCCTGTGTGTTTCAGTTATAAGTCAACTAAGAAATTAGAACGTGCATTAAAATAATCCATTTGGTTTATTGACATTTCATGTGACCTTTACTATATCCATTCTGGATACTGCAAAAAATATTAAATTCCATTTAATATGTATTTTGGTCAAAGATAATCCATTGTAAGGATTGCTTATAATTTAATCATTTATTATATCTAATATCTGTTTAGAGGATGAATCATTCTGAAATAGTATTCAAATATTTCTTTATAATCCATAATCCTTTTGATATTATTTACATTTATCATAGATAATCCTTAATCGAATTAATTAGACATTAAATACTGTGCCTTGACATTTTAAAGTCCATATTTTTTTATATAAAAAATACAAAATATGGTGGCAAATGAGGTCACCACTGAGTTTTTCACTTGGAACCAGATTGCAAAAATTTCTACAATCGTGTTTGTTTATTTGTTTACGAACGGCAATCACCAAATGCAATTTTAAAATAATCTATATCGGACTTAAATTCTAGGAGATGAATACAATATTTAACTAGTTAAATAATGATGAAATCAAACAGAAACTTGATCAATGTTGAAATATTTATTATATTCTTTTTCTTTCTCCCTTCCCTCGCAATAATTTAATCAAACCATCCCGATCTATTTCTGACCGATACTGATTTAACTAATCATTCTTGAAAACACATGTGCTGTCACTATATCCAAATGTATAGAAAATTACCAATAATTATGGTTCATACAAACTAGGAGTGAACTCAAGAATGACTTGCTATAAGAGCGTGCTTGATAGCAACACTCAAACCGTCTTTTGCAAATATTAAACCCTATTCCAGAATTCACTGGAATTCTCTTTTTATTTTTATATCTATTCCCTTAGATAGTATAACAATGACAGGAAACAAAGTTAAGGTTAATTAATAAAATAAACATAGAAAAAAATAATACTATAATGTTGGTTAATTTAAGTTAGAGCAAAATTAACAAATGCATAAAATCTTTTTGTATTGTTGAAACTTATATCTGTTTGAAGTGAAGACTTTTCAAAATTCTATTATGCCATTATACATAATATATTAACAAACCAATGTTTCTTGTAATAAAAAGTCTAGTTATCCTGATGGATCAGTCAGTGTATTGATCCTGTGGGAAAAGTACTTCATCCTATAGTTGTCATGGTTTGTCCAAGATTTCCATTTTAAACCATTTTACTTGGCTAACTGCATGTTCCTATATAAGATCAGCATTTCCAATGGCAGTTCCAGATGGTGTCAGAAAGAGAACTTCCCCCAGGGGAAAGTTTTGATACTTTTTAGACATTCAACATATTCTTTGCACTTTTTCAAACATTATTTAATTTAGCTTTGCAGGTTTTAAATTGTCAACGGAGTCCGAGCTGAATCAAACAACAATCAATCATCTTCCCCATAATTTCAATTAAATTAAACAAAAGGCAATCCCATAATTTATAGTTTTTTTAGTCATCAAAGTCTGAGTTTACACCTTTAATATCTGTCCTTTTTATTTTTTTGGAATATTTTTTTATAATCCTGTAGAAACATTCCAAATTGATGAGCAGATAGCACAAAAATACCTCCACTATCAGAGTTTCAACAATAGAGCTAATTGCAGAAAAAATCTATACATTTTTGCCCCTTCTATCTTTAAGAATGAGAAACAAGAAATTTCTAAGATTTAGAAATAAAACAAAAGACAAACTTTTATAAAAAAAAAAAAACTTGCAAGATCTTAATTTTTTATCTCGATTTAATTGATTTTAAAAAACTTTTAAACATTCCATTAAAAAAAAATTTTTTTTTAGTTTAAATAACATATATGCTATTTTAATAATATATAGGTGCGTATATACATATGAATATGAGCTGGCAGAAAAATACCAGCTCATAGCATCCTTAACGAAAAAAATAAAATAAAAAATATCCTTTTAATTACTCTGTTGGGTCCTTTCCTCATCCTCTTTAAATGATTTTAGATTTCATACATTATATGTTCCCTTTTTATTTCTTTTCCCTTGTACTATAAATGCATTAGGTCCACATTTTTGAATGATCCTATAGGGCCTTCTAATAAAGGAAAAAAAAATTTTATATTGTTTATCACTCAATTTACTAACTGGTTGTGTTTTAACATAGACCCACTCTCCTACCATAAAGTGTATTGAACGAGCATTTCCTTTGTTTATTCTGTATTCAGATTTCTTCAATCTGTTTCTAGCAGAACAAAGTCCCTAAGTCTCATGGTTGTATAATTAATAATTTTAACCATTTGTGGCAATACTTTAAACCACTGTTGATCTTTATCTTTCAAATGTACATGAAACAAGTTCCCCAATTCTTTCCTAACTCGTTTGCAAGGATTAGACTAGGGTTACAAATAGAAGTGAAAACATGATGTATCTGTTCTTGCTGAAACCAACTTTTTTATTCTTTTGATATAGAAGGGATACAATGGTCACTCCAAATTGTCCAGAGTTTTCCAACTTTAATCAATTATTTCTTTTTTAGCACAGTTATGGAGGATTTAGCATCAGCTCTTTATAAGGGGTAAGCCTGTACTAATTTCGAAAAAACATCATATGTCACTAATATATATTCATATTAATGAAAAGACAGTAGTGGACCATAAAAATCTATGGCTAGTAGCTCATTCGGGTTCTTAGCTATTATTGGCACCAGCATTGCAGCTAATTTTTATTAGCTGGTTTATTTAGATGACATTCATGACACCTCTGCAACATAGTTACCCCTGACCTATACAAATTTGGCCAATAATACCATCTATGTAGAAGTTTACTTGTTTTAAGTGAGCTATATTGCCCATATATACTATGTATATAGTTTATTAGCTTTTCTCTCAGATTTTGCAGTATAACTATTCTCCAGCAATCTATCTCCCTTTCAACCCGAGACATCAAAAACCCATTTGTTATTTTATACCAATGTAATTTGTTTTTCCACCACTGTGTGCAAATTTCTGGCTGTCTGAAATTTGCTTTATTACACCATTGTATCAGCTTCTTACATGGAGCATCTGAGTTTTGTAAAAACTTTAATCTCTTCATATCTTACTCTATTGACCCTCAGAATCATTTCTAAGAGTTATTAATCTAGCTCCCTCTAGTGTTAAATTTAGACCGTGATACAAAATCAGATTTTTACTCAATACATCCGGCACTATATTTTCTCTCCCGGAGCAATGAATTACCTTGTAATTAAATTTTTGTATGTACAATGCCCATCTTATACACCTATCATTGGTTAAATAGCGCCTATTTATAAACTTTAAACTTTTACGATCGGTTATTATAATCACCTCAAATCCCAGAAGCATATGCTTAACTTTATTTAATGCCCAAACAATTTTTAAAGCCTCCATTTCCATTGTAATATTTTTTTTTTCTGCTGTGTTTAATGTCCAACATAAAAAATATAAAACTCGAGGTATTTTCTCTTCATTCTGCTGAAATAATACTGCCCCCAATCCCACTTTACTAGTGTCTGTCTTAAACATGAAAGGTTTGTCAAAATCCAGATTTGCGAGCATAACAGTAGTTACAAAATTTTCTTTGACCTGATTAAATGCTTTATTTTGTTCTTCCATCCACTCTCACTTGCTCTCTTTTCTTAGCAGATGCACAAGCACTTCCGTATCTGTAAAAAATCCTTCTAGAACATTTGATAGAAATTACACATGCCTAGAAACAGCCTAATTTGTTTTCTGTTCTTAGGCTGGGTAAATTTAACGACCACTTCTATGTTGTCTAGATGAGGTCTCACACCTTGAGCACACACGAGATGACCAAGGAATATAATTTCTTTCTGTAGAAGGCTACCTTGCTTTAGATTTATTGTGATATTATTTTTGTAGTACTCCTGAAGAAACACACTTAAGTTTTCCAAATGGTCTTGTGATAATCGTGAAGCTATCATGATATCATCTATATAATATAGTGTAAGGGGAATTAAAATCCTTGATTCAACTTTTAGATGTTTTTACAACTCTTAAAACTGTTCTTAAAACTTGAACTTTTTAATTTGAAAATTTTCTAATTATTTCTTCTAATTTTATAAAATCATTTTATTTTGCAAAAAGACCTTTTTAAAAACCCATTACTCAAGCAGGAGAGTAAATATGATTAATACTTATATATAAATCATACCCCCGGTCAGACTGCGATTTAATAAAATATTAAACCGACAGTCATTTTTCCAGCCGAAGTAGTTCTCTGGCTGCATAAAATGTAAAACATTCCATGGGGAAATTTATAACAGGTTTAAAACCCAGGGTGCTATCCAATACTTAGATTGGAATTCATGAGATGCCACTAACATGTTTCAAGCGCTTAACCCATGGCTAATTCTTCACATGAGACCGTCTGCACATTTGATTATGACGGGAGAGAGGGAGCGAGATGGAAAAAACAACATTAATAATTTTAAACAAAATTTATTTTAAAAAACAATGATAATAATTATAAACGTAATAATAATAAGACATAATTAAAATGTAAACACATAAGAAATATTACACATTTAACAAATTTTGCATGTTTATTTTAACGAGTAAGATTTAAAAACTTTATTCTGATATTAATAAATATTTATATAGGATTTATAGCGCTGCTTTTGGACTTTATTTGTCATTTCCAAATTATATTTGTAGCGGTTCTTTTAGTTTTTAATTTCCGTGGTAGGTATCATAGTTCCTGGATTTTTTTGTAGTTGGGTGATCATACTTTTTGTCGTCAGATCCGGTTAGTTTCTTGGTCCTAGCATTGGTATTTTTCACTGAAAGACAGTTTCTTGATTCCCTGTTCTTGGTGGCCTGGTTTACATAATTTTCACTTAAATTAGTAGGGCAGGTTGAAAGTTCGGCAGAAAGTAAGTCAGGGTAATTTGTTATGGCATTTTGCTAAATGGCACACGGGAGAAGAGAGAGAAAATCATTCTTTTTAATCTGGCTTTAACTGAACTCTCTGAACTTAATTCAAACTTAACTCAACTCTGGATGAACTAAAAAACTGACTGAAACTGAAGACAATTTAACTCTGAACTGAAAACAATAGAGAATGGGTGCCTTTTATATTACTGTGGCCCCACCTTTGCTCTTGCTTCAACACTTTTTATCTCCAAAAAATTTTATTATAAATTTACATTTCTTTATTTTCTGTTTTCGAATTTTAATTACAGAGATTAGAAATTGTTCAACCAATCAGTCTGGAATTTTAACCTCCAGCCTGATTATTTTTCTCATGTGTTATAGCAACAGCCGGAAGCTAACCCGGGACAACTGCTTGTAAAGCAGCTGTCGCTGACCTCTCGACTACCAATGCTTGACAGCCTGATTATTTTTGTACCAACTATTTTATTTAATCACAAACTTTTTATATTTTTTAATTAAAAACACTTTTTTCCCTTAAAGAATATTTTTGTCAGATAACATTGTATAAAAGAAAGACAAGTTATAATTATAAATTTCTAACTTCAGGGAACTCTGATATATTTTTTTAAATTTTATATTTTTTTAATAAATAAAAATAAGTGAACTATGTAATTCGTATACACACACACCTGCGCAATGCGTGTATATACACACTGTTACAATAATATAAATTCTTTAACCCTCTGAGATAGGGCCTGATCTAAACATTGTGGTAGTCCTGCCCCACTGTTAATGAATCCAAACCAAACACATTGAAGCACAAAAGTAAAGCCTTCATAGTGGAATGCCATGTATTTTTAATCATCAGCATGAAGAGACATACGCCAATAACTTGATGTTAAAATCAAATAAAAAATATTTCTTTCCCTTAAATTGCAACAACAAATCTCTAATTCAAGGTCGAACATCTCTGTTTGGTATAGTAATAGTATTTACCTGGTGAGGATCTAAGCATACTTTCATAGACTCATTTTTTTTTTACAATTACCAAAGAGCTTATATATGGTGACTTTTTTTTATGATACCCCATTGCTTCATTTGTTGTATTTGTTTATCTACTTCATCTTTGAAATTTGACAGACTGGGTTTAACCTACCCTAAAAATGAATCTCTTTTTTCATCTTTATCCGGTGAATATAGTCCTTTATAATTCCAGGTTTTGTAGCGAATACTTATTTGTTTTGGAAAAGTACCTCTTTAAGCTGACTTTCCCAGCCCCTATTATTACTCCCTAACTCAGTTATTTTATGCTCTATTTTTTGGTATATATCGTTGTTTGCCATTTGTACTACTTTATTGTTACTCTGTCCATTATGATACTATTAAATGGCATCTTTTCATATCCTATCATTATATTCTTTTTGCTATAATTAATTTTCATCCCGGTTTCATGCATAAAATCTGACCCCAATATAAGATCCTCTACCAAATCTGACATCAATAATAACATATGCTCTACCCTTTTTTCCTCACTTGTATTTCTGCATATATTTGTATGGGGTCCAACATAACTTTTTTAGCATTAGCCATAGTTATTTCAGACTTTCTTATTGGTAATGGCTGTACTTCCCTCTTCTGACTTCTGATTGAATCTAATAGTTTATTCAAGATTATAGATACCTGACTTTCCAAGTCTAGTAAAGCCTGTATCTCTATTCCCTGTATTTTTATGGATATCATAGGGCAAGTTTTTACGCCATTGTTTGAATCTTTTCTTCTTCCTCAATGACTACATTTAACAATTTAGGTAGTTGTTCTTGCTTTATATTTCTATCTCTCTAAGAATTTCCAGTATGTCTTCCAATCCTTCACACTTAGAGACCACTAATCACTCTTGTACATTTTTCAACATATTTTTATGATATTTATAATCTGGTGTTCTGAAATAGGATATTCTATTATTCTTCTCAATTTTATCATTTGTTTTAAAAAAAGCTGTCTATATCATATCCCTTCTTTTTTATATATCTTTCTAATTCTACATCTTTTCACATCTTTTTTTGTCTTTTTACATTCCAAAATGTATGCATTAATTTATTTTTATACTGATTAAAATCATCTGATCTTTTCTGTATCATTTCCCACCCATCTCTTTCCATGCCCACTAAATGATTACTTGCTATGATTATTTTCTCTTCTTCGCTTGCCTTGTATATCCAAAAACAGTCTTCTAAATTTTCTAGGTATTCGAATAGGATTTCCTCTTTTTTTTCCTCCAAACGTTTTTATTTTAATTCTATCTTGCTATTTTTAAAAAAAATCTTTTAAAATGATTTCCAAAACTCAACCCTCCCCCCTCCTGGAATACTATGTTCCCAATTTAACTACCAAAGGCAACCTCAACCATCTTTTTACCATAACCTGACCATTTATTAAGTTAATGAGCCTACACATTGAGACACCATTTTCTTAATTTTTTCTCTGTGCCATTACATTTTGAAATTGTATTTTTAAATATAATTTACAAAATAAGGTGGCCAAATGAGGGTGCCACCAAGATTTTTTGCTTGGAACCAGGTTGTGAAGATTTTTCCAACTGTGGTTGTTTATTTTTTTATGAACAGCAATCACCAAATGCAATTTTAAAATAATCAATATAGGACTTAAATTCTACAAAATGATTAAAATCCTTAACTATAATATTAACAATCAGCATTAAGCACATGCGCTTTGTAGATTTTTAACAATAAATGAATACTCCCACTTCAAACCCAAAAGATAGAATGAATCCATCTATGTTTTCGAATCCAAATGCTTATGTATGGGCAAATCTTAAGTATTTGAAAGTGAGAGTGTGAAGATATTAAACAATCACTTTAAATTACTTTTTACATCCTTGAATGAATGACGCTGGCGAAATTTACTAGAATTTACAATAAGTCATTCTTATTTGAAATTAAATGTATGTAAATAAACTATTTATTTTATATAGCATGATGTTTATAAACTGTAATATTAATAATCAGCATTAAGCTATTGCACAGAAGAATGATGTATTGTAAATTCTAGTAAATTTTGCCAGCTCATTCATTTAAGCATGTAAAAAGTAATTTAAAGTGATTGTTTAATATCTTCACCGCTCTCAGTTTCAAATACTTAAGATTTGCCCATTCATAAGCGTTTGGGTTCAAAAATATAGATGGATTCATTCTATCTTTTCCAAAGACTTATCTTGTGTTTGAAGTGGGAGTATTCATTTATTGTTAAAAATCTACAAAGTGCACGTGCAATAGCTTAATGCTGATTATTAATATAACAGTTTATAAACATGCGCTATATAAAATAAATAGTTCATTTACATACATTTAATTTCAAATAAGAATGACGTATTATTCCTGCAACCAAGGAAAGATAGGAGGACTTTTCACATCCGTATCAATACACTGCTAACTTTTTAATGTTGTTATTTTGGCAACATCAAACATTAGAAAAACATGAGAAAGTTAGCAATGCTTTGATATGAATGTGAAACTCATCCTAATTTTCCTTGGTTGCAGAAATAATACTCAATAGTTTTACAAACACACACAAAAAAAAAAATATTACATAAGATAAACATGTATTTATGAATTCTACACCGAGCAAGCTAACTTTTGACACTTACTTAATTTGATCAATTTCAACAAAAAAAATATGTGGTCCATGTTGCAGGAGGAAAAAAAAGCCAACATAAATATATATTTTTATAAAAGTAAATATATTCTATGAAATATATACTCACGGCAGACGATTCTTGCATACAAAATGGTGATGGTCAGTAGCAACCCCCCACCCACCGTCCTTCATCCTCTGAAAAAGTTGTCAAACAAGTGATTGACCAGTACATGCTCTAAATGGAATACTGCCAGGCAATCTAATTTTTCGGATAAACAACTAAATTCTCCTATCTTTCCTTGGTTGCAGAAATAATACTCAGTACAGTTTTACAAAAACAAAAAAAACATTATATGAGATATACACGTACTTTTACAAATTGTACATTGACACAGGACCGGTTCCAGTAAGTGCGGGCCCGATTGGATTTTTTTGTGGGGCCCTCTATATATTAAATATTTAAATAAAATGCAAATTCAATATATATATATATATAAATCAAATATCAAAGCATTTCTGAGTTTTTCACTTTCAATTTTCCTTTTTGCACTTAATTTCCTTTTTAGACTACCACTTTTATATTTTCTTCCCACATCTCTTTTTTCAGTGGATTCAACATCTAATGATAAAATTAAATCCATTTTTAATCATAAAAATACTTAAATTTTTAATTTTAAATATAATTTCTTGTTAATAAATATTACGTAATATAATTAATACATACCTTTTTTAACAATTAGTAATTATAGTCACAAAATATGACACTAATAATTAAAACGATTAGAAGAATAGAGAACTGCAAATGCAATAAACAATTGACATTTGATAGTAGCCACATCTACTTAATAGCGAGCGCAGCGCAACAATGACTAATGCCAAAAAACGAATGTGAGTGCGCCGATTAAGACGCATATAGAATAGAGTAATTGAGAGAGAAGATAGTACTATCCGATTAATTAAATGTTAGTCAAAAATGACACTTACTGGTTATTCGTTTTCTATATTATGTGTATATATTATAATAAACACAATAATAAATCTCATCCATCAATGCGAATTTAAAATAAATATATTTTTAATTATTTGAATAATTTATAATTTATCCTTTATCATCAAAAGCAATTTGCTTTAAATTTTGAAAAATAACTTTTTGTTAATTTTGGTGGGGATGCGGCCCGATTGGGCCCAATCGTTCCAATCACCTTAAATCCGGGCCTGCACGGACACAAACTAACTTTTGATGCTTACTTAATTCCATCAATTAAAAAAAATAATATGCAGGGTCCATAAAAAAAAAAGCCAACATAAATATATTTTTATAAAAGCAAAAAAAGAAAAAATATTCTATGAAATATACACTTATGCAGACGATTCTTGCATACAAAATGGCGATTGTCAGTAGTACCCCCCACCATCGTTCCTCCTCCAAAAGATTTGTAGAACAAGTGATTGCCCAGTACATGCTCTAAATGGAATTCTGCCAGGCAATCAAATTTTTGGAATAAACAAATAACAAAGTCAACGTCTGCATTCAATTACAATTAAATAATACACTTTTAATTTAAAGATTTAAAAATGAAGAAGTCAGTCAATAACCAAGTTGAAATTGGAAAAAAAAACACAGAAGTAAATAATGCAGTTGAAATTAAAAATGTTAAACCAAATTCACAATAATAACAAAGGTGAGTTTAAAATGTACAAACAACAAACTTTTGAATCAGAAAAAAATACCAAAATGTCCAAAAAAGCACCTATATAATAGTTTTGGCAACACGATTTTTGACGAGGGAAAAAACTCAAATCGCAAGGGTTTATTTAATGTTCGCAACATTATGCCTTTATCGCGTATGTAAAAAGTCGCCCTATCTTTCCTAGGTTGCAGGAATAAAACCCAAGTACCATAAATTCTAGTAAATTTCACTAGCGTCATTCATTCAAGCATGTAAAAAGTAATTTAAAGTGATTGTTTAATATGTCCATGCTCTCACTTTCAAATACTGAAGATTTTCCCATACATAAGCGATTGGGTTCGAAAAGATAGATGGATTCATTCTATATTTTCCAAAGAATTATCTTGTGTTCGAAGTGGGAGTATTCCTTTATTGTTAAAAATCTACAAAGCGCATGTGCAATAGTTTAATGCTGATTATTAATATTACAGTTTATAAACATCGCTGCTATATAAAATAAATAGTTTATTTAAATACTTAACTAGTTAAATAATGAGGAAATAAAACAGACACTTAATCAACTTTGAAATATTTATTATATTATCTTTCTTTCTCCCTTCTGTCGCATTTATTTAAGCACACCATTCCGATCTATTTCTTACTAATACTGATTTAACAAATCATTCTCGAAGAAACATGTGCCATCTTTTTTTTTTTTTGACATGTGCCATCTTTTTATCCAAATGTATAGAAAATTACCAATAATTATAGTACATACAGATTAGGAGTGAACTCAAGCATGACTTACTATAAGAGCATGCTTGATAGCGACACTCAAACCCTCTTTTGCAAATGTTAAACCCTATTCCAGGACTCACTGGAATTCCCTTTTTATTTTTATATCTTCAATACATCACCTTTATTAAAAATAATAGTTTTATTGAGCAGTTGATTGTTGATAAACTGAGGATAGTAATCTGATGAATATACACCAGAATATTTTAGTAGATGTATTGAAGAAGCTAAATAATTTATTTTGATTATGTTCTATTATCAAATCAAGGCTTTAAGTCAAAATCTGCAATTCACTATTGGTTCAGAAGTCAGTTATATATACAAAGTAACACAAATATATGTTGTCCAATAGCATGTAGTTGAAATGGATTTGAGTGATATCTACCATTGGTAATAAGGATTAGTAACTATCATTACTGCATTATCTCTCACCATATCAGTAACATATTTTTCTTGTGAAAAGTAATTACCTTTATAAATGTTAATTACTTTTAAACCTTATACTATATGTGAACTCGAATACCAGATACCTAACTAATTTGTGCTTCAGAATCATTCAGATAGTTTCAATAACGATGTCACTTTTACTTTCATATTGTTCAAGATTATAAAAAATGTTCTCAATGGAATTAAGCATTGTTCCACATAAGTCTGTAATAATATTCATTGTTAAAATCCAACCAAGTCATTGAAATCTATTTAAAAAGGGCAAAAACGTAAAAGTATCAATATACATATGTTCAATTAAGAAAAGAGAATAATGAAAGAAAAAGGACTACAATTTAAAAAGCTCTACATGATAATAGTAAATAACCTTAATCGTCAACCTAGTGAAATAATTTTTATTCAGAAACTACTCATTATACATGACCTTAAGAAAAAATGGAGAAATCATAAACTCTTATATTTAATTATATAAAATTTTAACTGACTGTTGCATTTAACAAAATAATTAATTGGCTAGAGCATCATCATAAATCACTCAATTTCCATGCTTAGTATGGTCACTGGTCAGTCTTGAATCAGGAAGCACTGCACAAATGCAATTCACCAGATTTAAGGTTTCCTACTGATAAGCACTACAAGTTAGAAACTAAGTTGCAGATATTGAACGAATAGGCACTAGATAGGAACTTTGATGCACAATCTTTCTAGCATCCATTGATTATGATGGCTTGCACTACATGGCACTACTCTATAAAAAGTTCCTGTTTTAAAAGCTCATGTAAACAAAAAAGCGGTGATTAAGTAGTGCTAATGACTATTATTATTAAAAAACAGAAGACAGTAAAATGTATAAATGTTAAACTGGGTTCAGATTCATATGACTATAGAAAAAATTAGCTTGGAATGAAAACGTTATTGCTTACAGTTTGAGATCATGTTTTTATAGATTTCAAGAAGGTAAAATGTGAATGGTGAAGAGTTACATTAGATCTAAAGTTATACATACAATACTTCTCAATCTGTTGATGAAAGCCATCATTTAAAAACTAGTGAGTATATTAGGTGAATAGGGATTTTGATGCAGAAATCTAGCATCCACTGATTAATATTGCTAGCATTGGTTCTCAAAACTGAATGGAGTTTCTGCTGTTTTAACAGATGATGTAATAATAATGAATTATGATCTGATATATTGATTTAAATAGAAAATTTGATGGTTTGTTGCCATTAATATTACTTGGTGCTAGAATAAATTGGCATCAGTTATTAAAAATATTAAAATTGATAAATAAATTAGATTCAGTTCTATTATACAGTAAAAGGCTATTGATTTTGTTGAAAAACTTCACATTATATTAAGCAAGTCTTTAGCTAAACATACATAATAAAGATAATGGGGCTTGCTGGATGTGTATCTGTGTACTTTTTTACCTTTGAATCTTAAATCTCATGTATAAATGCATAAGCCAGAACTCAGTATCTTAATATAAATTATAAGGATATGTTTGATTTTGTATGCATCTTGTAATTTTCTATTTGTTTTGAGTCAGAAATGACCTTTATTTCTTTAATTTATCCATGCTGTTGTTTGATTTTTGATCTGATAATATCGATTTTTATTTATTTTGTACTTACAGTTTCTATAGTCATTTACAAAATTTATGATTTACTTTAATATTACAGAAAAGTTTAAAGTTTCAATTTTTTATACTATAACGCTTTAATAAAGCTCTCAAATTGAACCAAAATATTTATGTATTTTGTAATATTGATTGTACAAAAGAGTGAATTGAACTCAAAATTTATTACAGTGTGAATGTTTTTTTATCACAAACAAAATAGTCTTTTAATTGTATTAATTCAGTATTAAGCAAGAATGTCTGAGAGCAGTTAAGCGTTGGTGGGCGAGAGGTCAGCGACAGCCGCCTTAGAAGCACTTGTCCCGGGTAAGCGGGTTCGCTTCCCGGGCGATGTTATGATACACGAAAAAAAATGAATAGAGCAATATGAATTCAAGGTTAATGTTTTGACTGAGATGGATGCAAATGAAAAAGAATGTTTATTGATAAGAATAATATGTGAATGATAATTTTTTTATAGTAAAACTTTTCATTGAATAGTTATAATTATGGAGAGTTGGAGGGGATTTAGGCCACATGGTAACAGTTTTTAAAAAATTTGGCACAGAAATGTCAAATATCAGATTGAGAATTTCAATCATAGTATTTGACTAGAAGTAATTAAATTCATATGTAAGCCAGCACGTAAAAAATATATACAAAAAAGTAATTTTGATAAGATCATTTGTTAAATTATACTGCTAATTTTCTATATAATTTCAAATGTGGTAAATAAATAATATAAGGTGGATTAAATTTTAATATATGACCACTGTAATCCTGGAACCGTGTGAACTGTCAAAGAATGAATCAATTGAAAAAGTACCCTGAAATAGAATATAAAGAAGAAAATAATATATGTGAAACTGCCTTTCAATGTTGTTACCCACCAGCACTAAATCTCTTCCACATTTGAATAAATCGAGAGTTATAACCTATTTATTAATCTTGTTAAAAATGTTTTTATTCGTTTTGTTTCTTTTGGAAATGTTTATTAAGAAGACGGATACCTGCTAATTTTATGGGTATGCAAGCATGAACCTAATGGAAATACATATTTCGCCAAGAGAAAAAATTCATGACTTTTTAAATCTTTATCAAAAAGATCTTGAAGACTTCCACCTTTAGAATTATTAACCAGGAAAAATGTTTCCATTACTCATATGGATTATGAAAATTAAACTTTTTTTTTTTAGTATGATCATACATTAGTTAGAAATAATATCCGCTAAGGTAAGATACTGTAGTCAAAAGGCCTAGTACACAATTTAGTTAATTTATTTTTGTGTTGGATAAATGGTTAATTATATTTCGTGATATATTATGCATAACTTAATATTTTATAATTTTTTATATATTATAGGTGTGCGAAATATATTCTATTGCATGAGTATGAATATCTTTTAAGTATTTTTTTATTTTTGGTTGCGTTTGTTATATCCTTATTATTATTTGATTAATAAATAATATAAAAATTTGTTTCTTGCCGTTTCGATCTAGTTGAACAGTTCATCTTATCTCAAGAGAAGTAAGATCTCCAGTTAAATTTAATGGGTATGTAATGGGGTTGAGTTTGAATTGCTGCATATTTATCACAGTCTAATTTTAGGCTTCTATATCCATAAATGAACTATATAAGTTATTTTCAAAATGGATAAAATATTTTATTTTAGATGAGGATTTAAAGTAAAAGCTCGGTTTGCAAGGACGTTTCGGTGCAATACGTTTAATGATAAATTATGGAAATAATTCAATATATTACTTATTGTAAACAGTTATGTATAAAAGGCTATGTGTGTATATATTAAATATATAATGTCTAATGTCACATGTATAAGTTATATAAACTGCAATAAAATATAAGTAAAAACTTATTAAATCAGTCAAACGGGTCAAGCGTTGGAGGTCGAGAGGTCAGCACAGCCGCCTTACAAGCAGTTGTTCAGGGTTAGCGCGATCGCTTCCCACCGATGTTATGACACATGAAAAAAAATCAGTCAAACGGATTGATTAAAAAAAAGATTAACTATTTATAATTAAACTAATTAAGACCAAAAACGATTAATTATATTCGTAAAATTTCAAAAAAGAAATCAAAATGAATTGAATTCCGAAAACCTATATAGAAAACTAATTAATCGAGAAGAATAATTGAAAGTAACATTTAACTTGAACAGATTCTTCAACTGATAAAATAAATATTAACTGACGACGCCGTTGTCGAACAAGTAGGCATTAGCTCATGGAAGCTATATAAGTGAAAATGGATTATTAAGTTTACAATGACGGACGTCATCGTGCCTTGTTTATTTTTTTCATGTGTCATAGCATCGGCCTGGAAGCAGCCCCGCTAACCCGGGACAACTGCTTAGTAAGACGGCTGTGCTGACGTCTCGTCCACCAACGTTTGACTATCGTGCCTTATTTTAGAGTAAATTATGAAAAAACTTTTTTCAAATGTACCAAAGCAAGCCTAGAGAGTTTACACCTCGACTTATCTAGATTATAATTTCCTTATTCTATCGAGATTTTTGTAAATAGTTTAAACTTTTATGTAGTAATACAGAAAAGCAATTGACTAATAAAATTTCTACTGAGACTAGAGAATTTATGAAGAAAAGAAGGAATTGTTACTTATTCATTTACCAATGTCAAACTTCCTCCACTCACAACTTTGACGCCATCCATTTCTGATAAATATACAAATGATTATTACTAATCATTTTCGAAACTAGAGATTATCTCTAGCACAGATATAAACTTTAAACCTAAGTTAAAGATTAATATATCTGATTTTTTTTTTTTTTAATTTTACACACACGGAGTTATTCACATTTCTCTGTCCCGTATGTAATATCTTTATAGAAATAATAAACACCTCCATACTTCCCCATTCTTTTTAAATTCATATAAATAAAGATACAATAAAAGACAATTGACCCCCAAGATGCATTTCGTGCTGAACCAGCACTCATCAGTTGGCCCAGGTCACTATCTCTCATATATATCTTTATTATATGCAAAGTATTTATCTAGAGTAAATTGTTACTTATTCATTTACCATTGTCAAACTTCCTCCACTCACAACTTTGACGCCATCCATTTCTGATAAATATACAAATGATTATTACTAATCATTTTCGAAACTAGAGATTATCTCTAGCACAGATATAAACTTTAAACCTAAGTTAAAGATTAATATATCTGATTTTTTTTTTTTTTAATTTTACACACACGGAGTTATTCACATTTCTCTGTCCCGTATGTAATATCTTTATAGAAATAATAAACACCTCCATACTTCCCCATTCTTTTTAAATTCATATAAATAAAGATACAATAAAAGACAATTGACCCCCAAGATGCATTTCGTGCTGAACCAGCACTCATCAGTTGGCCCAGGTCACTATCTCTCATATATATCTTTATTATATGCAAAGTATTTATCTAGAGTAAATTGTTACTTATTCATTTACCATTGTCAAACTTCCTCCACTCACAACTTTGACGCCATCCATTTCTGATAAATATACAAATGATTATTACTATTTACTCTAGATAAATACTTTGCATATAATAAAGATATATATGAAAGATAGTGACCTGGGCCAACTGATGAGTGCTGGTTCAGCACGAAATGCATCTTGGGGGTCAATTGTCTTTTATTGTATCTTTATTTATATGAATTTAAAAAGAATGGGGAAGTATGGAGGTGTTTATTATTTCTAAAAAGAAGGAATATGAAGATATACAAAAATGATGTATTAAAAAGAATCGAATATCTCGAATTTTGTAAAATAGTACGGAAAAGAGTTGAAAATGATATAAGAAAGTATAACTGTGAAATAGCAAGGAAAGCTGTAGAAGAAAATAAAAGTCTCAAGAATGTTAAACAACATTTTGGTATTGGTAGGAAATTTATATCTGCAATAAGAAAAAAAGATGGAATTATTACTAAAAAGAGAGATGACATCATGAAATTGGTAGAAGATTTTTATCAAGAATTATATAGTAATAAAGAACAAGTACCTCCTATATCTATTACATCTTCTGAATTGCCCAGAATTTTAAATGAAGAAGTGAGACATGCAATTAAATGTATGAAGAAAGGAAAGGCTCCAGGAAATGATGAAATTATAATTGATATATTAAAAGAAGCAGGTGAAGAAATAGAAACAATTTTAGCAAAGTTATATACCAAATGTCTAAATGATAAAGATGTACCGGAAGATTGGAAACGGAAGATTAGAAAAATGCAGTAATAATATTAATATTTAAAAAAGGTGATAAAGAAGATATTATAAATTACAGACCTATCAGCCTTTTATCAGTTTTATATAAAATTTTTACCAAGATAATTACAACTCGTCTACAGAGAACTTTGGATTTCCACCAACCAAGAGAACAAGCTGGATTTAAAAGTGGTTTTAGTATAATAGATCATATCCAGGTATTGAGAGAAGTCATAGAAAGGACAAATGAATATGAGTTGTCATTATGTTTTGGATTTGTAGATTATGAAAAGGCATTCGATTCTATACACATTTCTTCCCTAGATTAAAGCATTGGATCATCAAGGTATAGATCCAGGATATTGTCATATTTTAAAGAATATTTATAAAAATGCAACAGCAACAATTAGATTACATAATTATACTGGAAAAATCAACATTGAGAAAGGTGTAAGACAAGGTGACTCCATATTTCCAAAACTTTTTACAGCAGTGCTGCAAGAAGTATTTTGTGGATTAAAATGGGAAACTAAAGGAATGAAAGTAAATGGAGAGTATTTAAGTCATTTAGATTTTGCAGATGATGTAGTTGTTTTTGCAAATAATGCTTCAGAGCTGCAGGAAATGTTGCAGGAGTTAGCAGATGAAAGTAGAAAAGTAGGACTAAAGATAAATGTTAAAAAGACTAAAGTAATGTTTAATCGATTTGCTCGAAATATGAAAATAAAGATTGATTATGAAGAATTAGAAGAAGTTAACAGTTATAAATACCTTGGTCAGATTATTAATACAGATGGAAACATAATGGAGGAAATTAATCATAGAATTAAACTTGGTTGGAGTGCTTTTGGTAGAAACAACTTGATACTAAAAGGAAATATGCCTATGTGTTTGAAAAGAATGGTTTTTAACAAATGTGTTTTACCAGTTCTTACTTATGGATCTGAGACTTGGACACTTAATAGAAGAGCAATACAGAGACTTCAGACCACTCAAAGGAGTATGGAGAGATGTATGTTGGGAGTAACAAGAAGAGATCGAAAACGCAATGTATGGGTAAGACAACAAACAGGTGTTACTGACCTTATTGAAAAAAATAAAAGATTGAAATGGAGTTGGGCTGGACATATTGCTAGAAGAAATGATAATAGATGGACAATTGAAATTTTAAACTGGATTCCAAGAGATTGTAAAAGACCCAGAAAGAGACCACATGTGAGATGGATGGATGAAATAAGAAAATGTGCAGGGGTGTTGTGGAAAAGAGAAGCTAAAGATCGGAGAAGATGGATTAAACTTGGAGAGACCTTCATCCTGCAGTGGATTGATAATGGTTGATGATGATGATGATGATGATGACAGATTGTATAAATCTTGTATGCAATTATTTACGGGTAATCTAAATATTAGTTTTTACGAGGGCTAAATTTTCTTAACCGAATGTTTGTTCTGGAGCTAGAGATCGCACACAAACATAGCCCACACACTAAATGTAAATTAAATATATCAAATTTAGTAAGCGCAAGCAGATAACATTGTAATAACGTGAAAGCTAAAACTTTCGGAAGATGCGTTTAAACATGCTTATGTGACAGCCAAACAAATGTAATAATGACTACACGCGGAACTCCCAATTCTAAAACACAAGTCAGAACTATAAGAAAAATTACTAATTAAAGTTTTAAAAACTTTTGTAAATAATTAAGCTATTCTAAATATAATGACAATTTTCTATACATTTTTAATTTGTTATTTGGTGCAATGAAGTATTACGAATCAAAAAAAAATCACTGTCAAACTATAAGTCTTTCGAAAATTTAGTTTGGGCAAAATGATATTTTAAATTTGTTAAAAGAAAGTAGTCGAAAGTTTAATTGGAAATAAGCCACTATCACTTAAGTGCCTATTACTCAGACACGAACCCAGGTTATACTTATGTTTCACCCCCTTTTTTCGATGGTCCCTGCCTATTCAGAGAACTTTCCAGAGAAAGTACCCACCGTGGCCCAGCACTATAAGCTACTTTATCCACTTATAAAGCAGCCCCGATTAACATAGGCGTGCTTATTTCATTAAACAACTACTACTTCTAGCTACAAGTACCGCACCTTAAAGGATACGCTACTACAACCAGCTGCATAATTAACGTTGAAATTACCTATTTATCTATTGCTTTTATTACAATAGTTTAACTTTTAGTTACAGAAATATATAAATAAATAATACTTCTGTATATAATATAAAAATAATATAAAATAACAATTCGTCAATTGTTTAGTACAGAGTATAATATAAATAAAAACAAATAATATTTCCAAGCGAAAATAGAAAATAGAATTGTTTACATTGCCTTGATAAGGACTCGTAAGAGTTGAAAGCTCTTGGAAATATTATTTGTTTTTATTTATATTATACTCTGTACTAAACAATTGACGAATTGTTATTTTATATTATTTTTACAGAAATATAAAAACTAACTTAAATTTATAAATAATAATCGAATAATTTTCCTTCTTTAAGTCATTCATTGTGATTTATATTAACGTTATCTATAGTTAAATGATTACAATTTAATTTACTCGTCTATTAACAAATTTATAGGTCACACTATTCATGCATAAATGTACGCAAATAATATAAAAACGAGAGCCATCCATAATTTTCATTACAGTAATTTTACATTTTAGTTGTTAAAGAATAAAATTTAATTTACATCATATATAAAATAAATTATTTGTTCATATAAAACAATATGCTGTAATTTTTGCTTGTTTTTGGTCAGGGTTACCTATAACTTATATTAGCGTTTTCTATGGTTAAATGTTCAAAGTTTATTAAATAGGTTAAGCCTGTCCATTAAAGTATGAGGATTTGTTATCTTAATATATATCTGAGCGCTTATTGCATATACGTGTAGCGATGGTAATCTGGACCAAGTGATGATTGCTGGTTTAGCATGAAATACGTACATTGGTGATTATTTATCTTTTGGACGTATGTATGTTCAGGTGTATCAGTGGTATGAGATGGAGTGATGGGTTGTGTGAAAGTCTGTGCTCCTATAACCTAGATATTAAATAGGTTAAGAAAAATTGTGGATTACATTATTTTTCAGAATAATAATATGCTCAACAAAATAGCAAATAAAATGTATCTATAAACGCGTGTAATTATTATTAAGCAATATTAAAAATTGCATATATTTGTAAAAATTATATATATTCATAGTTTTTATTATGTAACAATATGTATTTGTGGAAATGATTGTAGGACAATAAATTAGCACAAATCCGTATTATGCTTAACTGATAACTACTTTACGCTTTCAAAACTATCATAGTTCAAACAATTACAGGAATATAAATTTGAATTCAATTTGATGTTATCCAATGCATAATATTATTTAATTGGATTGACTCTACAATTATTTGAGTATCAGAATATGATCTTACATTAGCAAGCTTGTTATATGAAGGTAAGTAACAAAGGTGCTCATTTGTCTTTCAGCTTCTTTTCAAACTTGTTCAAATATTTATTACAAATGCGTTTTTGACAAATGTGGATTATTAATATTCCTATGTTAAAATATAAAAAACTTTTTCTCTTCAAAAGTAAGTGAATAAAAGGATATATTTTGGTCTAGATTATATATGTTGTAAGGTGATGCCCAATCCTTATAAAAAATAATAATAATAAGTAACTGATGTTTTGGGATAACACGTATAAAGACTAAATAGGCAGCCAACTTTTAAAACATAATTTTTTTTAGAGATTTGGAGACATACATATATTTATACAAACATAACTATACATTCGTAAAGGAATGAACTAAATTTTTTTTTTATTAAATGTAGAATAAAATATATACATACACACATTTATACATGAATGCTTAAGATTTTAAATCATGACGTGACAAAAATAATAAAGAAAATATCTGACATTAAATTTTATTAACCAAGTTTCTTTTGTTTAAAAGAGAAAAAAAGAGTAAACATTTGTTAAACAGTCAAAATAAGAGTCATAGATCAATTCATAGATGACATGACCCTATCTCTTAAGCTTGTAAGTTATAAACAGTGAGGATTGCCAATTCCTCTACAAACTTTATGGTAAATGCTTAGCCAGAGCCAGCACTTAAAATATCTCTGTCAGGAATCCCTCCCCAAACCCCTGACCATGGCTTCATGCTTTGGCACTCCTCAGAGAGGGGTCAGGGTAGGTTCAGACACTAGATCTAAAAATACCAACCCAAAGCTAAGCACTTAGCTAAAAGTTATCTATTGAGTGGAAAATCTGAAATTTTCAGACATCTACTTGTTGATTATTGGAACGTGGAAAAAACTAGGCAACAGGAATTTTTGTTGTTGTTGGTTGGTTTTTTTGTTCAAATGGAGTAGTGAAAGGAAAGCTAAAGAATAAGAATATTTTAATTGTTATTATATTTTTTATTATGATTTCAATTCATTATTAAAAAAACTGTTTAATATTTTTATTTACATTATTTATTAGTGTAAAATATTTTAAAGATGAAAAGAGACATTATTTAAGTGATGAACTTTCCTTCGTCTGAATAAATTCTAATTCATATTTGTTTATCATCCTTGAAATATAATTATTATAAAATGTTTTTTTTTTAAGATAAACCCAACTAATAAGGAAATAGAATTTTATTAACACTAATTTATATTACTTTTAAAGTAAAATCTTTATCAAGCGTCTCATATATATATAAATAAAAACTGCATAGAAATAGCGTTCGTTTATATATTATAACGCAAGCCTTGGAAAAACATTTATATTTAACAATTTATACGTGTGTATATAAAATATAACGATGCAGTTTTGCTAATTAAGTGTCACAGGATCTTTCTATCTCCTTGGTGTCATTGGCAGGTGATGGAGTATAATAATCATTGGTATGCTTAGTGGTTAAATCAGCGTGGAATGATTTGGAGATAAATTGGAAAGGCTATGGCTACAAAATCAAAAGCCCAGGAATTCGATTTGGTCGTGGGAATTGCTAAATGGTTGGAATTTTTAGTATGATTCAATATGTATAAATAAAAGTAAAACACTATCTGCTAAGAACACTGTAGCCACTTTTGAAAATTTAACCTCCTGCTGTTTTAAAAAGGTCCAAGATTTCATTTAATTTTAATGCTTATAAATGTTTTAAATTTTGTATTTTTTTTTAGTGTATACTGAGAGTTGAGTTACCAGTTTATCTCACCCTGTTATTCATTTGCAAAAAACTTTTTTTTAAAAAAAGAACCCATTTATTTAAATTTATATAAGGGAAGAGAGATACAAATATACAACTCAAGGTATGCATAGATAAAAAAAAATTTATGTTTGTAAATAAAATATTAACGTAATTGTACACATTAAATGGACAATGACTTAAAAGACAAAAGGTAAGATTTTGCACATATACATTTTAATTAAACATTTAATATGTTAACATTAAGTATTAATTAGACTTACTAATAAGTAATTTTAAATAAATACATTTTATTGTTTGCATGAATAACAGTTTATGAATGAACTATATCTATAAAACACAAATTACAATTCATGGACATAACCTTGATATACATTTAAAGGACATAAACAAAGTAATAACTGTACATCTAGTAATATAGTTTCAAATTTAAAATAATAGATACTTCATTGTACATTATGCACTATAATTTTGTAATTTTTATTTCAATTGATATTTTAATATTTAAATCACAGCTAGTCTCATTATAGTAAAGACAAATCAATATTTTATGATATCCATGTATATATTTTTATTAATTTGTAAATATTATAAATTTAACCCCGATTGGTTAATAAATATTTGTCGTTTGAAGTTAAAATTTTTCTTTCTCTGGTCTCTAGATTATCAAGCATCATTCATAGTTCACTCACCAGAATATCTATTATATATGTATACAGATTTTTACTATATTATTAGCAAAAGCCATTAGGGATCTATATAGAGGTCATATTATTGCCATCCTGTTTAAATCCATCCTTGAGCAGAGTTAAAGGCAAATGTCTACACCGAGTTAGAACCCCGAGTCATAATATGATCTGTAAGTAGAGAAGGCTCTAGGTGTACCATCCTAAAGGGTTTTTCTGGTCTGTTACATATTTTGGCGTGCAACATTTTGGGCATGAAAATTTAAGTTTACCACAGATACAAACTACATACTGTTACATTTTTGGCATCATCAACAGTGAAGCCTGATTAATGGGTACACCAGCATATATAGACTTAATGAAAGTTGATTATCATGTTGCATTCATAATAGCCAATTATTGAATTCATTTGAGTTTATTGTCTATTACATTTTGGTATACAATGTATTGAGTTTTATAGAGTTAAATATGTCATATTTTACTACATATTTTTCATGTGAAATAAATAATTCAGTATAACCTGATACATCATATTTCAGTTAGTCATTTAATAGACTATAGATTATAACCCTATGGATTAAATGGTGTGGCAACTTAATGGTATTATTAGCTTAGTCAATCAACAATAAGTTCAAATAACTCTGAGTGAAAGTATGAACTGATAAATAGAGACCAAAACTAAATCGATGATCAAGAATCTAATAAGAGTAGGCAAGTGAGGCAGATAAAGGGTTTTTCCGGTCCATTACAATGTATTCAGTTTTATATAAAATTATAGGTCTACAACATTGTGTACACTTAGAATTAATAAATTTTCTAATTATATAAATTTTAATTTTTATTATTTAAATTTAGAGAAATTGTTTTATTAGTTTAAAAAAAAACACTTTTATACTAGTAACTGGAAGATAATTCTTTGTACTTTTCATTTTCTTGAATTTTTCTTTGTTATATAACTCATTATATATATATATATATATATATATATAATAAGTTATATAACAAAGAAAAATTCAATATCTATGCGGTTTATATATATATATATATATATATATATATATATATTGTAAATGTATTTACTTATATTTGGAGGCATAGTTAGTTCTAACCCTTATTTTGTCACAGCAGAATCAATGGATCTTCAAGATTAATCTGGCTTTTCCAATCTCAAGCCTCTTTTCCATATCACACCAGTGTATTTCATTATATCATTCATCCCCTTCATATGAAGTCTGTTTCTAGGTCTGTAGTTTTTTGGCATCCAATTTAAAATTGCCAATCTCCATCTATTATAATCTTATTTAGCAATATGTCCAGGCTAGCATCACATAAATCTGCTAATTTATTCAATGATGATGTGATCTTTTCTTGTTACTCTTACCATATATCGCTTCACACTTCACTGAATAATATGAAATCTTGTCTTTTTCTGTTAAGTATCTGTGTCTTATAATCATAACTAAGAACTAGTAAAGCTCATTTATTTAAACCTTTCTTTTCAAAGACATATACATTTTTCTCTTATTATTAATTTATTTCTATCAAAAATAGTCTATTCAATTTTAACTCTATAATTAACTGTATCCATTATATTTTAATGTTGATAATGTGATCAAAATATTTGTAATTGTTAATTTTTCATTCATTATTATTAATACTAATAATCAAAATTCAACATAAGTGTATCCACAGGGCTTATTAATTAGTAATATATGTATATTTACAAGTTTGTGAAAGAAAGCCAGAAGGTCTCTAATGTTAAAATTACCATTTACCTTGCTATGATGTCATGACAGTCAACATTGTTTCTACATGCTAAATTTGATGTTTACAATGTGTCTCATTTATTGACTGAAAATTAGAAAAGTCAGCGCATAGTGCTGGAATGGGTGGGGGGGGGTTCTGATAGTTTTACCTATCCAGAGGAGAGGCCAATAGATGCTCATGTATAAAATTCAGTGCATAGAAACAATATTGACTATCATGATGTCATAGCCAGGTAAATACATGACTACCTAAAAGTATTTTGTTTAACAAAATGTTAAGAAAATAATTGCACTTAAATTAATTGAGTAGTGTTATTAAAAAAATGGTGTACTTCATAGTCCCATTGTCTCCCTGTATGAGAGGGGATATGTAACCATTGTCATAGACATTTCAAAATGACATTCTGATTATATTTTGGAAAATAATTTGTGTATTTACTTATTCACATGGATACATACAGGATGGAAAGAAACAAATGAGCAATGAAATATCCATGTGCAGAAAATAATTGTGTGAATATTTTATTTATTTAGTAAATATGTGCAGATACATTCATTTTGTTAATTTTCTTTACTGTTAAACTTTTTAAATTACTTGAGGAGACAGCTCTAAAACATTTCAAATAACACCAACAGATTTTTCATGTAAATGAATTTGAAAATATATAAAAGAGATGTGTCTCTCTTGTTTGGAGAAATAGAAGAAAATAAAATTATTAAGTAAAGTAAGTGTCAAGTTTTAATTATTTTGATTTACTAAAGTTATGGAAATATTATATTTATAAATTTTTTAATATGGAACCTTATACTCAGTGCATTGTTCAGTTTCTTTTCTATCGACTATTAAAAGCTATTAGAAAAGAAAAGAAATAGAATCTGTCACTGATAAATTGACAAGAAAATATCTATTTCAAGGAAGATAAAATACTAACAGTACGTGTAACTATATTCAATGTTTGTGTGATAATAATTAAAAGAAGAAAGATATTCAAAGGAAGAAGAAAGACATTCCATTCTAGATCCAATGTTAAGTAGTCTAAAGAAAAGAAATTTAATGTTTTATATATTCAAGATGAATAAATAAAAGATATAATGAAGTATAAGATAATGTAGAAGAAAATATCCAAATATGAAGGAAAGTATAGAAATCAAAAATAAAGAAGTAAATCCACAAAGTACAATGAAATTACACATGGAATGCGAAATGGTGGAAAACACAGACAGTAAATTAAGTTAGCTAGTGCAGTCAAAAAAATTAATTATGTATAAAATACATAAAAGTTATTCTTCTGGAATGGGGTTAAATGTGTTATATTTATATAAAAGGGTGAGTAAAAAAAGTTACAATATAATTTGAATCATCAGAAAAGAGAAAGTTGGACTTTAAAAGGCACTTTATAAAATTTAATTTAATATATAAATTTTCACATTAAAATTTAAACATTTTTTTTTACTTCTGATTTAAAATTTTGAAATGAATTTTTATGGTATCATTTCACAAGATCCTTGGGTTCCAATTTATGATGTCCTGCATTAACAAACCCTAAGAATGCACATTTTAACAATGAACCATAGTTTTCTTTTAACTGTTTAAATTCCAAGAATTGTTTCTAATTGATTTTAAAATAGCATCACTTTTTACACAAAAATGCTAAATATAACTGGTAGACTTCTATTTTAAAATATTTCTTAGTTCATCTTTTTAATAGTAACAATTTTTTGTATTAAAAACATTTAGATTTTGTGTCCAATAATGTAAAACAGTTTGTTTTTTAACAATTATCAATATTTTCCACAATACAATCTTAAAAGTTTTAATCTACTTGATTGAGTTTTTAATCTACTTGATTAATCGATATAATTGTTCAACGAAATAAAAAAAATTAATCAACAAAAATGCCCAGATTTTTGCTTGAATTTATGGTTATAGTTGTTTATTAAATGAAATAGAAAAAATGAAATATTTTACAATAAAAAATACCTATGAAATAAAAGAAAGCAAAAGGTAATTCTGCACCAAATGAACAATTAATGGATTCCAGTTGATATTCTTTATTAAATTTTTATCTATTGCAGTCCAATCAAATATTCCCAGACTAATTTCTAACTGATGACTTGGAATCAGTGAAGAGCTTTGGATCCGTGAGCAATGCATTTGTATTTTTTGGATACATGCCTGCATCCTGTAGAATCTATCTTTTTATTTTTTATGTTACTACCAATCTAGTTCTCAAATTGAAAAACATATTGTTTTACATCTACATCATCTTGCTTTATAGTTATATAGATGTGAAACCAGTTTAATATCCATATATTATAGTGTCCTCAATTTTTACTAAATATAAGCAGCTCTTCTTTGACTAGAATTAGTGTAAACCCCATAAAAATATTACAGTGCCCCAGCTTACATAATGCTGTTCAGTAGCAAATTGTTTTGTTTTCACCACATTGTCATGTTATCTAGTATAAACTTTAGTAATCAATAGATCTTGGATAATAGTGCATAATAAATTCCCCTTTAATACTACACATGCTAATCATGTGATCATAAGATTTGAAAGATAAACATTTAATGATCAATTATAATGTGATTATCTTAATTAGCTAAGGAAAAACTATCTTTAAAAAATTTAAGATTTTTTAAAATTCTTATTGACTTGGAAACAAACTCTAGAAATAGTAAAAAGAATGAGTTGGAGTTGCATAAAGAAACATGAGTAATAACTTGAGTCAGGCAAAGAACAAACTTAATTCAGTTTATTTAATTGGATCTGTTGATTAAATTTTAATTAAATAAGTTTTTATTTATGGATTGAGCAAATTAATAAGAGCAATAAACTTTGGCTCTATAACAGTACATCATTTGTAAATGTTTTTCTCTTAAAAAATTATGTAATAAACAATCTCAAGTATTTTCACATTTAGATGTTATTAATTTTTAGTTTAGAAGCATTTAATTTCAGATTCTTTACAGTTACCGGCCCCTATCAACAGTCTTCAAACCTTTTATTAAAGCTTTTAACAATAGGACATAATTACGCAAGGCATGTGATGTGATGTATTTGGCTTCTCCTTAACAGAAGTCAGGAATATCTCAGCAATTATGCCCAGATAAACCTGTTAGCCACTTTATTTTCCATTACCCACTCTAAGTCTTACCATATTCTGGCCCATCCCATTTCCACAACATAATCTTTGTCAACTCTATGGCCTTTATATCTAAATCCCCCTTATCTTTTCACAAACCCAGCATAAAAACTAATAACTCACTTTCTGCATAGCCACTTTGTTCATACCTATTCTCCCATAACTTAATTATCTGTACCCTTTCTGCTTCCAAGCATTTATGTTCAATCAACAGATGCCTAATATTTTCTATATCTTCCTTACACAATTTGCATACTAAATCACCCATAGTTTTCCATTTACATGTATATTCTCTTGTTGCTAAAGATCCCGTTTGAGCCTTAAACAATAAACTATTTTCCTTACTATTATCATAAATTAACTTGCATCCATTTACATCTATATATATTTAAACTCTTCTTACCCTCCATACTTGTTCTCCATGTCTCCAAGTCCCTATTTTTTATTAATGCTTCTATTCTTTTATCCCATTCCTTGCCACTATAGCACTCAACAATCCTCCTAACACAATCATCCCACCTTTTATATAAGTATACTGATTTAAATTCTTTATCCAAATCTTTCACATACCACATTACCTTTCTCACCCATCTTGTTGCCTGCCCTTTACTCATAACCCAATTAAACACTATTTTGGCTATTCTTTTACTGTCCAAACATTTTTATTTTACTTTTTGCATCTCTCATATAAAAACTTGACCATCCCATTACTCCTTGAATTGCCTCCTTTGCTGTCCACATCTCTGCATCTAATTCATGTTTTCCTACTCCCCTTTGTACTTTCTCTAAATAATCTAAAACCCTTTTACTAACACATAATACATCATTACCATAAACTCTCTCCATACAGTAGTGCCACCCTATGCCAACCAGAGTAATCAATGGATGCAATGTACTAGACCAGGGTTCAGAAACATTTCTGTGCCAGAAAGTCATTTCAACAAAAACATACAAAAATTTAAATTTAGGGAGCAGCAACTTTGTTAATTATTTAAAAATTTCAAAGTATGTTTATACAAGATTCTAACAACTCTTAAGCTTGAATATATTATTATTGTGGTGAAGCAACACACACACAAAAACTTTTTCTGTGAATTTTACTTTTAATTAGAACTTTCTAAATTTTCAGTAAATACAATAAATTTGCATTATAAAATTTATCAGTGAAAAAAATCGTTTTTGCAAATATAAAGACACAATGTGAACATTCAAATGTACTTATGGGACTTTTTAACGTGTATATTCTTAGCTAACCTGTTCGAATTTGGAGTATATTTTGCCCATTCTAATAATAATCAAGCCTTCAATCAGTCAGTCTTCTCATGATTATTTTTCACTTCATACATAAAAGAAAATATAGTGCCCAGTGTGGTATTTTCAATTTAAGTCACCCCACACTGTTACCAGTACTGCTTTCTGTGAACTAATATATAAATACATTAGAGTTCGTATTTCAAAATAGCCAGCTCAAAACGATACAGCTTTGAACTGTCTGCTATAAGATGATATATATTAAGATCTTTGCTTGCTAAAATTTCAAGTTCTTTGTTTGAGTTTGTTCGTATTTCAATATATATCATCTTATAGCAGACAGTTCAAAGCGGTATCGTTTTCAGCTGGCTATTTTGAAATACGAACTCTAATGTATTTATATATTAGTTCACGGTGGGCGGTACTGGATTTCTTAACCATGTGGGGTGATTTAATATTTGTATATATTTATTTCAGTATAGAGTTATGCACTGGGATTATTATATATATATTAGTATACATAAATAAAGTATTATTTTATAATATATTAGATTTTTAATAATTTTTTTTTTATCCAAAATAAATGAAATGCATTTTTTCCACTAAAGAGCTGTATGTGACTTTAGAACCCCTGGTTCCTGATCCCTGTAATAGATCAACAATCGGACACAATGATTTTTTTTTCTTAATGAATTAAAACTTATAAATGAATAGAAGTAGCTATTAAAAAATTTCTAAAGAATTTTATGTTTACAAAATCTTTAGCAAAATCATAAGGAAATTATTGTTCATCGTAAAAAAATATATACATAGGCTCATATGTAATGATTTAGAATTCGCTACTTAGTATTATTTTTAATTTATGGTGTATTATGTATGTGTATAATTAAAATACACATGCACACAAAATAATAATAGTAAATGTTATATCCGCCAGTTATAATACTCACTGGCGAACAATATATGCAGTAAGCTAACCTTGCCCTGACTATATATGCATACAATAATTATAATCACAAAGACTAACGCCAATAGAATAAGAAAAACAGATTTAATTATAATATACTAATATATACATATTTACACTAATACATTAAAACAATCATAATCTATTTATATTAACAAACCTGAAGGTATACCAAAATAATAATGAAGATCTATGCGACATACTTTATAGTCCCTATGCTGACTCTTGGAAGTTCGGAGGCCAGTTGTCCATTCTGGGACTACCATGCTAAATAAGCAATGTTCAGCACTTTTCCCAGTTCATCTGCATCAGTAGAGCTCCCAGTTTTAAGTGTCCAATACTTTACACTTTCACTCATTTTTCTAGACCTGATTTTCTGGATTTGATTGGTCAAATCTTGTCTATCCTGGTCGGATCAATCCCTCCCAGTTTACCTTTTGGCTTAAGTTTTTCTTTGATTGATTACCCTTTGCAGTTCAATTGCTTTTTAATTAATCATCTTGTTTATACTGCAAAGTTCCTTGTTAATTAACCTTCCTATCTAAAAGGATTTGTTTACATGTTGTTTTAAAAAATAACACAGCTATCAAAGTATAATATTATTTTAAATTAATGAAGTATTTTTATCTTCACGTATATATATATATATATCTTACGTATGTATATGAGATAATTGTTATGTATGTGTATAATTAAAATACACATACATACAAAATAATAATAGTAAATGTTGTAAATAGAGATTTAATATTTAAACGTATGTATGTGTATAATTTATCTCATATACATACGTAAGTGAAGATAAAAATACTTCATTAATTTAAAATAATATTATACTTTAATAGCTGTGTTATTTTTTAAAACAACATGTAAACAATTTTTTTTAGATAGGAAGGTTAATTAACGAAGGAACTTTGCAGATAAACAAGATGATTAATTAAAAAGCAATCGAACTGCAAAGAGTAATCAATCAAAGTAAAACTTAAGCCAAAAGGTAAACAGGGAGGGATTGATCTGACCAGGATGGACAAGATTTGACCAATCAAATCCAAAAAATCAGGACTGGAAAAATGAGTGAAAGTGTAAAGCATTGGACACTTAAAACTGGGAGCTCTACCAATGCATATGAACTGGGAAATGTGCTGAACATTGCTTATTTAGCATGGTAGCCCCAGAGGAGACAGCTGGCCTCCGAATGTCCAAGAGTCAGCATAGGGACTATAAAGTAGGTCGCATAGATCTTCATTATTATTTGGTATATCTTCGGGTTTGTTAATATAAATAGATTATGATTGTTTTAATGTATTAGTTTAAATATGTATATATTAGTGCATTATAATTAAATATGTTTTTCATATTCTACCGGTGTTAGTCTTTGTGGTTATAATTATTGTATGCATATATAGTCAGGGCAAGGTTAGCTTACTGCATAGATTGTTCGCCAGTGAGTATTATAAGTAGCAGATATAACATTTGGCCCAGTCAAGAGTTTGAACCTAGTAAAGCTAGAGGAGTGTGTATTAAAATTGCTGTTATTCACCATTTACACAAAGCAGAAAATTTTTAAGTACAATATTTGGGTATAATGAATAAATTGCATATGGCCATTGGTGAATTTGACATAAACGAGACAAGCAGTTGGCCATTGTATGTTGAACACATAGAAAAGTATCTTTTTATTAATAGTGTCAAAGACAATAAGTATAAAATAGCCACTGTATTATGTTTCACGTGTAAAGCAGTTATAGAAATCACAAATCATTTAGTAGCCCCTTTAACCCATGAGCAATGCTCGTACAGTGACTTCAAAGAGCAATTGGGTAATTATTTTAACCCCACTCCATGTCATGTTGCTAGACTACAGTTCTGCCATCGTATGGGAGCTAGAAATGAAATGATCAAGGATTTTGATTGTGCATTGCGAGTGTTAGCTAAAGACTGCATGTATGGTTCTTACTTAGATGAAGCTCTCCTTGAACAGTTCCTGGCAGGCATAAACAGTGACAACTTATGGCAACAGCTACTGTCAGTAATGAATCTCGATTACACAGAGGCAATCAAACTTAGCAAAGCCTATGAGCTCATCTTGGAACATTCCAAAAATACGCAGAATTCAATAATGGGGGAAATACACAGACCGAAGTTTACAAAACTTTCAAAACAATGGAACAGAAATTCACAGAAAATAATGAAAGCAATGGCAATAATAGTAGAAACTCTGTTATCTGTTTTTGTTGTGGGAAAAAGGGCATAAAGCCACTGATTGCTATTTTAGACATGAACAATGTAAATTATGTAATAAGAAAGGGCATAGGCAAAACATTTTTTGGAGAGAACAAAATGAAACACTACACACAAGAAACAGTCCTAACCGTAAATTACAGGGAAAAGAAAAACAGTTTACAATGATTAACAATACAGCAACCAGGGTTAATGATAAAATAATTATAAAAGTTAAAATATATGATCACCCTATAGACTTGGAAGTGGGCAGTGGAAGCGGTATAAGCCTAATTTCACTACGCGATTGGCAGACCGTTACAGAAAATTGTAAGCAAAATCCCAAAATAGTAAAACTGACATGAAAGCATTAGACATAAATGGCAACGCTATTAAAATAAAGTTTGTGGTTAAAGATCCAGTAAACAGAGTAGAGGGTAAAATTGTCAATTTATCATTATATATAGCACACGCCCCATAAATCCATTAATCAGCCGTGAGTGGTTTAATAAATTAGGGATTAGATTGACATTCGTACAAAATGTCGAGTTGGAAAAAGAAATGGAAAATAAATTTCCAAATTTATTTAATGGGGAGATGGGAATTATTAAAACTGAGCCGGTATCATTAGAAATGAACACATCAGCTCTACCCATAATTTGCAAACCTAGAAAAGTACCGTTTGAGAAAGTAAAAGTAGAAAACGAAATCGATGACCGCATCAAGAAGGGGTATTGGAACTCATGGAAAAGTGAGATTGGGCCACCCCCATAGTCATCATAACTAAACCTAATGATCAGATATGCTTGTGTGGGGATTACAGGGTAACTGTAAATAAAGTATTAAACAAGAGCGCATACCCTGTACCAAATGCTAGAGAAGTTATTGCTTCATTGCAAAAATCTAATTTCTTTGTGCAGTTAGACCTTAATTCTGCATTCCATTAAATACCAGTTACAGAGGAAGCATCCAGAATACTGACAATTACTATGCATCTTGGGCTATACAAATGTAAAAGACTACCATTCGGAATAACATCGGTCCCTAGCATATTTCAGTCAAAAATCTAAACTCTCCTCAATGGATTAGATGGCATCTTACCATATTTTGATGACATCTTCATAATAGCGACCACAGACAAAGAACTTAGAAACCGAATAGATAAGATACGTAAATGGCTAAATGAGTTTGGCGCAAAGCTGAATACTGAAAAATGCATTCAAAAAACTAAGGAAATTAAATTCCTGGGCCACATTATATCGAAAAGCGGCACATCCCCTTCCTCCAAAAAGGCTAAATCAGTAGCAGAAGCACCAAAACCCACAAACATGAAGCAACTACAAGCTTTCCTAGGCTTGGTGAATTTTTTTGAAACTTTTTAAAAAGGAAAAGACCATGTGACCACTCCTTTATATAATCTACTAAGAAAAACCCAGAAATGGAAATGGGACGAGCGAAACAGCATTTATTTGCACTAAAGCACTGCAAAACTTCAGAGAAATTATTAGTACATTATAACAGTGATTTGGAAATTATGGTGACCACTGACGCATCTGAATTTGGGGTCGGGGCAGTACTAAGTCACCCAGCCCAGTCGGAAGAGTGAACTATAGCATATGCTTCATGCACATTGTCCAAGGCAGAAAAAAACTATAGCCAATTGGACAAAGAAGCACTCACAATTTTGTTTGGAGTGAAAAATTCCACCAATATCTATATGGGATGAAATTTACTATTATAACCGATCACAAACCACTACTGGGAATATTCGGAAATAAACATACACCTGATAATTTAAGTCCCGATTGTTACATTGGCTTAATGTTCTCACGGGTTATGATTACAGTCTGCAATACAAAAAGGAAAAACAAATTGGGCATGCAGACACATTATCATGCATTCCCAATCTTGATGAAGCACCAGTATTAGAAAGAAAAATAAATTATATAGATGTACTACAAAAGCAAAACCTAAATAGCAAAATTGTAGCTCGATGGACAGAAGAAGACGATGGCTATCAGTGCATAATAAATAAGATAAGAGGAGGATGGCCGAACAAATGTTCAAGTTTTCTCCACAAATAATTATGGAACACCTGTGAGCAGCTGTCTGTATGTAAAGAATGCATTTTGAGGAGCGACCAAGTGCTGAAACCTGTGGTGAGGAGACAACAAATATTAAACTTGCTTCATGAGGGACATCCAGGCATTGTGAGGGCAAAAGCCCTAGGTCATAATATCATATGGTGGCCAAACATCAATGTAGATATAGAAAGATATATAAAGAAATGTGAGAACTGCCAACATTGCACTAAAGCACCCCCGTAAACTTTTGAAACATGGCCAAAAACAGACAACCCATGGCAACAAATCCATATAGACAACTGTGGTCCATTCGAAGGCCATTTATTTCTAGTTGTAGTTGACTTGTATTCAGGGTGGGATGAGTATAAAATAGTGAAAAATACCAGCACAGAGGTAACAGTTAGCACTCTGTACGAGATTTTTGCTCATCATGGATTCCCAGAAACTTTAGTCTCAGATAATGGAACAAGTTTCACATCGGAAAAGTTCACAGAGACAATGCAAGATTGGGGAATAAAACATGTACTCCACCCCATACCACCCCCAATCAAATGGGCTGTCTGAAAGAGCAGTGCAAAACCTCAAGTCAGCTATAAAAAATGGGTGAAATAAAAATCAACAAAGCTGTATTGACTGCTCTTCTCCACCAGCATTCTACTCCAGTGGCCAAATCTGGAAAATCACCGGCAGAAATATATTTAGGCAGAAAACTGCGAACAAAACTTGCAAAAATAGTGCCAACAAAACAATGAGACAAACAACATAGTTGTTCATATAAATTCCAGCCGCAAGAGAGAGTGTGGGTAAAGAACACACTACAAAATTGATGGTTTCTAGGGGAAGTTATTCACCATCTGTCAAAACAAGTCATGACAGTTAGCGTGGGTGATGGTAAGATATTAAAAAAACATGTGGACCAGCTACAGAGAAATGAAAGTGACAACTGGATTCCAAATCTTGGCACAACAGAAACCGACAAGACTCTAAAAAATGATAATAAACTGAAAATTCGTGACACTCAGGAAACTGATTTTCAATTAAACATTTTGCCTACAAAAAAGTCACCACTACAAATGGAAAATAATTCATGGCAATGACTAAAAAGGAAAATAAACCCTTCCAAATATTTAAATGATTATGTTTTAAGTTTGAAGACTAACAAATAATCTTCGAACTTGGGGGAAGTATTGTTATGTATGTGTATAATTAAAATACACATACACACAAAATAATAATAGTAAATGTTGTAAATAGGAATTTAATATTTAAACGTATGTGTATAATTTATCTCATATACATATGTAAGTTATATATATATATATATATATATATATATATATATATATGCGTGAAGATTAAAATACTTCATTAATTTAAAACTATTAACTTTAATAGCTGTGTTATTTTTTAAAACAACATGTCAACAAATCCTTTAGATAGGAAGGTTAATTAATGAAGGAACTTTGCAGATGAACAAGATGATTAATTAAAAAGCAATCGAACTGCAAAGGGTAATCAATCAAAGTAAAACATAAGCCAAAAGGTGAACAGGGAGGGATTGATCTGACCAGGACGGACAAGATTTGACCAATCAAATCCAGAAAATCAGGACTGGAAAAATGAGTGAAAGTGTAAAGCATTGGACACTTAAAACTGGGAGCTCTACCAATGCAGATGAACTGGGAAAGGTGCTGAACATCGCTTATTTAGCATGGTAGCCCCAGAGTGGACAGCTGGCCTTCGAACGTCCAAGAGTCAGCATAGGGACTATAAAGTAGGTCGCATAGATCTTCATTATTATTTGGTAAAACTTCAGGTTTGTTAATATAAATAGATTATGATTGTTTTAATGTATTAGTTTAAATATGTATGTATTAGTGCATTATAATTAAATCTGTTTTTCTTATTCTACCGGTGTTAGTCTTTGTGGTTATAATTATTGTATGCATATATAGTCAGGGCAAGGTTAGCTTACTGCATAGATTGTTCACCAGTGAGTAATTATAACTGGAGGATATAACATGGTGTATTGATGTTCTTCTTAAGTTAAATAGTTTAATAAAGTATTTAGAAGATTACATTCAATTTACTTTGAGCTGTGATTTTAGCAGAATTGACGAATTGCAATGTTTCCATTCATCTGGTTCATATATGTTGTTTCTGAAATATCCTGTTTTAATTCTTATATTAATCTAAAGTAAGTCTACAGTCCATGATATGTGATTAAACTTTTTATATGTTAAAGCATATGAAAAGTTTATGGCATCTGATGAAGTTTTATTAGCAAGTAAGAATAATTTTAAAGTATGAATTTACATACATTATATCTAATATGCAGATTTGAGTGATGTGATATATAGGGCTATGAACTTTATTTCTAATGATTTATTCTTTGTTTCATCATAACAATAGTCATCTATAAATTGGTGTGAAAAAAAGTCAATTGATATAAGGAGGTACAGAAAGATAATCTTTAATCTTTTTTTTATTACCATATAAATTGGGTATTTCTTTTTATGCTGTAATGACTATTAACATATTACACATATTTGATATGATAACAAACACTTAATCTAGGTTAAATAGTATGCATTTATGTAATTTTTTTCATAGCAAAATTATTCATCTATAATGTATTATATGTTCAATCTGTTCTTGTTTTGTTTTCTTTTTGAGAATTGGGATGTCTATACATTGTAATTGTATATATAGTTTATAGATATATAGCTTTATTTCGTCAACTTAATACATATCAAATAACAGTGCATTTTGTGATGAATTCTTCATATAATTAGCTATCTTTAACTTTTGGAATTTCAAATTTAATTGATAAAGAATTACAGATTGTAAACAGTGATTTTCTCATGAAGGTGTCTAGAGTATTTTTATATCTACTATTCATTATTTATTAACTTATAGCTACCACTGATCTAATTATGTTTTAAAGATAGACATCTTTTGCCTTGTATATAAATTGGCAATAATATAGTTAAGTTGTTATTTACAACTTTGTTAAAAATGATTCTTTAGATTTTTGAAAGTTAAATTTACTTAATTAATTAAAATAATCAAAAAAGCAAAACGTACTATTAAATATTTAGCAATCATAAATACTAAAGATTAAAATTTTATCACCAGATTAAACATAAGTAACTGATGTTCATAGAAATAAAACTTTTATTTCTTGCAAAGATAGCAGAAAAATATTTTTTAAGAGTTTAATAAATGTGCTGTTATGCAAAGGAATTGTGGATCTGTAATTAATGGAAATAATAATAATGTTTATGTAAACTCACCTAGTCTTTCTTTTTTGCACTGAACATGGATTGCTTCTCAAATCATTTTCTTTAAGAAGAAAATTATAATATTAGCAAACTCTCCATACAGTAGTCCCACCAAGTGCAAACCTTATTGGTCACATGATGTTTTCCCGATTTTAGAAAATTTTAAATAAACTTTGTCACACATATGCTTAAAATTATCATACAATATAGTTAATGTTCCTAGCTGATTTATAGCTTTGTTGTTTCCTTCTCATACCAAAATTGACCACTATCTCACTTGCGCCAGACACTGAACAGCCATGAGTTAATTGGTTAAAGCTAATTTGTCTGCTTGGGCTTGGCTTACTTTCAAATTGTCATACAATTTAATTTTTTCTCCAGATTATTGATGCTTTTCTTCACTACCATGTTTTCAGTATGGCTAATGATTCCTTCGCATCCATAGTCAACATTAGTTATATTACTAATCTTATTGATGGGGTTTTCTAGTTTCTAAAATGGTTTCAAACTTTCTCACACCTTTCTAAACTTGCAGTGTCATATTGGTTATGTCAAAAAATACAATCACCTGTCTGATAGTCTTTCAGTTCCCAACATCAAGCATTCTATCCTTGATGGCATAATGTGACAAAATGATGTCATAAGTATCCTTAATTTGTCAATCTGGTGTCTAAAAGCTGGGTGTAGCAGTTTTGTCAAATTTCTGATGGAATATTTCTTGAGCATTTTAGCACATGTTCCATCTTAATTTGTTTTATTCTAAAGTAACTGATATGAGTTTATTAATGAGAAATATCTGTCATTCCTTTAATGGATCTTGAAAGCAGTTATATGTCATCATCATTTATTTGTCTTTCAAATGATTGAACTGAAAATAACATTTCAGGCTATCAAGAAATTCCAAGCATGTTTCAACTAAACCACATATAAATACCTGAATTTTCAAAAAATGGATTAATGCTAGATTAGTCATCAGGGCTTATTTACATATTCTTGTGTCTTTGAATTTATAGTCTTCTTTTGACAAAATTTATTTTAATGCAGTTGCCATATTTCATCAGATCATACTTAAATCCAGAGTTGATGCTCCAATTCACTTTTTTCACACCGAGTTTTAATTTTCTTTATTCTATCAGTCATAATTTTTAGTGGCACTAATCATTGGATGCTTATCTATCATTGCTGCTCTACATATTCTGATGCTTAAATCTGAATGTGTTCCTTTTCTTTTCTACATTCAAGTCTCAGTTCACTTTTTTTTCTCTCATGTGTTATAGCATTGGCCAGAAAGTGAACTGACTAACTCAGGACAACTGCTTGTAAGGCAGATGTGCTGACCTCTTGACCACCAATGCTTGATGACTTGTAATGTTCTGAACAACTTCTTGAGTTGCACTTTGCTGCTACCTATAAATGATTTTTTCCAAATATTAAATTTTGTATAATATCTATCTTCTGCTCCATTCATAATATAATTTCTTGTTTAATGCTTTTTGTGACTTGTTCCATAACCTTTCAACATCTTTCTTCATTTTATTCCCATTTTCTTGTCTTCAAACTTATTTAAAGATTCTAGATAACCTTCTGTAGGCTATTTTATTTTTTTGCTTTTATTCACTGTTTTCAGCATTTCTGGTATGGGTTTCCTTTTTTATTACATTTTTTGTACAGTTTTACTATCATCATCCATGCCTGGAACATTTCAAAATTAAACATTTCTTTATCTTTCTTGATGTTCAACTATCTCCTTTGTTGGTGATACTGCATTTAATTGCTAGATTACATTTAATGATATTTCCTTTCTTGCATTGCTGGATACCTTCTATTCATATGCTGTTATATTATGTTGTTTCTGATCTGGCAATATTTTATGTAATTCCTCTTCTATTTTTCTTTGTAAATCGTACTGTTACTACAGTTTTCACATATACACTTGTTGCTCTTATCCTGGAATTGTGATTACCATTCAAAAAATCTTTCTATCCAAAAACCTTCTGCTTTTGAACAGCTGCTTTTTACATATTTTTTTATAATAAGTTGCTTGTTGTAACTTCATATTTATTTTCATTGACCCATTGTCTATTGTTTACTGAGTATACACATATGTGTGTGATAACTATTATTCTTTAATCTTAGATGCAAAAAGCATTAAAATACTTTTCATTAGATGCTATCATGTTGTTCATTGTTAAATATATGTAACACATAAACAGCAAATAGCCAAATGTAAAACTTCACGATGCTTTGGTCATTATTTCTCAATAGTTAGTCAAATGTAATGGTATGTAATGCCTATGCACATGTTTGTAGGCCATATATCTGAAGGATGTAATTGGGCCTCATTTGTATACACAAATGTAATGGAATGCATAGATGACATGATATCAAATATAAATACTGTAAACAAAATACATAAATAAATTCTTTTGTAACCAAAAGTCCAAAGTCAGAATTATAATCTCAGATGCATATGCCTAAAAAAATAAATGTATCATTCTCCAAATATATATCTTGAGAAAAGATATATTGTTACAGAATTTCTTTACCCATCATTCTATTAGTGAAATGATGGTATGTATTTTGGATTGATGATACTAGATAAGCGCCACCTATAATTTAAATTATATTGCTATGACTACTACATAAGTTATAGAATTCAATTCATTATTGTCTATATTACTAGCTTTATATAAAATGGTAACAATGTGGTAAATCATAAAAACGATTTCATATTTGATTATCTCACTCATCGGCCACATTGTGTAATTCAATTAGTATATGAAACTATGAATAAAGAAATACAAAGACTTTACATATTAACAAAACAAAAATTTTAATAAAAAACATGTTTTAAGCATGATATAAAGTGAGCATTTCATAAATCTGATAATAGTCTGTTCATTCACACTAATTTGAAAACAATAATTATTAGTTTAATTTATACATTATTTCACCTTTTTTTATGACATGAATCTTTACACTCAGCAAAAAGGCGACCTATATTGACATATGGTTTTTGATATATATCTAAACAAATAACCACATCGCAAAATTTTATTCCCTTTTCTACCCTAAAATTGAAATACAAGCATCTAGTCCCTAAAACGTTCATATTAAATGCAGTTGAGAAACAACGTATAGCATTTGAAATATTATAAATACTAAACAGTCAAAAATGTTGGATTAACATTCAAAGATATGCCAAATTAATAATAAAAAAATAAATGCAATTAAATGAATAAACATAAATGTTCCTACATATAATTATGAAAAAATTTCTCAAATTTGCCTATGAATTTTTTGAATCTTGTAGATTAGTCCACACTTCTGTTCCTCACACTCTAAATTATTCAAATGTTTTTCTGATGAGCTGCCCTTATGATGACAATTGTTTTAGAGACTTTTTTAAGGTAATTAGTTACAATTTTATTACATCATTATATTGAGATTTGGAAGTTCAATTTTGTATATTCAATTGAACTCATCATAAGAGTGGCAAATAGGTTCAAAAACTAAAAAAAAACCACTTTAGAGATTCAAGCAGGCATCATCTTAACAGAATTTTTAGCAAGTAGTATAATAACAAGCTAATTGCTTCTTTCATTCCTATAACAATGTATTGAATATTTTTATGTTGCAATGGTGCATTGAAATTACAACTTCTGTGTGAATTACCACAATATATTGGTTTGATTGTTGAAAAGAATATTCATTGCCAGTAAACCTATTTGTGATAACAGCCTGAAGTGAATCTAATATGCAATTATTAAGTGCTGAAACTAAGTGTTGGAATGTTAAGATTTTTTTAATGGTTGAACAATCTGTAATATAATCTCTCAATTTATGATATAATTAATAACAAATATTAAAATCATTATTTGATAATTAAGTACATAAATATTTTAATAAAAATAATTCAAGGGGCATTTAAATTAAAATATGTATTACAAATTTTCAATTGAAATAAAAATGGATTTACTTGTTCAATAATAAAATTTTATTCTTGAAGTGTAAATTACAATTTATTTCTCATCGTGCATCAATATTAATAAAAATTATTGATACAGAACTTATGCCATCTTTATCAGTCAACCTAAATGTAATGTGATATGATGATTTCAATTAACTGTGAACACCAACTATAACTTCAAATACACAACATTGTCATCATCACATGATCAATTTATCACATATCATGTATTTATTATGTTATCAATGCTAGCTGTTTCTCAGTAACTAGGTATTACACATGTAACTGATGAATTAATATCCAATTATAACATGGCAAATAGTGACATTTAATACAGCATGCTACTATGAATTATGGGATAGAAAAAATGAAAGATTGTGAAAGACTTTAAATTTTTTCAAACATAATTATTAAAATAAAAGTTATAGTCAATTCTAATAAGTATTTGAATACCATGTAAGCCAACATTATACTATATAATATACCATTTAAGAATTTGGTTATAATAATAATAATAATACATATTCTATATACAGTTTTAGAAAGCTAATGCACCTTGATATATATATGATAACAGATGGCATTTCTACCAACAACACCGCCAAGCATAGTTTTCTGTTTACATAAATGTCAGAGCGAGCATTCACTATCTCTAACTTTAATTCCACTTTCAGATCATGATTTCAAGCTATTTGCTATCATCAGTGAAAGACAGGAATAAGAAACTAGATCTAAACACAAACTCTGAGCATTTATGAAACAGTTTCTATTCAGCTTGCAAGCGTGAATCTCTAAGACACGTTAATGTCTTCAAACTCAGCATAGCAAGCAGTTTTCTGTTTACTAAATATCAGAATTACATCTTCAAACTCAGCATAGCAAGCAGTTTTCTGTTTACATAAATGTCAGAGCGAGCATTCACTATCTCTAACTTTAATTCCACTTTCAGATCATGATTTCAAGCTATTTGCTATCGTCAGTGAAAGACAGGAATAAGAAACTAGATCTAAACACAAACTCTGAGCATTTATGAAACAGTTTCTATCTGGCTTGCTATGCTGAGTTTGAAGACATTAACGTGTCTTAGAGATTCACGCTTGCAAGCTGAATAGAAACTGTTTCATAAATGCTCAGAGTTTGTGTTTAGATCTAGTTTCTTATTCCTGTCTGTCACTGACGATAGCAAATAGCTTGAAATCATGATCTGAAAGTGGAATTAAAGTTAGAGATAGTGAATGCTTGCTCTGACATTTATGTAAACAGAAAACTACGCTTGACGGTGTTTTTGGTAGAAACGCCATCTGTAAACAGAAAACTACGCTTGACGGTGTTTTTGGTAGAAACGCCATCTGTTATCATAAATACAAGCGTTAGCAAGTTTTTTAACTTGTGTTTTTTTGTTTTTCATATATATACATGTGTTTGTGTTCACTAGAAGGAGCTCACCAATAGCTCCAATAAAGCTTTAATTTATAAGTGCTGAAAGAGAAAGAATTTAAAATTGCTATCGAAAAGTCCTCATCACCAGACCAATTGGTTTTGAGCTTATGGCTCACCTCAATGAGAAGTTAGGAATCCAGACACTAGATCTAAAATACCAACTCAAAAGTCAGCACTTATCTAATACATTTCTATCAATTTGAAAATCTGAATTTTCCAGACATGTAAATGTCTTTAAATCCAGCCTTACAAACCAGATAGCTGTATGGGTCTGAACTCAGTTCAGTTACACCATATATTAATAGCACCAGCAATATAACATTGCAAAAGCCTTTAAGGGTACACTTATAATAATTAATAAAACATGTCTTGTTTTATTAATTATTGTATATAATATTCAAATCAATATATATTAAAATACAGTAAAAGTCACATAAATTATAGTTATTTTATTAGAAGTACTTTCCACTATACATCTTGTATTCTTTATCAACTATATAAAATTGAATAATCAAAACGAGACTTCCTCTCACAATACCCATAATTCAATTTAGTTTAGCTCTCCCACAATTTTGTTATTTTTACATTTGATGATTGCCAATTCGATTTCTTGAAATCAACATAGCCTCTTTTATTTTACGTTTATTGTGGCAACATTCAATTTGCATAATTTTTATAATTTTATAATCAAATTTAAATCCATATTGACAAAATTTATTATGATCAAATATAACAGATGATGAAAGTTTATTTACATCTTTTCCTAATTGTTTCTCTTTTTGAATTCTATTATATAAAACATATGCTCTTTTATTCTCTTCTCCAATGTACATTTAGATTCAGTGATATATTGTAAGCCACATTTACATATCAATTTTATTACATTCAAATATCAGCCTTTCAAGCTAATTGAGCACGCGCCTTTTGAGAGTGTTAAATAAATGAATACTTTCCTCTTCAATCCAAGATATAGTATTTATAGTATTTATATAATACAATTTTGATTAAAGATTGAATTATAAATTTTAGAGTTACTAAGTAATCTATTTGTATTATCTATTGAGAAAACAGTAAGATGACATAATCCATTATAAATTCTTCTAATAAACTTAACCTGGTCATCCAATATAAATGACATTGGAATCCATTTCATTTTGATATTACTTTTATTTTTAGTTTTATTGCATTATTAATTCCTTTTAAATTTTTTAATAATATTACTACTAGCATTTTTGTTATAACCAATTTTCAACAAATCATTAAAAAATAAATTTACATTTTTTTTTTTTCTTATGTCATAGCATCGGCCGGGACGCGAACCCACAACCGTCTGCAACCAACAACTTGCTTGCATAGCGGCTGCGATACCTCTCGGCTAACAACGCAAGACATTTTTTCCCCATCAAATGTTAAGGAATCGGTAATTATCAAATGTTAAAATAACGGAATTGGGGGAGAATTAACATAAATTGAACTAAGGGTATTGTGAAAGAAAGTCTTTTTTTGATTACTCAATTTTATATAGTTGATAAAGACTATAAGATGTATAGTCGAAGTTACTTCTAATAATATAACTAATATTTATGTGAATTTTACTGTATTTTAATATATATATAATGATTTGAATATTACATATATTTTGGAAACAATACAGACATCAAACTTAAATTATATATATATAATGTTATGACATATATTGCAACCCTCACTATATGAATAATAAGAATATATATATAAAGAAATGTTAGAATAAAAATATTATTTCCTTAAAATCAACTACGCTGGCATAAATCGGTAAATATAAAGACGGTCACAAAGTGTCCATGAAGATAATAACTTCTAAGTTAAAGTAGCTTTAAAATCCATAAGCGAAATATTATTAGATAAGAAATTTGCATCTTAAAATTATACAAACTCAGTTAGACTGTGAAGATAAACATAACTCAAATCAAAGTACAATAAATAACTTTAGACATAAAAATTACCATAAATTCAACATTACGACTGTGAATTAATAATTTATTTTTCTCAGGGTTTAAATAACTTAAATATTATCATTTTATGAGATATACTTGGGTCAGTGAGAGAGATTTTGCCACTACTCAAATATAACAAAACAGTTCATAAAACAAAATAGAATTAATAAAGAATATTTGGCAAGCCAAATACCAACAGTAATATGAACTTTGAGCTTTATGAAGTACAAATAAATTCTTAATAAAGTAAGCACAGTAACTTACAAACTCATTTTTATTAAATAATTATGGGCAATGTGATCAAAATCAGTGAATGATGTATCTAATAACTCAAATAACCAGGTTAGTCCAAAAACCAATAGATCATTAAAATATTATTTAAAATGAGACATGGGCTTAAGATCTACTGTATTCTGATCAATAAGTCATAAATTCTAAATGTACTCTAAATGTAAGAGCTTGCCAAAATCTTAGTGATATATTAATGCATAATAAAATATACTGTATTGATTGATGATGACCTTAAGAAAATAAGATAATATATTGTTATCAAAAACAATAATAATATGGATGATGATTAGCAATAAGTCCACAGACAACTAAATATATTTTCAAAACAACAAGATTTATTTACACTATTTACAACTTTTTAAAAATAATAATAAACAATTGAAAACATATTTATTTTAGAAACAATATAAAGCAAGATATATTCATTTGGTTACAGGTATATTTCATTTAAATTTACTACAGTTTTGTAATATAACATCCATTTATAGTATGCTATTGATTGCATTAAAGAATAGCTAAACTTTATTAATCAATAATATGATAATGGCAATTATCGTGTAAAGCACAAATAATTATTACTGTTTAACATGAAGAAATTTAATACTATAAATATGGGGGCAGACACCAGAAGTCAAATGTGTACAGAATACTTAACTTTGCCTATGTACATAAAATAATCATAACTATTGAACTGTCTTACCAATATATCGGCAAACTACTGCTTGATGGAAATAAAATGAAATTGAACATGTGTATCTCTTATTATATTATACATAGGACAAGTTTTAAAATTACTAGTAAGTTTTGTTGGTTTGCTTGTAAACTGTTAACAAAGTACAACAGCACAATACATACACTATTTTATTTAGCTAAACACTCTAGATAAGCAAGTGTTTCTGAAGCTGACTCTAATTTATCATTGCCATATAATTTGAAGCACCCAAAACTTCACCATACATGTTGGAAAATAACTAGACATCATCACGAGGGATCAGATAATAAAGAGAGGCTTCTCAAAACAACATTATATAGTTTCATAATAATATGGCAGTTTCCAATACCTTTTTCCTAGGCACAAAATGAGTGGACATTGTCTCATCACAGGGAAGCAGAATGCATGCCATGAAAATAATTCTCTCTAGGGATTAAACTATGCTAGTTAAGCATTAACTAATAATCAATCCTCTCATGGAATAAGCTATGGGAGAGTGTATTCTATCTACCCATGCACAATATCAATGATACAAAATTGAATGAAATTATATGTTTCTCACATTTATCAAATGGAAACTAGCACAAATTCTCATCAAAACAATGGCAAGATAAAATAATTCCCTCATTATAAGCTAAAAGTTAAATAACCCACTTCACACAATACATATACTAAATAGTGTATGAAACCATCAAAGATATTGTAAGTCAAATGACTGTAAACTATTTGTAAAAGCATAATAAATAAGAAACACACAGTGAATGAAAAATAGCATAAAATCTGTAAATCAAAATGGATATATTAAATTATAGGAAAAATACAATAAAAATATAAAATGAATGTATCCCTGCTTGTATGAAAAACTCCATATAATAAGATAAATGTGTCATTATAAGTATATACTACTATACTTCTGACAAGTCATTATATCTGTTTATCAATAAGAAGAATATCAATAAATTATTTTCACAAATGTAAGAGATAAGTGTCTCTCTCTATTTAGACAAACTTAATAAATATTAAATTTCAAACCAACCAGTAAAAGAAAAAATATAATTTTACCTTAATCTATTTTCAGAGTAATTGCAAATTTATACCACAAATAAAAAAAAAACCTTAATAACATATTCAAAACTAAACAAGAACAATAAAAAAATCATTATTATTATATTTTACTTTATACCTATAATTCATAATTTAAATTCCTTTTCTATAAGATGACTGATGGGGGAATATGATGTAATTGTTGACCAATACAATATTTCATAATGTGATACATCCATATTTTTAATATTTTATCCTGGTAAAGTATAACAAAATAAAACACTCAAAACTTTATGGCAACACAATAACAATACAATAGTGCTTATAAATCTTTTCTGCAGAATTTTTGGATCCATTCTTTTTAACCTAAATTGTAGCTCCAATTTGTTCGGTTGCATTAGCAAAAGAAAAACTTTCTCAAAATATTATTTTAAATAAAAATATAGAAAATTTTATTCTGAAGTTTAGATACAACTCATATGATAAAATTAATGATGGGATACATTAAATGGTATTCAAGAGAAGGAATACTTCAATGATGACCCATTTTGCCCTGCCATCTAAAAGGACAAAAAAGATCCATAGGAGAAAAAGAAAGAGCCCAGAATTTGACATCTTAGACATTGGTGACTAAGCTTGCATGATTCGAAATGTATAAAGGTAACACCAAAGTTTTAGTTCATGAAAACAATCACATTATATAGGTAAATCAAACCCTTCAGACTGAATTCCTATGTCATAATACCCAGGGTCTGAGATATAGGCTTGAGAAGAAAAGGCAAATAATAATCAATCCCAAAGAACTGCATACAAGCCAGTTATTAATTGGTTCCAGAATAGGACATTTCCATCTAGATATAAAAGGAACCAGCCTTAGGGATGCATAACAATAAGCTTTCATATGGCTTCAAAGATAAAGGGTGGGAGCAAATTCTGGTCCCTCATTTGAATTTTTTTAATTTTATCCAATATATAAATCAAGCGGATGATCCAGAACACTTGATTAAAGTTGAGACAGCAATGTGTGAACCATAGCAAAAATAATATAAACATTGGTGAAGGCATCTCTGGGATGGATTCATGTACTATATTGTTAATAAGAGTTGATAATGTAGTTCTTTTATCTTTTAGCATATAGGCTATAAGGTCTCTGTAGGGTTGAAGGGAAATGCAGTGGCAGAAGAGAATGTAAAAGAAATTTCTTCCTCTCTGAGGCATAGGTAGAAAATGGAACCAATGCTTGAGAAACTCAGTGATGTACAAGAAAATGTTTAGTAGGCAAGACATTAAAGTTAATTTGCTATGGGAAATCAAAGAATTTAGGCTCAGGGAACAATTGCATAAATTTCTTGATTAGCAGATGGTTGTTCATCCACAGAAGGTTGATCTTGCAAAAACATCAGGGTATAAGATGTAATAAGCTTCCCAGAAATTAATTTTCTTGGAAGATGGCTTATAAGGAGTCACTGTATACTTAGGGATATGGGATATAAGGATTGTTGACCAACTAGTGGCAACAGGGGAGGCTTATATGTGAGAGACATTTTCCTTAAAGGGTGAGGAGTTAGGGTGCTGCAGGAAAATTGTATAGACAGTGTTGTAGAAATGTTGAAATAAAAAAATATCTAGAGTGTAGGGATACCCCATTGAGCTTTGTGTGTTGCTGAAGGCCTCTCCAGCTAATAGTTGCACTTTTGCCCCCCTCTAATCAGATTGGTGCACATTTTATGTTCTGTCTGATAAAGGCTTTAGTGAACAACTGCAGTGAAATAGGACATTTTAGGGAATATTAGTATATTGATGTGGAAGGACTTGGCAAACATGGACATATATACTTTCAACAGGGAGGATTTAATTTTCTGTGTAGATTGAAGTAACTTATCTTGGACAGATCTCATCATGGCTGAAATGGATTCAAATAAAAGGAAGCCTAAGAAATTCTGAGGCTTTGCTGCAAATGGGCCAGGAATATTCTTTTCAGAAGATAAATGCCAGGCAGACAACTTGGCCATATTAAATCAGAGGCCCGAATGATTAGACAAATTCCTCAAGCATAGATAGCAACCTGGAAATTAGCTTTTTTTATCAGAAGAAAAATATAGATGATGAGATGAATTGATGTATTTAAAGCTGAAATATGGGCCAGGAAGTGATTTCTCAATTTGAAGGAGCAATGAATTGAGATAGGTGATGGAAAAGGGGGCACTGAAAGAAAATTCATGTGGGATGAAGGATGTGAAGGACAGAGAATGTTTCCCATTCAATAAGATACTCACATCATGATTGTAGAGAAGGTTCTTGATGATATTAATAATTCCTGAGAAAAATGTCATGCTCATCCAGCAAGGTTAAAAGGGTATTGATTTGGATAGAATCAAAGTCAGCAGAGATGTCAAGCTAAACTACCACTGGTCTAGATTGCCTGGAAAATCTGATAATATCAATAATAACTAAAAAGATTTAAAGCATCTGCAGTTGAATTGCCCTTTTTTGCAAATTGGTATTGCAAAATATGGTAAATTTTTGATCTGAATTTTGTCTTTGATAGTCAACTCAATAACTTTGACCATCAGAGGGATCATGGAGATGGACCACAGATTCTCTAATGGAGATGGAATTATATTGCACTTGAGAAATGGCACCATCACTATGGGATAGAGGCCACCAATGTCTCAGACATTGGAAAAAATATAATTAATTAAGTTATATATGATTAGTATAGAGAATTTGGATAAATGTGACAGTAAAAATTGGGGAATTGCATGGAGTCCCAGATGGGTTCTATCTGGCATTAAAGTAAAGTTGACCAGAATATCTTTTCCACATTATCCCAGATCTGTAGTTGATGTTTCCATTTTGAATCTTGTTTAAAATTAGGTGTGAAAGTGGAGAACTTTTCACTAAAGTATCTAAAAATTATTAAGAAGCATATTTGATCCTGAATAAAGCTTATCTCCCAGGATAATAAAAGACACAGTAGGTCTCTATGTCCCAGGGCCCATCTAATATAGCCCCTGGACCAATTGAGGGGTGACTCAAGTAGATTTTTTGATTTTTTAGTAGAAAGATACTCTGCCAAAATCAACTGTTTGCTTTTATATTGGGATTTCAAATTCATGATGGATTCTATAGTGATTGCATTAAGAGGAAGATTTTTGATGGTGTTATTAAGTGATTTAAGTTCCATTAGAAGTGATGATGGGCATTTATTATGTGAAGTATAGTTTGAGAGGAGGGACATTAAAATTTGAATGAAGGAAAACCAGGCATCCACTGGTGGCAGTAAAAGGATTTGAATGCTATGGAAATATATATATATATATATATATATATATATATATATATATGCCTCAGAGAGGATAGCTTCAGTCAATGAAGACTTGAAAAGGATTCTGGTAGTTGTGTTCCATTTTGGAATAGTGTATGAGTTAAGGTTTAGAGATAGTTTAAGGAATAAGGTCAAGTGATATGAAAAGGCTATAGGTTGGAAAGAGGGATCAATTTGAAAATGTAGATCTGGTGTATAGTAGATGAAGTCTATCAGAGAGACATTCAAGTGTGAAGAAACCTTCCACCCTCATATTAATCTCATATTAAGAATGAATATTTTTCATAGTCAATTCCTGGTAGGAGATGTTAAAGTCTACCAAGAAAATAGTAGGATAGAAATTAGAGGCAAGTGTGATAATGATCTGTTGAATTATATGCTGAATGTGCAATTCATTTTTGTAGAGGTATATGTATTGTACCAGTCGAAAAAACCCACCAAAAGAACTGCAAGTTGGATCCAAACTCAGCTGGTTCAAACTGAATTCAAACCCAACTCATCAGCTCAGATTAGTAGAAATCTAAATCGACGGCACAGTGCTATGCGCCAGGAAACTAGCTCAACAGTTGGTGAGGATTAGAGACCCCTGAACTGACACTAATATCAGATAATTAACTTAAAATACTTTTAAGTCGAATCACATGTATATGTTCAGGTTGCCAACACAGACAGCAAGTATAAACATTAAAATAATTATAAAAGAATTAAGAACTAAGAAACCAAGTGTGTTTAGAAAATATTTAATAATAAGTTTGTTTTGTTTGAATAATGAATAATGATTATATTAATCACCTCTAGCCTTTAAACAAAGTTTATAATTATAATAAGAGTGGTGGTCCTTATTATATGCCAAAGAGTATTATGCAATATTTGAAAGTCTATGTCTATGCCCCCAACAAGAAATAAAAGGCAGATAAAGGTATTCATTAGTAAAGGAAATTATTACTCTAATTTCATACGAAAGAATGTGATATTTATTTCACATTCACAAATCCATTCATGAAGAGCAAGATACGTATTTTAGGACATAACTTTAATCTTTATTAGAAAACTTATTTACTTTGAGATAACTGAGAATTTGTTTGACTTTAATTGAAATCATTTCATAACGAATTACGAGCATCAGAACAGGCTTTACCGGAACAGAGAGGCAACGGTGCTGACGAATTATGAGCTATAAAGTGAAATTGAAAGACGATAGCTAGTCGATAATCGAAGTTTTATGGCAGCTTGCATCTGACAAGTCTTATGCCCTTTGACTAATATGAACAGGAGAGGAAATGCTTTCTTCCTTGATAATTTAAAATAACAGAAATATTATCACCGAGCAGCCTAACGGAGTGGAAGATTGCGCTACGTCAGCAACGTTGAAGATGATGACTTGATAGTTACCGTTTGGAAAATAAAACCCAATTATAGAATGCTCTACGTGATGACTTGATCAAATGGATTAAAGTCAAATGAGCTTTTAACTAACATTATTTTAAAGTATTTGTAAATCATATTAATTATGCCCCAATCATCATGCCCTTCCTGAAATTTAATAGACAGTGAAAACAATTTGAATTAGAATATATTTGAGTCCTTTATCGGCCCTTTTGCAAAAATAAAAACATGTTTTAACATTATATTTGAATAAATACGCATTAGTGAAACAAGAAAATAGCTTTTTAACATTATATGGATATATAAACATTTGTAAATTAGATAGGAGCTGGCGGCATAAATGAAAAATGGAGCTAATAATTTATTATTAGCCAATTATAAAAATAACAAACATTTAATAATTTCTTTCAACTCGATAATTGATAGAACTTATAAATTTAGTTCTAATGGGTGAGAACTACTATTAGAATTAATATTATATTATTTGCATGAGGTAAATAGAACAAAGGAGCTCATCGAGTCGAAAGATTCTTGGCATATAATTAAAAATAAATGACATTAATAAAGCACACACATATATATATAATATAATAAATGAACCGCCAAGTAAGAAAAGAGAAAGTTTAAAGACTAGAGATTGAGAGAATTACTTTGAATTTAAAAGCATAAATAAAAGAAAGTTTTGTATAGATTTACATTAAAGAATGAAAAGAGCTCTTATCGGGAGTGCAAAGTAAAGTTTGAACTGGCCAGAAAGTTTAAGGTTCATTATGGAAATATATTACCCATTTCTTCTGGGGCTGGTTCCCTTAGTTTACACATCCAGGTTGATCAAAAACGTAGGCATGCATTCGGTCGATTACTTGAACAGTATTTTAATGAATTTTCACGATTTTAGCAGCATTATTGGTCTGGAAAGAATTTAGCAGCTCCATTGAAGATTTTTAGGGGACTTCAGGAACAATAGCCAGATTCCTGACATTTAGCCCCTTACCATGATAGGAACACTTTTCGAATTCATGATTTTGAACAGCACATAGTTTACTGGCACTTTTCTGCAACAAAGATGGCTTCTCCCTCCAAACTTTTCAGAGCTATATATACTCCTCTGATGCCTTCAGGCTAGCACTTCTTTCATTATAGTTGTTTGGTTGTTTTTAGATACATTCCTTCGATAAGGCTTTCAAACTCATTAACTTGAATTCATTTTCTAATTAGAAAATGAATTCTTAAAATCAGAAAATGATTTTAATTAGGAAATCCTTATCTTTTTTTCTAATTAATAAACTTTAACTGTTGTTTTTGGAAAGGGAAAATCTGAAAGCTTATCGAAAGAATGTAGCTTTTAATCAATAAAACTTTAGCAAATTATTTAAAAATAAAATCAAACATTCCTGATGCAATGAAACTTTTGAACAATTATATACTGTATATTTAAAATTTACAAATATATATGCACAATCCACGCAGTTATAATATATAAATTCATGAATAATTCTATCATGAATTTATTAATAGAATTGATCAATTTAAATCTGAAACTAATTAATTTTAATACGCATTTATGAAATAAGTTATTCTTTATGGAAATTAGCATGGATTGAACGTATAAAGCCCCATTGCATCGGAAATTTAAGGTTAGTACTAGGGTTTGAAGTAGGCTTATGGCCAGATGTCATGAAGCTAGGATCAAACTCAGATCCGACTGCTTCAGTATATTATGTTCAGAATAAAGCCTTGTGGAATAGGGTAGCAATAATTATATGTGGATTTATGTAGTTGATTTTGAATGATTCAAACAGGTTGCTATTGGAAATTAAGATCACCACACCACAGAAAATGAAGGAGAAACCTAGCGATAAAAGTAGCCAAGATTGCCAAGGAGGTTCAGGATTTTGGAGCTTGAAAATTGCTGTAACTAGGTCTCTAAGAGACACACAATATGGGGGATAATTTCTTGAACCATCTAATCAATTTATCTACTCTAATTAGGGAATTAAAACCCCATATATTCATTCCTGATACTCTCAGCTTCATGTGGTATTAATTCAACAGAAAATTACAACTTGTTTTCATGGAACAGATGATGGAGATTTTAAGGATAAAGGAATGATTCTTTAGTGGATTTGCATTTGCAAATTCAGTGATCACTGATACTGCTAAGATAACAGATACTGACTTTTTTGATCTGGATTGCAACCCATAAATGGGAGATGTTCTAGCATGTGCTACTTTAGAATCCATAGGATGATCAGAGATCCTCCCTCTTGAGGCCTCAGATCACAGGCCATCAATAGATGTCAGCTTAGCATGACTACTTTAGAGTCCATATGTAGCTGTAAGTTCTTATCATTATTAGGATCAGAATAAAATTGGCTTACCAGCATTTTTATTGGAAAAGTTAATTGGATCTTTGAACATCTGTCTTAGAATGAGGCCTATGATTTTCCTCCCTAGTTGGGGACAGGGGACTCAGGGTCTGCTGAGCTAATACTGTGATCATTTACTTTATTGGGGCACTTTCTGCCCACATTGCTTCGTAAGGCATTTATTTAATTTTTTCTATCTTCCTCTCTTATAGATTGAGCCTGCTAAGGTGCCTCCTTCCATAGAAGAAGTCACTGATCTGAAGAACTCATTTAAGACTCACTGAGTGAACAGGAGATAGTAAAGGGTTAGGTATAATTTCATTGCCAGGAGCCTATTGAGGGAATGTGGTGTTCTCACAGCTTCAGACACCACTACATCAGATTTAGTAATGTATATATCCATGGCCAGCACCATCAAATCTGAGTTACAGTGATTAATTCTGGTTTTGATTTTTTTACAATTATGACAGATCCTGGCAGGGCAATCCCTCACCAGTGGCTCCTCTGGTGACAGAAGAAACATTGCAGAGGAATGCCATGGAAGGTGATGATAAGTGGGGAAGATTTCTCACATGATAGACAGTAGGAATATTGGTGGGGTTTGATTCTTTATTCAGGGTGAGTTCAAAGAAGTATTAGTATATACTGGAAGATCCAATCCCTAATTATTTGATACCTAAAATTTGAGACATTACCATAAGGTCTAAGTAATCGCTGCAACTCATTTTCTTTAAATTTAAGGTAACAGTTCTTGATTGTGCCTGATAAGATTGTGGGACAGCTCATGTTAATATGGCAAATAATTTTCTTATTAAGGTATGCGAAAATTTTCTGGAAGAAAATTTTTTAAGTGAGATTGTTAAACTCTATTATAACATAATGATTATTAGGATGTTGCAAAATTTTGTGAATCAGCCTCCATTATTTTTTTTTTTTTTTATTTCATTATAATGTTCATTAATCAGGAACTTATATAAATCACATGAAGGGTTGGTAACAACCAAGACTGATGTACTTTCATGGTAAAAGTTAAGAAAAGATTTATGTAATTGAGAGGGAATGGTATTGTTAAATTTATTTGCTACCAAATCAAGGTCCTTTTGTTCCAAATTTAAATTAAGAAGATTAGGGTTGCTGGAATTGACAGTAAGTTCTCAATTTCCTCATCAATTAAATTTAAAATGTCTTTGTGATTTTTTGAGACATCTGGGATCAACTATTTAATTTTCAAGTGTTAAAAAATATTTTTAACTTAGCTGGGATGACAGAAAATAGAAAAATTAAAAATTACCAAATGGATTGTTTTTATACTTATTCTTGTAATAGTTATTTTATTTACTATAAAATGATGATAGATAATATCCTTTACATTATATAAATATTTATATGCATCTATTATCTGATAATTTATGATTATAATTGGATTTATATTTTGTAAAATTACAGCAAAACTATTGTGTGAGAAATTCTAATATTGTAATGTAAGCTATCAAAAGTAATTTTAATTATAGAAGTTTTTATTTTGGTAAATATTCCTCACATTATGCTGTATTTCATTGGATGGATCTTATAAAGTTTATCTGAAATTCAAAATAATTTACTAAATGGTTTTATGAAGTGTAATGACAGTATATAAATTTTCTATTTTCATAATCTGCATTTGAATGTAATACAGTTATAGTCAAACTAGAAAACAAAATAGGTTTAAATGTTTTGGTAAAATATAGAGCATGTTAAACTTTTTTTAATCCAAAGAAAAAAGATTTAACACTTAAATATTAATATGTTTTGGACTAATTGCCAAATGGCTTTTAACCTTTCTCTCAAACTGGTACTTTAAATGTTAATACACCAACTTTACCTTTATTGAGAAAACCATGCTCAATCATCTTTAGAATTTTTTTTTACAATTAAGAAATCAATTTTTTGATTTTTAAAATGAAAATTTACATTTTCGCAATCTTTTAACATTATTTTGCCAATTTTGGACAGTTCCAATATTTTCATTTTGAATTTTAAAGTGAAAACAAATACTTGTATGTGTGTGTATATATATATATATATCACATCACTAAAAACAGTCAACACTTAGACAATTCTAATATCAATACCACAATTGGCACATATCAACCTGTTGTCAAGGCAACCTCCTTTTTAACAATAAAAGTGGAATTGATAATTTTATGTTTATTTTTAGAATATAGAAATGTTTTATTGTGTTTTTTCAACTCCAATATAAATACTGACAAAATACACAGAAATGCAAATGCTACTGTCAATATTTCTTATTCAAAGTCAGCAGAGAATCCCTGTAAAGCATTAGGTTTTATAGTGCATTATCTCTCACTATGTCTTTATGAGCCACCATTGGAGGAGAGTTTCTCCTGTAGTCAGATTTCAAAGACTGCTTCAACTTTTATATATACTGATATATTACTGAATTTCCTAATTTGTACATATCAGTTAATATTTAGTAAAAACTAATAATATGGTTAAAGGTGTTTATATGAAAATGAAAAAGTACTCTGTATGTAACTTTCATAGACTAGCTAAAATTTACTCACAAATGTAACTAATTGAACAGAAATTCGCATAACTTTTCATTAAAAAACAAATATTTTGTATTTACAAATGTTGCTGAAATCCTAGCAATTATATCATACAAAATAAAATACAACTGTAGTATAAAATTGATATCTGCTTATGCAATCTGAGAAAAGCCTTTGGTATAACACTCTGCAAGACTTCGAGGAAATTTTATTGCATCTTCTTGTAAGATGTCAATGATTTTGCCCAATTTTTATTAAATCTATATTTTTCATCATTTAATTTACAAATTAAAAATAAAATATGACTATATATATATATATATATATATTGTAACGGAATAGCGTTACATAGGGTTTGAACCTAGGAAAGCTAAAGATATATATTAATGACGAAATAAATGACAGGTACAAAACTTTTTAAAAAACGATCTTGTTTTAAGAATAAACGAGAAACAGCCGTTTCTAAAGCAGATCGCAGCTATATATGAGTACCTGTCAGATTTATTGAACTAAAAATTAAAAGAGTTTTTATTTTTTTTTAAGGAATTAAATTTATTATAATCATTATTTGTAAGTTTGCTTTTTTTTGTTATTTCGTTTTAAGAAAAAAGAATGATCGAGAACAAATTAGAAATTTTTTATTAAATCATTTTTAAACAAAAAAGAAAGAAAAAGATAAGTAAATTAATTAATCTGCAATAGGTTAAAAGATTCCAAGCGATCTAAGATATTTTGAATGGGGGGGCAATTAGTAGATTAAAATTTAGAGAATTTGAAACAATAAGCAGGATGTATGTTGGTAAAGTCTAGATAACAATCCAAATTTAGAAACAGAGGTGATAAAAAGTGTACACTGCTATTGTACTACTTAGACTTCTGGCTCCAGCTAAAACAATACTTAAAAAAAGATGGAAAAACTAAATTAAATTCCCACGTGGTGCAAATGTCACAGAAACCATTGAATAAAGAGGACCCTTAATTAGCAAATAAGAACTAATGACTCATGAGTGCATGACAGAGATTGGAGGAAAAATTCAAGGTGTCGTGGCGGGAAAGAAGAGAAGAAAAAGGCAAGACAGAACTGGAGAGACATTAAAATTACAATTATTAATTATTGATTAAGAGTTGTGGAAGGCGAAATTAATTTGAATTTTAGCAGAAAGTATTATTAAATTTTTGGCAGAGCTGCTGATTAAGTACTTGGACTTCTTAACCTAAACTTTGTGTGATACCGTAGACGAAATGCGTTGCTGAATCCAAAATTCGCGGCTTGGCCGCCGAACCTTCGCACCTGGCACCGCTGATCGATCCTAGAATGCTCTCAACCTCGGAGAAAATGAACTCAAGGACCACACACACCCTGGAAGCCTCACCCAGAACCGACATGCTGAATTAAAGAAAACATCGCTCAGGATCCCATTACAGTCTTCTCGTTCCACAGGTAGTTATATTTTAACATTTGCTCACACATTCATGCACCAGCTAAAATAACTTTAAAGTGGAGAACGATTTACAGACATTAAGTGTAAAATAATAAAATTACTAATGACCAAATTGAATCACTAAAGAACTCAACCAGAATCATATGTACAATTAAGATTCAGCAAATATCTGTACAAATTCATACCTAATTCCGTAATTATGTTATCTAGACTTACTAAATCATATATCTGCATGATAATTTTATTTACCCAGTTTTTCTAAATAAATCATTCATTTAATTAATAATTCTTTTATTGATCGCTTGGAATTTCAAATTTATTTCAATAATGTTGAATGAGTGCGAGAGTGATCTATGTTGTGTAATTTGAACGGGTACATTTAATATTTTAGTTAAGATTTAAGTATATTTATAGCGTTTATATTTGTCATACAATTCTTATGTTAATGTTAAGTTATGATTAATTTATTCTGGGGGATATAGGGCGGGCCCAACAGTGATAAAGGTGTTTTAATATTGTTTTAACGGTAATGTGCGATCTAGTTCGGAAATAGTGTTGCTGTGTTCGTTTCTTGCTGTCCGCTGGAGTGATGCTTGGGCATGTTCTGTGATATAGTTGAGTGAGCATGTGCACATGCGTGGCGAGCTTGTAAAGGTTCTCCTGGCGCCTATTACTCGGGTTCAATCTGAATCTACGTATGAAACAAATAAAAGCGTACGTGTATATGTGTTTGAAATTATTTTCACAAAACATTATGTAACCTCGGACGATAGAACACAGCGGGTTCGTAAAAACAGGAATCGTCAACAGAAAAGCCAAAAGGAGAAATAGTGTCAACAGTAGCAAAAGGGGTCCGGGTTACATTACATTTGGCGCGTCAACGTGCGGCGAAACTGTTGTTTCAAAGGGCAGAACCGACGGGGATATAACTGACGGTTCTAATAACGAAAGTCAATTTAAATAAAGAGACCCTGAGAAGGAAATACGTTTAGCGGCCTAAATAAGGCGGTCGGAGGACATTTTTTAAAAAAAAAAAAAAAAAAAAGGAAGAGAGGGCGCTCGAAATTACAGAATGAATTATCGATGAAAGCGGGGGGGAAATTTTATAATCACTAAAAGTCAAATTATTAAACATTGCTTGAGAGAGTGGGAAGGGGATTTAGTTCTTTTATAATTATTAAAATAATCAAACATCCGAATATATCTGATATTTGTAGAAAGCTGTGGAATAGCGGGATTCCGTGGAAAAAAATATCATATAGTAAAAGGAAGCAATTCATAAATTAATTTCTATATTAGTAAGTTAACCGCAAATAATTTTAATCGAAAAAATATATACATCGTTAAAAGACGCATTTTAATATTATTATATTCTTGCACAAAGGAACGAACTGTAACTGGGATCTTGTAGGAGTTTGTGTATTACTTAAAAATAAAAGGGACGTTGAGCGTAAACAACACATATATATAAATAACCACCGAAAAAAAAAAAATTTATAAAAGATAAGTAAAGAATAGCGTATCTACATATGTAACGATGCGTGTAACAGTATATAGGTATAACCGCACACATACCGATAGCTACTGAATATAAATAAAGGGGAACAGTGGGAACTGGGAATCTGAGCGATAGGAACCAAACTTGAGGGCTTACAGTGGGAGTTTTAAGAGCAAGGACCATCTGAAAATAGGACAAGACAGTCAGTGGGACCAGCGGAGTAGTAGGTGACGAGCCGTGGATTAGTATAATCACATCACAAAACAAGTAAATAACGATGGAAGAAACCCAAGACGAAAGCATGTGGGAACAGACGGGGGGAGAGTCCCATACAATTTAAGAAACAGAATACGGAGAGCGAAGGGGACCTCAAAATATTGATAAGGATGATGACTCAAATGATGGCCGAAATGAGGGCGGATAGAGAAGAGCGTAGGAGAGATAGGGAAGAGTGGAAAGAGGAAACAAGGCAATTGCTCCGGGGAAAGGAAGTGAAGTCAGAGGAGGGCAAAGGGGAAGACAGTAGTTTAACCAAAGTTGAGGAAGAGACAGATCAGAATGGGATGGAGATGGATAGGACGAAGTCAGACCTGAACGATCTAAAGGAAAGGGTAGAGATCCTAACTGATGATATAGAGAGGGGAAGTAAGCACCAAGAGGGTATGAAGGAAGCAATAAGGCAGACAGAAGAGTCGTGTCACGAAATAAGACAGCGCCAGGATGAAATCCGAGAGGAACTGGGAGAGTGGGGACAGAGAATCCAAAGGATGGAAGCAGGCCAGGGACATGGGGATCTGAGTAGTCGGATGGAAGAGATGGAGAAGAGATGGGGAAAGCAGAGGTCGCAGCAGGACACAAGTCGGGTATGGGCGGAGATGCAGATCATTTCAATAATAAGGCACAATATGCCAACCGCCCTCAGACACATGATGCTGGGGAGAGATCATAAAGGGATCCATGAGATGGGGGAAATGGTGGCAAAATTTGAACAAGAAGGGATAGGAGTGCAAATAGAGAGGGCTGGGAATGAACAACTCAGAAAACGAGTGCCACCGGACCGATACTAATTGAAAGGATGGAGGAAAGTAAATTGACGACCCTGGACATCACAAAGATAGACGTTGAAAAGGAACTCACCTAGGAAATAGATGCCACGAAATGGAAAGACCCGTGATATGAAATGATATTGGAAATGGAATTAATTAATAATGTAGTAAGAAAGGGGGGGGGGATGACTAAAATAAAGCCTAGGGTGTAACATCTGAAACAAACAAGCCAACCGATCGCGAAGCAGCCTGTAGTGTGTAGAGACTAAGAAAAAAAAAAGGGGGGGTAATGAGTGAATACTGCAAGAGGGGATAGAGTGCCGACCCTCCAGAGAATGTTGGTGAATTGGTTGGGGAGTACCTTGCAGGACCCGGAGAAGGCTGGCACAGGACGCTGGCCCAACTTAATGGCGGAAAATCGTGCAACCCATTTTGAGAGTTCTTACCGACTCACTTCCCACAACTTCGTTATTGCTGGGCGGATCAGACTTTCCAAAATCTTAGTTAGAGATTGAGCGTATTCTGCATAGGGGACTTCGGAAAGGTCCATCCCCATGCCTCCTGTCAGGGATGCACGGAACCCATTGGCCGTTGACGTCAATCGTGGCATACCCTAGATGTCCGTATAGGTATAAGCCTAATAGTTAAAGTCGAGTTCAAGTTTTTTTCCCCCGTTCACAATTGTTTAAAGAGAAGTCTGACCGCAGGGCACCTGATTCAATTTTAAGGGGAAGGCGGAGTCGCGAACAAACAGCCTGGAGAGCCACCATACTGGGGGCCCGAATCATACGAAAGGAGAAGAGGACATGGGTCAAGTCACTGGATGATGTGCAAGGAAAGGGGACATTTAATGCGAGGGCACTGAAGAGGGCCGAATAACTTGGCTCCTTATCAGAGCTAAAATCCGCAATCCTCGGATTTTACTCTACACCAGGCGGGGAGATATGTAACGGAATAGCGTTACATAGGGTTTGAACCTAGGAAAGTTAAAGATATATATTAATGACGAAATAAATGACAGGTACAAAACTTTTTAAAAAACGATCTTGTTTTAAGAATAAACGAGAAACAGCCGTTTCTAAAGCAGATCGCAGCTATATATGAGTACCTGTCAGATTTATTGAACTAAAAATTAAAAGAGTTTTTATTTTTTTTTAAGGAATTAAATTTATTATAATCATTATTTGTAAGTTTGCTTTTTTTTGTTATTTCGTTTTAAGAAAAAGAATGATCGAGAACAAATTAGAAATTTTTTATTAAATCATTTTTAAACAAAAAAGAAAGAAAAAAGATAAGTAAATTAATTAATCTGCAATAGGTTAAAAGATTCCAAGCGATCTAAGATATTTTGAATGGGGGGGCAATTAGTAGATTAAAATTTAGAGAATTTGAAACAATAAGCAGGATGTATGTTGGTAAAGTCTAGATAACAATCCAAATTTAGAAACAGAGGTGATAAAAAGTGTACACTGCTATTGTACTACTTAGACTTCTGGCTCCAGCTAAAACAATACTTAAAAAAAGATGGAAAAACTAAATTAAATTCCCACGTGGTGCAAATGTCACAGAAACCATTGAATAAAGAGGACCCTTAATTAGCAAATAAGAACTAATGACTCATGAGTGCATGACAGAGATTGGAGGAAAAATTCAAGGTGTCGTGGCGGGAAAGAAGAGAAGAAAAAGGCAAGACAGAACTGGAGAGACATCAGAATTACAATTATTAATTATTGATTAAGAGTTGTGGAAGGCGAAATTAATTTGAATTTTAGCAGAAAGTATTATTAAATTTTTGGCAGAGCTGCTGATTAAGTACTTGGACTTCTTAACCTAAACTTTGTGTGATATCGTAGACGAAATGCGTTGCTGAATCCAAAATTCGCGGCTTGGCTGCCGAACCTTCGTACCTGGCACCGCTGATCGATCCTAGAATGCTCTCAACCTCGGAGAAAATGAACTCAAGGACCACACACACCCTGGAAGCCTCACCCAGAACCGACATGCTGAATTAAAGAAAACATCGCTCAGGATCCCATTACAGTCTTCTCGTTCCACAGGTAGTTATATTTTAACATTTGCTCACACATTCATGCACCAGCTAAAATAACTTTAAAGTGGAGAACGATTTACAGACATTAAGTGTAAAATAATAAAATTACTAATGACCAAATTGAATCACTAAAGAACTCAACCAGAATCATATGTACAATTAAGAGTCAGCAAATATCTGTACAAATTCATACCTAATTCCGTAATTATGTTATCTAGACTTACTAAATCATATATCTGCATGATAATTTTATTTACCCAGTTTTTCTAAATAAATCATTCATTTAATTAATAATTCTTTTATTGATCGCTTGGAATTTCAAATTTATTTCAATAATGTTGAATGAGTGCGAGAGTGATCTATGTTGTATAATTTGAACGGGTACATTTAATATTTTAGTTAAGATTTAAGTATATTTATAGCGTTTATATTTGTCATACAATTCTTATGTTAATGTTAAGTTATTATGATTAATTTATTCTGGGGGATATAGAGGGCGGGCCCAACAGTGATAAAGGTGTTTTAATATTGTTTTAACGGTAATGTGCGATCTAGTTCGGAAATAGTGTTGCTGTGTTCGTTTCTTGCTGTCCGCTGGAGTGATGCTTGGGCATGTTCTGTGATATAGTTGAGTGAGCATGTGCACGTGCGTGGCGAGCTTGTAAAGGTTCTCCTGGCGCCTATTACTCGGGTTCAATCTGAATCTACGTATGAAACAAATAAAAGCGTACGTGTATATGTGTTTGAAATTATTTTCACAAAACATTATGTAACCTCGGACGATAGAACACAGCGGGTTCGTAAAAACAGGAATCGTCAACAGAAAAGCCAAAAGGAGAAATAGTGTCCACAGTAGCAAAAGGGGTCCGGGTTACAATATATATATATATATATATTATCAGAAATTGGATTGTTTTAAAGAGCAATTTGGTTACATCGATGACGGTGAATGGGAATCCCTCAGGTATGCTCATGATTACTCAGGTAAAAAAAAAAAGACAATTTTAATTTTACTGAAGTTATAATGAATGAATTAAGATATTCATTTTATCAAATAAAATTATTGCATCTTTTAATCTATAATATCTATTTTATTTTTATAAAATTAAAATAATTCATATCCCTATACCTACTACACATTTTTTATATGTCTACTGTATAATATAACTTCTGATTATAACCAAATTTATATTTTGTAAAATGAAAGGAAATATATCTTTGGAGAAATTATAAAGAAATGTGGTCTTTTAAAAGTGATTTCACTTAATGTAATCCTAGTTTAAAGCCAGCCTATGTTTTTGGAAAGCATTTGTACATATTTAATCATATAACTACTTTTATGAAAATAACAAGTTACTTAAGATCTAATACATGTATGTTTTTATTTATTGGTTAGAATTTGATATTAAAATGTTTTTGTAAATTTCAAAATAATTTATGAGGGGTCAGATTGATCTTAGGTCAACATGGGTGTGACAAGAATCTTGGCCTTAGTGTGTCCTTTGGAGCGATTCCATCACTGTGATTTTCAATTGGATGGATAGTTGAAGAGTTGGAGTGTGGAGTAGATTGGAAGCCTGTCCATTAAAGCTATGAGGTTTGGCTATCTTAACATATATCTGAGCACTTATAGCATATATGTGTGGAGATAGTAATCTGGACCCAACTGATGATTGCTGGTTTAGCATGAAATACATATATTGGTGATTATTTATCTTTTTCAACATATATGTGTTCAAGTGTATCAGTGTTGTGAGATAGTGAGGATAGTGGTGGGTTGTGTGAGGGTGTGTGCCCTATATATCATTGTAAAGAAAAGTTTCAGCGTGCAATGATAATCTACCCATTTTCTATTTCCAAATCTGCATTTGAAGTATAGTGAGTTATAGTTAATTTAAATCAGCTGACTCTAATATTGGTTGATAAATGAATATCTCGTCATTTTTAAGTAGAAGATAAAATAAAAATGAAAAACTGATCAATGTTTTATCACCTGCCCATTGAAAAGGCTGATTATGCCTATGAGAAGCCAGTTAGTAGGAGATTTTTCCCTGCAATGGATTTTTTCAAAGCCTTAGTTTTGGTCTCACTTATGTATTAAAGGTATTTGCAGGAGTTCAAACTTGTCCAGTTAAATAGAGTATGATAAAGGAAAAATCCCAATTATGTTATAAAGTTTTTAAATGAAAATGCAAAAGTAGTTGTCCCTAAACTTCATTGATTACTTGAGTTTTATTCACCAGAAGGTCTCGAAAGATGAAATGCCCCCAATTCTCACTGAAAATTATATTATTTTTATGAGGTTTACTGAGAGGAAAATAATTATATAATACTAAATAAGATAATGTTGTGGCACAAAGTTACTATTTATTTGTGCTTGCATATTCATTTGCAGCCTTGCTGAGAAGTAACATCGACATCTTGTTCTCCTAGACCAAGAGTTACTAAACTTTTTTCAGCTGCAGTTCCTTCACTCAAAAACTTTTAAAATCATTGACGCCCTAGTCATTTTACTTTACTTACTCAGATTACTAAATTTGTACAGTACTTGATATTAAATATTTTATTAGATATCAAACTTTTCATTTTAATCGGTTGTGATTAACGATTGAAAAAGTTAAAAGGACTACGGAATAACAGAATAGTACATTGTCCCTGTGCAACATTTAATATCGCAACCTGTACTAACGAAAATTAAAGCAAAAAAATAGGAGTGCAATTTTTTTTTAATTTTTGACATTTATGAAATACAGATGTAAATTCAAAATGAGTACAAATATTTTATCAAGCATTGGAGGTTGAGAGATTGGCATGGCTGTCCCACAAGCAGTTGTCCCGGGTTAGCGGGTACAAGCATCCTGGCTGATGCTATGACACGGGAAAAAAAAGTACAAATATTGAAAACACTTTGGTAAACATAAAAACGAAGTGAAAAAATCAATATATTCAGGACAGAATTAAAAACATCAATAAGATTACAACTAACGAAAGAATTTTTAATTGGAATTATAAAAAAATAATCTATTGTACCGGGTTGAACCACTGAAACCACTTACTTACACGTATATATAAGTTTTGACTGGTTTCAAGCTCCTTCATAATGCATTTATAATCTTATAAAGGATACGTGAACGAACCGGCACGTTCGAGCAAAATGGGAGATCTTATTGATAGCTTTAGCTATCAACAATGGCCCACCTCAGCTGCTAGATTCAAACCCCTACTATCCAACCACTTTATTTGTTTCAGAGTAAACTCCGGGTGCCAGTTATCTATTCACAAAAATAAACAACGTATTTGGTCAGTAGACTCATAATCCAGCGCTAGAAACAATTCCCTTAACTAGCTCAGTCTAATTTTAATCAATAATAAAATATTAGTATGAAGAGATTAATAAAAAGAATTGACCAACAGATAAAAGTTTAAAGTTTAAAGACAATTTATTGGGGCTAACATTAATTTACTAAATTTAACATATTTATAATTTAATATAATACACACATATCAATAGTTCATTTATATATGTGGTAGAGTTCATTTAATTTGAATCTTGAATATTTACAAATTACAAGCTGTGACTATTACATATAAATGATAATAAATAAATGTTTACCTAGGATTTTTTGCTTGTGCGTTGGCTGCTTCTCTTGGAGTATATCTAACCGGTTAGATTTTGACGTTTATTGAAGTAGCGATTTTATGCTAATCTGTTGGTTTTCTTCTTGGAGTACAGTTGAACATTTTTGTTACGGAGGATTTCTGAGTTGTTAAGCAGACATTATTTCACAAGCGGTTTTGATGATCTTGTTGAACTAAAAGGCTGGAGCACAAGCGTATATTTCCAAAAGCTGCTCAAGAATGCCTGTTTGTTTCTGGATTCATAATAGAAATGCACTGTTATCAAGACTGTCACTGCAAACTAGACTGAATAAACTGGAACTCCGATAAAAAATCTAGCTATTTATATCTGCAAAGTGTTTTTTGTTTTAATATCCCCCGGCAAAATGAGTGTTGTCCAAATTTCATTGATAACTAATCCTATGACAACGTGTTTTTTGATTGATTGTTTAATTAGTAGTAGCTATTTCAAAACGTGTTGTTTTCCTATTTTTAATTAGTAGCGCACCACTGTGTGTGTTTTTTTTAAATATATTTTTTTATTTATTTATAATATTCAATACTGATACATTTATTTTACATTCGCAGGCACATATATAATTTTACTCTCATACCTTATCAAACTAGTTTTAATTACTATTTTTTTATTTTATTCAATTCAAATGAAAAGAGATTTGTGTTTTGAAGCTTTTAATTTATAATAATAACACTCTTTAACTTTTATGAACTATCAGTTTTCTCTTTTTCTAAACAAAACTCCCCCTCTCCCTTTTAATCAATTAATTTCTTTTTTTTTTCAAAACTCTTTTTAACTCGAAAAAGATTTTAATAAATAATTTTTTTTTTATTTTGTAATAATTTTTTTTAGACAAAAATTATTTTATATACATGTGCCAATTTGGCCTTGGCACACTATATAATAACTGAAACACAGGCTTATTATATATACCTGTGTTTATATATGAAATATATAGGTATATGAACACAACTTTCACATGACCCACCACTCTCAACTCTATCTCAAGGTAACACTGATACACCTAACACACATTTATGTTGAAAAGATAAATAATACATATATGTTGAAAAAATAAATAATCATCAATATAAATATTTCATGCTAAATCAACAGGATCATCAGTTGGCCCAGATTAACATTTCCACAAATATATGTAATAAGTGCTCAGATATATATTAAGATAGCCAATCTTCATAATTTAATAACCAGTCTTCAGTCTACTCTACATTCCAACTCTTCAACTATCCATCTAATTGAAAATCTGATGATGGAATGCTCAAGCCACCCTGAGGCTGAGATTTTTGTCACACCCATGTTGACCTAAGGTCAATCCTGCCCCTCATGTACAGGACATAATCCATTTAATACATATACAAGGGATGAGCAGACATCTCTACTGTAATAACTTCAAAACACAGGCTTATTGTATACCTGTGTCTCTATATGTAATATATAGGGTATGTAGTACAGACTTTCGAATGACCCACCACTGTCCACTCTATCCTCATAAACTGATACACCTGAACATATATATTGAAAAGATAAATAATCACCAATGTGCGTATTTCATCTAAACCAGCGATATCAGTTGGTCCAAATTATCATCTCTACACATATATATAAGTGCTTATATATATATATATATTGTACCGAGACAAAGTCGGTACAGGTATATAAGCACACACACACGAGCAATGTAAACACTCTATATTTTTTTTCTCTTTCACTTTCAACTTATAATGAAAAATAAGCGTGTAGGTTTTCAACAATGCGTTATAAAATACACTCGCCATAAAAAAAAATGTTAATACTCTCTGATTAAACAGTTTAAGGCTTTCATATAATCTACTATAATAATATTCTCTAAAAAAAATAAAATATAAAGTATTACTAATATGCCATTTTAAATCTCAATAAGTGATTTCTACTTGTATATGCCGCGGGGGTAATTAAAAGGGGTTTATTTTAAATTATAACTGTAGTGAAAGTTAAAAGCTTATAGAAGTGATTTTGAGACAGATTAAATGCTCGACTTTTAAACTAATGTAAGTTAAATTGTTCTCTTCAAACACGCACACATGTTATGCATAAAAGGTGTGAATAAGTATGAATTTTTTCTAAACTGAGATTGTAATATGAGATTGCGTAAACCTAAGATTGCCTCAAGCATATGGATTGAATGGACATTACGTAGGATACAGGACCCCAATGACAACTCCAAAGAATATGGAACTCTGGGGTGGAGATTCGATCCTCAGATAATAACCAACCCATATAAATATGAACCTAAATCTAAAGAAAAGGCTTTTTACACTCTTTCTTTTTTTTTTTTTTGCTTGTATTTATGCTGTGCTTATAGTTTTTCCCCTCCTAGATTCCTCCGGGAAGCTGCAACTAGAACTTTTCTCTTTTTTTGCTATCCGGTTTTATCCAATATGATGACTGTGAAATTAACATTTAGAGCGTCGATCGTCATGATGGGCTAGGAAACCCTTCAGTGATTGGATCCACGCCTCCGCCGCCAAGAACATCTCCACAGCTATGAATGATCAACAACAGTTCCGTCCGAACATAATGTCCAATCAGTCCTAAGGACGTTGTTCCATTTAATATACAAGAATCGTCCAAACATACTACGCTGAACTTATGTGAAATGAATAACCATGTATTATGGAAACATCATCTATCAGGTTTGAACCACTCCTAAATTAGAAGCAGCAGAAGACTAAGCAAAATCCTAGGTAAACATTTTTTTTATATAATGCTTCCATTCATTCTTTACGTAAACTTAAAGGCAATCTCATAATTAATTAAATTCGACTTCGTAAATCAAATATAAAATGACCCCGTAATCTTTCATACTTAAATCTTATTATTGTAATCCCAACTTTCGTAAATATAAAAATATCAGATGCTACATAGTCCATCATATTTAAATCTTAGGACTTTTCCAGTTATGAACTTTGATCCTAATTATTATTTTCTTTCGCAGATAACATAACACACTTACTTTCAAAATGTAAAAAGAGGAAATATATTTTATCAGTCATGTTTATTATGCATAATATGTTCTTTTCTGTGCGAGTGCGAGAATGCGCGTATGTGCGTGTAAATAAAGTTATTAATCCAATGTTTCATTTTTAAATCAATAAATTTTTTTTAATTTAAACTAGTCGAGCATTCCTCAAATCATTTCTATAATTAAATATATTTTTTTTTGGAGCTATTATTATTGTTAGCATTTATTCACATGCAATTAATTATTTTACTTTTAAATTTGTCTTTCTTATATTTTCTTTTGTTTTTTTTCTTTTGAATTTCGATTCATAAACATCGTACCGTAAGTCACAATGTTTACTTTATTATGTAGTTAACATAGATTTAAGAGTTGGGAGGGCCTATTATTAATAAATATAAGTAAATGTCAATAGAGCTAGTATAAATAATTTTATTGGACTGTATGATAAAGGGGGGATGATATTATAAACGTCTAAGTTGTTTATTCTAATGATGCCTCCAACCGAACATTCGGGGAGGGGATCGATCTGTTAATCAACCGATCTTCTTATCCATTGGTTAATATTGTGTCATTTGCCAGAATAATAGTCTTGAAGGCAATTTCATCAGTGACCCTGAGTGACCCCTATTGGTTTATGCTGGGAGTTCGAGCTTATGGGCAGGGATTAGACTTCAAAATCGTTTTGATATGACGTAAGGTGATGCGAGAAATTAAATTGTGAATCAAATCATCGTATCTGGCGCCCTCTTTGTGTTGATAATGAACAACTATTGATATAAGAAAAAATAAATAAATCTTTACGCTGTATCATGTTTGTTTTGGAGCTCACAATCCCTTTTAGGAGGCGGTTTAATAGGAAGCCGGGCAAAGGGGACGGTAGAATATGTTAAGATAGCCAATCTTCATACTTTATATATCTGAGCACTTATAGCATATTGTGTAGAGATGATACACTGGCCAACTGATGATTGCTGATTTAGCATGGAATATGTATATTGGTGATTATTTATCTTTTCAACATATATGTGTTCAGGTGTATCAGTGTTATGAGAGAGTGGAGAGTGGTGGGTCATGTGGAAAGTCTGTGCTCATATACCCTATATATTACATATATAGACACATATATATAAGCCTGTGTTACAGTTATTACATAGTAGAGATGTCTGCCCATCCCTTGTATATGTATTAAATGGATTATGTCCTGTACATGAGGGGTCAGATTGACCTTTGGTCAACATGGGTGTGACAAGAATCTCAGCCTCAGGGTGGTCTTTGAGCATTGCACCATCAGATTTTCAATTGGATGGACGGTTGAAGAGTTGGAGTGTGGAGTAGATTGAAGCCTGTCCATTAAAGTATGAGGATTGGCTATCTTAATATATATCTGAGCACTTATAGCATATATGTATAGAGATGGTAATCTGGACCAACTGATGATTGCTGGTTTAGCATGAAATACGTATATTGGTGATTATTTATCTTTTCAACATATGTGTTCAGGTGTATCAGTGTTATGAGATAGTGTGGAGAGTGGTGGGTCATGTGAAAGTCTGTGCCCATATACCCTATATAATAATAATAATCTATATAAATAAAAATGTAATTATTCGTTTGTTCAAAAGCTTAAATCTCCGAAAGTTCTTCACCTATTGCTTTGAAATTTTGACACAACGTTGCATTCAAATATGCACTTTTTGATATACCTACTATTTATATATCTACTACTATATAGATGTCACACCTGTGACAGGTAATTTCGTGAGTATAGTTCATTTTTTTCATTGTTTTTTCTTTTCATTTTTTAAACTGTATTTCTTATTTTTCAGTGTCGTATGTGCAATCAAATATTCCTAAGCTAACGCTTAAGCAAAAAGGTATTTATGATCAAATAATGTAAAGTGTCAATAATTGGGTGGGAGAAAGCTCAGGGCCAATCTTTAGAATTGTGTGGTTTAGATCTAGACACGGATTGCTTCTCACATGGACAATTATATGTTGCATGTTCTAGAGTCAGTAAATCAGACAATCTCTATAACTACACACAATGGAATCACAAAAAAATATACCCACAAGCATTGTGAAATTAAACATATTAGAAATGTAGCATTCTCTTTTCTTTCTTTTCCATTTAACTATACTGGGCCATGGCAACGTGTGGCCAGGTACAGCTAGTACCAAATAAATTAGCTTGGAAAATTGCATTTAATGAAAAGAATGCACTTGGTGATCTGTTAACAATTTATCTATGTCTAGTTTTAAATTAGTGAATTGCATTCTTAAATATCCATGTTCAGTGATATGCAATCAATGTCTGTTCTGAAGCAAGTTTAAAACTACTCCAAAACTCTCTCTACCAGAAACGATAATGGAAATGCCAGCAAATACTCTTGTACAACAGTGGAATATCTTTTTGACGCCAAAACTTTTGACAATCCTGTCTGAATTGTACCTTAAGATCCTCATTCAAGTTGATGGTTATCAGCTCATCTTGAAAAAATTATATTTGGTTCTGCAGTCTATTATTTTCAATGATAGAATTTCTTCGAACCTAGTTTTGAAATCTAACTGAAGAGCCTCCAAGTGGTTGATGTACAGCAAGATGTTTTCTTCTTTGATTTTACTTATTTTAAATAACTTGGGGAAACAGAGAAAGCTCAGCTCTGGCAATATTTTGGTTTAATGCCAATAAAAGCTGATATGACCGAATTTGTTTTCATGAGATTCAAATTGTTTACTTGAAGTTGTAAATTAACATCATTATATTTGCCAATAAGTTGGTTAAATAAGTAATATCTGTTTACACTTTAAGTAAAATTTCTGTCTTAGTTATCATCTTTCAAAAACTCTAAAACAGATTGGAAAAAGTATAAAAAATCGTTCCAAATATAAACATTTTTTGAAAGCAAGCAGACTGTGGTATAAAGAATCAATCAATAGAAACCTTCATCATTTTCCTCGCATAATCGACCAATCAAACAATTTAATGTTCAAAGCATTACTTTGAGTTTTGTTTACAGCTGTTTTAAAAAACTGGAAGTGATTGATGCAATTTGTCATTAAGATTCTTATCTACTAAATGTTGCCTATGGATTATGCAGTGAACTGTGAGCACTTCAAGTACATGTTGTTTCGGATAACCTATGAAATCGCAATAACAACCAACCATAGCAGGTGCTTCATCTATCGCCACAGATATTATACTTGTCAATGGAATCACTTTTTCCCCTGAAAAATAAGTTTCATTAAATTAAAGAATCAATTCACCTTTCGTGTCAGTATCTAAAGTTCCAGCAAAAAAGCAATTCTTCCTGCACTTTCTACCTTGATTATAAAGCAAAGATTCACCAGCAACAACGTTTCATTACTGGGTAATGTTGAGTTGGCCAATTGAAGGGAAAAGTTCTTTGCAAATGATTACATAAACAGTTTTCCACACTGTGATTCATTTCGGTGATACATTTTTGAACTGTCTTATTGCTCAGAGGAATTCTTTTTATAATATCTAGTGCAGGTTTGTGTAGTACAGTGTTCAGCACCTCTGCAATGGCCCGTAGAATGAGTTTTTCCCTATGGTATGCAGCTCACTTGACATCACAATGAGCAGTAATGTGTTGTATGATGTCCTTAATCATATTTTGAAGAAACAAATAAACAAAAGTCGTAAAGAGGGTATATATTTACTGTTGTGAATCCCCAAATTTTTTTTATTAACTACCTTTAGAAAGTTCAAATTGATCCAAGGGGGATGGGGTGATATTGACCAATTTGAGAACTCTTGCCCTTGACCGTAAAAATATATTTTTAATCCCTGGTTCTTTTTAAGATGACCAAGACTACGCATGGCTACCCATCATTTTCTTTTATAATTATTTTTTCTTTTAAGAATATAATTTGCAAATTATAATGACATGTGGTAAATATCTTTTTCTCTTCAGCAATTGGCACATTTAAAAATGAACTTGGAAGAATCAACGACAATGATTTAGCTTTATTGGGCCGACTTTTTTTTCCAGATTTTAAAAAAATCATTTTTAATTTCACTGAAGTCATTAAAGTATGAAGATTGGCTATCTTAATATAAATCTGAGCACTGATTGTATATATGTGTGGAGATGGTAATCTGGACCAACTGATGAGTGCTGGTTTAGCACGAAATACGTCATTGGTGATTATTTTTCTTTTCAAAATATGCGTGATCAGGTGGGTTAGAAATATAAGATAGCATGGAGAGTTGAGGGTCATATGAAGGTCTGAGCTCGAATCCCTTTTATATATGTGTGTGTGTGCTGTGTGGGTGTGTGCAGGTGTAAGCCTGTACAGTGTATTAATTTTCACTGAAGTGTTTAAAATCTAACTTATCAATAATTTAATTTATATTATTTCACAAAATCAATAATAAACATTTTATTGTTCTTTATACATATGCTCTAATATATATTTAAAAATTAAATTAAAAAACAAATTCCTTAACACACTTCGTCTTTTCATATCTTACGTTCTTTTTTAATTATATGAACACTTTTTTATTTCAACTTTCCTAAAATGTTACAACGATATTATATGATCATTGTTAAGGATTATTTCTCTTCATATATTTTATATTTAATGTTTCCACGATTATATAATGTAAATAAAGTAGATATTGGGTTAAACCACATTATTTTTGATTATTTCCCAATGTTCTGAAGATAGCATCTGCCATTGTCAATGAGTCTTGAAAATACCATTAGATGTTAAATAGTAATGAGATTCAGTGTGAGGCAAAGACTGAGATTGAAAATGAAGTAGTTCAGCATTCAAAGTAATTTTTTTTTGTTAATTCACATAATTTAAAAGCTCAACTACTTCACTCTCAATCTCAGTCTTTAACTCCCACTGAATCTCATTACTATTTAAAATCTAACGTTTTTTTCTTTAAAGACTTAACCTTGACAATGGTTGATGCTACTTTGTCAGAAATGTTGAAAAGTAATCAAAAATAATACATGGTTTAACACAAAGCCTATGAAAGTCACAAGCTAGAAACCAGTCTGGGGATAAGTAGGCACTAGATAGGGATTTTATGCACAAACTCTCTTACATCCATTGATTACAAAGGTTTGCACTTGGTGGCACTACGTATGGAGAGTTTGGTACTTATATATATATATATATGAAAAAAAAAACAAGTTATTCACGTAACTTGCTATCACTTGTTATTTATGTTCAACAGATGGCGTTTTACCAAAACCACCAAACAAGTGTAAAATTTGTTTACATAAACGAAAAAAGAGTCAGAATTAACTACCTCTTTCATTTGCTCACCCCCAGATCAGCTGATTTCAAGCTGGTTTGCTCTCATCAGTGAGGGATAGAGTATAGAAACTAGATCTAAACATTGACTCTCAAATGTTTATGCAAAACGTTTCTGTCAGTTTGCAAGCGTGAATTTTTCAGACCAGTAAAGTCTTCAAACTCAGTCTAGCAAGCCAGATATTTATATGGGTCTGATCTCAGTTCAGTATCACCACATAATCAAAGTCTCTGCAATATATATCATTGCAAGAAAACTTTAAAGGTACATTTATGAAAAAACAAAAACAAGTTATTCACATAACTTGAACTGAGATCAGACCCATATAAATATCTGGCTTGCTAGGCTGAATTTGAAGACTTTACCGGTCTGAAAAATTCATGCTTGCAAACTGATAGAAACGTTTTGCATAAACACTTGAGAGTCAGTGTTTAGATCTAGTTTCTATACTCTATCCCTCACTGATGAGAGCAAACCAGCTTGAAATCAGCTGATCTGGGGGTGAGCAAATGAAAGAGGTAGTTAATTCTGACTCTTTTTTCGTTTATGTAAACAAATTTTACACTTGTTTGGTGGTTTTGGTAAAACGCCATCTGTTGAACATATATATATATATATAATTGAGTTCCAACATTAACCACCTAAACATTCACAGTAAAATATAGTAATCAATATAACTCACTGCTGTCAAAGCAACCTTCACACCTTTTAATAGCAAGAATGGAAATCCATTCTTACTAATGGTCCATTGAATATATATGGACACTTAAAGCTTGCAATTTGACTACAGAGTATGAAATATTGATACATTGAAGTTTAAATAAACCTCTTTAAATATGAAATAAACATGTCACTGTAATGCAGACTAATAAATAGTCAATTAACATTACAAGAGTTCATAAAGTTATTTGATCTGGTTTATATGCCCAATGTGAGTGAATATCAAGCAAGGGAGGCTGATTAATAAGAAATATTTTGCGATCATGAGAATGGATTTTTTTTCTTGCTTTTAACTATACTTTTTTTGTTTATGAAGAACTTTTTTTGGGAATTTTATTCAATATTAAAAAAAACTTTAAACATCGCATTTCATTGCGTTTGTAAGATTATTTATTTATTTATTTAGAGCAAGATTCTTATATACTGGCATTATTTTAGTTTATGAATATTACTGTCTATATTTTGGGCATCACAAATGAGTTAAAACTAGCATTGGATTTGGAATACATTTAAAATAATAAAGACAATGCTATTATTAATTCCACAATAAGGATTCAAATAATTTTCAGTTAGTCAATGTTGAAATTGCTTTAACTACTAGATCAGTTCTTTTAAGTGAATTCTTTTTTGGATTAATATAATTATGAAGCAGAAGTGTTTCTAACATTAAGGTTAAGTTGTTGTAAATTATTTGGTGACTATGCCTAAAATGATTAATGAATAAGCTGCACGTTTAAGTCTTTCTTGACAGTGTCTTCTATAATGTTTAGTTTGATGTGTTTTTTAATATAATTATTGAAACTATAATTGCTCAGTAGTTATTCAATTAAAATAAGAGATTTCATGAAACATTATTAACAGTTTGCTTACAATGATTGATATTGTAGTTTTTGTCAGTTAATAAAAATCAGTGGAGCTATGATATATTCTTCATTTTGTTCCAAGTCACTTTTGCATATGTTGTATTATAATACCTCATGTTTTGTTGATAAGCTTTGATAATACAATAACTATTATTTACTGTACTGTATTATACTATATATATATATATCAGACACTTTTTACACATGTAGTATATATATTATACCTAGCCCTTTTACCGTCGTCTCGTAAATTTATAAAAACATCATTTATATAAAATCAATAAAAATGTTTAAATTTTATAATAACGACTCGATCAGAACTTTGTACCTCCCTCTTACACAAAATCCTATCACGGGGCTGTCAGTACCTCGGGTAGAGTAATCAATATCATTGGAAAACATTTGCCAATAACATTTATACTCGTTTACTAGACTACATATTAGCCAATCAAACTTTTTATTTATTTAAAGGAAAAAATCCAATGGGCGCCAGCCGACCTTTGTCGACAAGTCTTCTTGACCAATACGATCTAGTACCCGCTCCCGCTAGCTCAGCTACAACAATCAATCAAATATAATCCGCCTACCTAAAAAATCAATTTATGAATCTTTCTCTGCGCTAATTTTCTCACTTTCTCTTTTTCCTTTATTTAATTATTTAATTTAAATCTAATTTAGGTAATCACTAAACCATGAAATCTCCCTTGACGCTATTACACTTCGTTTGGTCTTATAATATAATTAATTACACTTTTCGTTTAAATTCAGATAATATTTAATACAATCAACATTTCATATTATAAATACATTTAGAAATTAATTATATGCACACTTATAGTTGAAATCACAATAAAATCTCATATTATAAATACATTTAGAAAATATTATACGCACACCTATAGTTGAAAACACAATAAAATCTCATATCATACATACATTTAGAAAATAATTATACGCATACACTTATATTTGAAATCACACTAAAGTCTCTGGGTAATGGAGCTAAAGACAACTACTAATTACTGTTCGTATCATAAAGTTCAGAGTTTATTATTCCATTTATTATTATTACGGCTTTTTAATTAGTGAATTAGAAATTGAAATAAACATTACCTAACTTTCTCCCTTATGCACGGTTCTGAGCGTTGCTTCTGATAGTGTTTCATTCGGTCAGTTAGCCTAACTCTTTGCAATCCTTTTCCCGATGTCTTTGGGATCCTGCGGGCTCCATGTGGACACTCCGTCTCCTTCTTGTTTTATGCGACCATGATCGACATTGGAACTGTTTGCTGTTGGTATTGCAGGAAGGATTCGGCCGGCTGTTCACATGATAGGTTTAACAGTGCAGCATTATGTTTAACTTCAGACGTATATTAATATTTAATGCTCTCGATCTATAAAATAATTTTTATTAACGAATGAATGAATTGAACTGAATTGAACTCATACAATAGAAAATTCGCCCTTTTTATATTTTACGGTCCTTATCTTGCGGATTCAATCTACAATACGTAACTAATCCTCTGGTGTTTCAGTTATGCTCCGTGCTGACTTTCTGGTGTTTGCATTGGTCATTTAATTTCTTTGTACTCTCTGCGAGAGTTATTTCAATTTCTTTATTTCACTTTCTTTGTTATAGTTATTTCAATTTCTTTGTTAAAGTTATTTTCAATTTCTTTGTTAAAGTTATTTTCACTAATTAGCCGTTTAATGGAAATTTCTTATGTTTGTCATTAGCTCCCATTGTTCACTACATTCCTTTAATTACATATATTTTTTCTTTTTTTATTATGATTATAAGACAAAACGAATTCCACCTTGCTTTTTTTTTTTTTTTTAAAGCAATCTCAAATCAAATTTCAATTAAATCAAATTTAGTTAAATCAATTTTTAATTCTTTAGGTTTTATTTAAATACGATTCAAAATTATATATTATAAAACTATTTATTTTATGCTTTTAACGATAACCTGTCTATGAGAAAAAAAATCTTTATTCTTATTTTACCCTAGAGATCTTTTATTTTTATTAATATTTACACAAATCGTTTATCAATTTATATAGTTTTTTTAAAATTATGTGTACCTCCGAAGAAAGCACACTCCTTCCTGATATATCTCGGTACAATATATAGATATAAATTAAGATTAAAGTGTAATTAAAAAAAAGTTATTAATACTAAATTGGGAGAACAAATTTGTATATATATTTATTATTTTCACTTATTCATATTCAGTCAAAATATATAAATAATAAAAAACTTACTGTATCAGATCTTTATTTTTAAATAAAATTAGTAGTGGAATGTCAGATTTATATTGTAAGTAAACACCTTCTGAATGATATCCTTTTTCTTCAATAACTTTTCCTGCTTATGAAAACATAGCAATTTCCTTGTCAGAAGCTTACAGTTTTTCTAGTTGTTTTGATGTTTTAATTATACAAAACATTAGTCCGGAGACATTTGGTCAGAGAAATCCTGAAAAAATGTGGTAATCGTATTTTTTTCAAAGTGTGTTTATATGGACAGTTACTGACATATTTCCCTATTTTATAAAATTTGTAAATTTCCACAGTTTTAAAATATCAATTTTATAATTTTAAAAAAAGAATTAGGAGACCAGTATAATTGAATATTAGCAAAGTTTTAATCCAGCTTTTTTTTTCTGTTTGATGGATTTATTCCTTTGTATTCAGCGTCCATGCTTTCTCTCCTAGAAAGTTTTTTGGAATAATTAAAAACATTTTTTTTTTGCAAAATTTATAATTATTTTTACACAGTATTTGTATAATAATTATGGAAATCAGTAAGTGTATCTTTTTACACTCTTATTTTATATGCATATATTTCATTAAAAAAAATAAAAGATAGTAATTTTTAGCATAACATTAAAAAAATCATGGTATTTTGATCACCCATCTTATGAAAATTATATCTATTGTCACTTCAGACATCATATTAAAACAATTTAAGATATTATAAAAATTAAAAACAATTTTATTTTAAAGCAGAAATTGATAGATTTATCAGAGATGGGCATTTATTGGTCCACATTTTGAATACAAATTTTAAGTAAAAAAGATTTCATTCATTTTTTAAAGTTAATCTGCTCTGCCAACTGTTCAATTATTAAGATACCTTTTGTTTATATTTGTAATTTCACTTTTTCAACATCTGAAAAGTTTAAATATGAATTTTTTTCATCTGCAAATGTATATTACTACTAAATCAATATTCAATTTATTGAATTCTGACATAGAATAATTTAATTTAATATTAAAATCAAAGCATACAAAATGTTCTATTAGGGAGAAAAATTAAATCCTGGCCATGTGGAGAAAGGTTAAGTCTATTTCTTAAACTTCTAGTTTTAGATTTAAAAATCATTTTATTATGTGGAGAAAGGTTAAGTCTATTTCTTAAACTTCTAGTTTTAGATTTAAAAATCATTTTATTACGTGAAATACTGCACCACATCAAAATTTCAAAAGGATAAAAAAAAAATTAAGAATAAAATGTATATGCTTTCAATGTACCTCCAAAAATATTAATAAATGTGATCACAAATAGCATCCTGAAAGAAAAAATGGCTACTCTCATATTGTAATATTTATTAAATTTATCAATTTTAATGTTTTTTATTTTTTTTTTGCTCATTTACATTTAATTTGGGCTAGTATATAATTGAAATAATGTATCTTGGTGCACACCATGGTTTCACTATATTCATCTATTAGATTTTAAATTAAACTTTAAAATAAACTTTTTTTTTCAATAAATGGGGTATTTTAATATTTAATTATATGTCTCTGAGCAGTCTCAGCAACAACACCAGCAAAAAACAATAGTCACAGTTAATAAATATGTTTCCAAGTCTGTTCCTATTAAAGATAATACAATTATGATTGCTTTATCAGCTTCCTCGATAATTTTGGATTAAAAAATATTAAATAATAAAAATTAGAAATTAATAAATTTCACGTTTATTTAATTGCCTATATGGTAGAAAACATTTTTGGATTTCACAATTTAGCCAATCAAGCTGCTGAGCAATCATTTGCATTAATTACGTTAGTTTTAACGAATTAAAATTTTATTTAATATGGCTCCAAAAATATTCTTCCAAATCCAAGAAAAACTGACAAAAAAGGTCTATACTAAAATTGGGCAGATATTTAATAGAGTGATTATCAATTTGAAAAATAAAGAAATTCATGCAAATATTCTTTGTGATCCTAAAACAGATAAATTTACACTTATAATATATAAGGTGAAGCTTTTAAGTTCACCCTTCCATAAGACGTTAAAAGTGAATAGAAATCAGTCCTATATGGTAACGAGCTGTCAACAAAGCATGGAGATTCAGGTGCTTGATGCTTCTACCTCATCTGATAAGCAAACATTGTTTGCAAAATGCACCCACAGTGTGTCAATGTGATTTGAGTTACTGCACTGAACGTATGGTTGCAATATGGTGGAGATGAAACGAGGGATACATTGATAAAAAATATAAGAATTTCATGAGAATCGAAAAAGTATTAAATTTCTGGATAAAAGATAAAGAATAACATTAGAGTAACTATTTGAATTATCAAAAAAATGTCGAATCATTATGAAGACTTCCAACAGAAACAATGTTTTAGTAAACAGTCATCTATAGAAAGATTAGCAAAAAAAAGTTTTGGAAAACAGTAATGTGCCAGCAAAAAAGAGACAAGCTTATGCAAAGACTTTAACAAAAGATTCACTATGAAGAGTGAGACTAAACCATTTATGTAGGCAATATCTGCATAATGATAAATTTTTAAATTTATCGAAACAAGAAGGCTCAGTTTTCTTAATTTTTTGTTTGGACAGAGAAATTATATTAACACAATTATTGAATTATCTTTGAAAACGTATAATTTTAAAATTATTTTATAGACATTGTCATCATCAACCATTATCAATCCACTGCAGGGTGAAGGTCTTTCCAAGTTCAATCCATCTTCTCCGATGTTTAGCTTCTCTTCTCCACATCACCCCTGTACACTTTCTTATTTCATCCATCCATCTCACATGTGGTCTCTTTCTGGGTCTTTGACAATCTCTTGGAATCCAGTTTAAGATTTCAATTGTCCATCTATTATCATCTCTTCTAGAAATGTGTCCAGCCCAACTCCACTTCAGCCTTTCAATGCGGTCAGAAACACCAGCTTGTTCTCTTACCCATATATTGCATTTTTGATCTCTTCTTGTTACATGCATATATCCATACGTCTTTGAGTGGTGTATATCAACAATATATATTACATAAGATGCTATTCATAATTTTTCATAAATGCATAGAGAATGGAATCCAAATGACGTGGATGCAGTGATCTTACTATATAAATATTTATAATATAAAAGATTCCTCTAAGATATTTGTTTTAGCAAATCATTTCTGATCTCTTAAATATCTAAGAAATTATTAGACAGATTCAAATTTATGTTTTCTTCAATTTTTTTTTTTAGATTTTTTGACATAAAAAAGATAATTATTTTTATAACAGTATTTTATTTATTATATTACCAAAAATTAATATTTGCTAATAATATTCTATATTTTTTAATTTAAAACATACAATTTATTGATTCTTTTGCTAAATAAATTTTAATAAAGAGAACTATCCATTTTTCACATTGAAAATTTGTCAAAAAAATTATCATTCATAATAATTAAAAAAAATTGAGTAATAAAAAATATCGGTCTATCTTTTACTTAGTTAGTTAATTATCAAAATTTTTAATTTTATATTCAGCAGAAGAAAATCTGAAAGTGAATAGGCGAAAACTTACCCCCGAAAACTGGTGGTTTTATGATATCATTAGAATTATCATCATCAAAAGGAATTGGCTTAGAATCAACATTATAACAAACAAAATAAGAAAACCTAATCAATTAGAAAAAAAAAAGACTTTTAATACATAATCAAAATTTTAACGGCAAAATCATTTTATTAAATATACTAACGTTCAAATTTTGTAATATAGCACTAAATTTTTCACATTAATTGCGTTTATCAATAACAAAAAAATACTGCTTTGTAATCCTTATTTATGCTTAAACTAAATTTTTGCTAATTAATATATAACGACCGAATCCCTGCCCCGCTTAATTAATGATTATCACACAATATACACAAACAAGATCCACTGTTTAAAAAATGCTATCAAATTCTGAAAACAATTATTTTAATAGTCTATTGCACGACTCAACGACACCCAAAATCTTACTTTTGGTTTAGCTTCTTTTTCAGCCTTTTATTTTAAGCTTGCATCAATCAAAGGAACAACTCTGCGTCCATCTGGAGGTTCTACTTCCACCATTGCAGCTCTTTCTTGTGTCTCAAGTTTCTATAAATAACATTTTAAAATACAAAAACGTAATACTATTACATAATGTATGACAATAAACTATTAAAAAATAAACACTAGAGATAAACAGATTTAAAAATCCATAACATTTGGAAAAGCATTTTACTAAATTGCTTTAAAAAACGTAACCCATTTATATATTAGTCTAATTCAGTTATCTATTACAGGTCATTAACTAATAGATATCAGATATTAAACCAATAAAGTCCTCGGAGTAAATTCTAGTTATTGGATTTTGTGTTATTCTCACAAAATCCAATAACTAGAATTTACTCTGAGGACTTTATTGGTTTAATATCTGATATCTATTAGTTAATGACCTGTAATAGATAACACAGTGGAATAACTGCTTCTATAGCAGATATAAAGATGAGCTGGAAGAGTTACGTAATTCTTTTTGGATATATAATATATTAAAAATGTAAAAGCACTAGAAGTTATTAAGATAAAAAACATGCATAGATTGTATAAAATAAGGAGCTGAGAAAAGTGGCCTATAAAGTGGGTAGGTGACTTTTTATTATTTTATTAAATTGTCATGAAAGGGGTTAAAACTCCCAAATCTGCTAAAAGCAAGGGTAGGAAAATTTCCAATGAAATTTCTAATATGGCCGATAGAGATTTGAATAATAGTAATGACAAAATATACAAAAATTCTACCAAAGCTGGGAAAATTTCTCACCAAGGCAGAAATCTATCTAATCCGCAAGTTTCTAACTCAAATGATAATTATTACAAATGTCATGAAAGTCAAAAGAAAACTGATCAGAGAAATCCTAGTCAATCGATAAGAGATAACTAAGTCAGTATAGAAGACAATACTATCAGTTCTAAAATTATTAAAAATGAGACAGAAGCACTTAAACCAATGGTTTCTGAAACCCTGAACAAATCTGCTAATTATCATAACAACGATCACATTCCACATAAGAATAATAGTGACATAATTAAATCAAAAATACAGTGAAATTTGTTTTAAAAAACCGCTTGAGAACGTTAAAAACGATTACATCATTATGAAAGATCTTAAAGATGGAAAATTGGCTTCTAACGAATATTTAGACTTTAAACACAATAAAACCAAAGAAAGAATTTTCCACACCAGGATTTAAATGAAAATATGTCAATGAGTTATAATAGTAAGAATAAAAGTAAAACCTATGCCAATATCCTTAAAGAAAATGACAATTTAAAGGAAAATGGAAACACAATAAATAAAAAACAAAATTCTATAGTGAATATTTTTGATATGGAAATTGATAATATATCACAACAAATAGAAGTTCACAATGAAGAAAATATAATACAACTCAATGAAGAAGAATACCAAAAAATAAATTCTCAATTCAGCATCTCAATTCCTGACCTCTTGCTAAATTCTTTTACAAATTATATCAATGACAAAACTCTGATTTTGACCATAAAAAATCTTAATGGAACATTATGTAAATTTCCAATCGAGAAATTCTACAACATAATCTTTGAAAATGATATTTGGATGGATATTAAGATCTTTTCCTATCCAAATGATAGATACATAATTACCAAATTTATTCATGGTCTACTAGAAGTGGGAAGATCATCTGCACAAATGATGTGAATAGAACAACCACATTCAATGGAACCATCAAGAACTGTTTGATGAATTTTGATCAGGTAGAACTGTATGACATGCTTGGGAAATATGGAAAAACAACCGGTCTAACATACAGATTCGATTATTGAACTAACAGCTGTATCCTGACCAGTACTAGTATTTTCACTATTACAATGGAAGAAAGGGGTGCACCCCAATGATATACTGACAGTGGTTTACTCCAGAGATTCACTGATGAATCTAACATTCCGTGGAGTTCCACCACAATGTTTTTTTTCCATAGAACAAAATCATCTTATTAAAGACTGCAAAGTTCACATCTGTACATTGTGCAGTTTGAAATGGAATAGGATTCACAGATGCAATAAAAAGGCAGGAAAGTCAACACTGGATACAACAATGGACTTTAAAATAGCTGAGAGGAACAATCCGATTAACCTGATACAATTAGACATAAATCACGATGAAGCCAATCAATTTGAGCCAACATTGACAATTTTAGAAGAAAATCTTTGTTCACACTCCCATACATAAAGTGTTAGATTACAACCCCTAAATAAGCACCCAACTCAAATACCATGGAGCTACAACCCCTCACTTCTGGTAAAGCTCAAAACCAACCTCATAACTTGATGGGGACAAATAGACCTGGATTGGTTAGAGTGGAGAGTAAATCAGATAGATGTGATGGTCAATGGACATATGAACTCTCTAGTCCTATAATAACTAAACAAAATGGTAAGATACCATTGATGCATAAAAAGAAAAAAAGAAAATCCAAGACAACAAATCAGGTCCAATTCAGAAGAGGATTCCTCATCAAATCAAAATGATAATTCTGAGAAATTAAATAAACAATACCATGAAGATATTGAGTTAATTCAGTGGAATGACAAGAGTAATAAGAGAAAAAAAGCAAATGTTCAATCCCCTGGTAAGATCTCACCCAAAAGCCCTGAGACAGAGGAACAGAGTATGAGTCAAGATGATGGTAACAGATGAGATGAATATTACTAACTACTTTCATTGGTCTTAGTGACACTGATATCTATAATCAGACTGGGCCTCTCCTGAGATAATCAACCAGTCTGTGGAAAATGAAGATACATGGGACTAAGTGCTGGAACAAAGAAGGCAGTCTGCAAATAAAGAAACAATGGAGTGGTGGTTATCAACCAATGGGTAATAGTTAGTCGAACAGAGACGAATCATTACATACAAATTATATGAAGCTAAACTTCTATGGAGTTAATATTAGAGACCTGAACTCAATTGACAGGGCATTTGCTATTTGAAATTGGATAGTCAGATGCCAGCTAAATGTGATATGCATGGCTGAGACCAAATTACATCTAAAGTTCATGTTGTAAAATTGACCAGATTCTCCAAAATATAGGCTTCTTCAAATACTCAATTTCAATGGCAGCTGCAGAAAGAGTAGATATTTTAATCAATTACAAGAAAGACCCCCTTACTAGCTTCAAAATTCTGCTTTTAGTCTCAAATTGCATAAATTGCTAACATAAAATACAATCCCTTTGAAATCAATCTAATATAACTCTACATTAAAAATAATGCACATAGAGAGCGTACCAATAGCTATGTGCATTTTTGTAACTACAAGCTCATTAAAAGTAATGTCACGATATATATGACTTGCTTTTTTAATTATTAAAAATAATCACAATCTAATCATGAAAGTAATTACTGTCATCAATTCAGTCATGGCCTCAAACCCATTTCTAATCACTCTAATAGGTGATTTTAATGTATCGTGTAGTTCTTTTGACAAAAAAATATATTCACCTCTTTAATCATATACTGATGAGTGGAGATGGGTTTTCCCCATTGATGCCTTCTCATTCTACACTAAAAATGATAGATACTTGATTGACTTAGTTTATTACTCCCTGAGTATTTACTTCAAAATCAATGCAAAACTCTGATCAGTGATATTCTGACCACTTTGACCTAGAGATTACTCTTGAAATAAATGAGACATCCAATGGTAGAAGACAATAACAACACCATTCAAATGTTACTAAAGCAGACCACACCTGAATGGGTCTTTTCTGAGGTCTACATTTATTTAAAAAAATTGATATTCTTAGACAACCATTGGTGGAGGCATGGTTTACCTTCATCAGCACACTCCGATCCAAAATAAATGAGGTTTCCCTTAATAAGAAAGGCCCTAACTCTTATTAGCCCATCTTGATGCTATTAACCAAAACCTGAAAGAAAATTCCACTCAAAGCTCTAATTTGTACATCTTGCTCTGCCCTGAATGCCAAAACAGAAATAAGCAGAGATTTCTGGCCAAAATATGTCGATCAAGTGGGCCAAGAAATTTCTACCAGATCAACAATGTTGGTCCAAGAATTATTTCCGGTGGATTAGGCAACAGAAGAACTGTTCCACTGTCAATAACCATAAATAACATTCTTTTGGGCTCAGAAATAATCTGTGCAATTAGAGAACACTTTAGGGTGACACTTCAAACTGATCAGACTGGGAATATAAATGGATTAACCAACGGATTAAAATTCAACCCATGATATCACTGAGGACTCCATCAAGCTAAAAAACCTCCCAGAGAAGATGTACCCAGGAATTCATGGCATTCCAAAGTTCATCCTTCTACATCTAGAGAAATATTCGGTGCTAATAATCAAAGCCATGATAAACCACTTGGCTGAGAGATGTCGGATTAACAACTTGTATCCAATATCACTCATACCATTCCTAAAGAAAAGGGATGGAAAACATGACTCAAACAATCTTAGGCCTATCTCAATGATTCCCCTTTTAATCAAAATCATAAAACGATTAAGGATCAAATTGAAGTCAAAAATTTGTCAATACATTTCCACTAACCAATATGCAAAAAGGGGAATCATCAATAAATGCCATTGGCAAATGAAACGATGTTATTAGAACCAGGAGGATGTCAAAACTGATCACCATCCAACTAGACATCTTGTCAGCATTCGATTCAGTCAGGTCAGACATCCTTATCATCATCCTTCAAGAATATGAGGTACTAATTGTTTATCTGAGAATGATTACAAATCTAATAGCCAACAGAATAATCCATATCACAATAAATGGGAAAATTGCACCTGGGTTTGAACCCTCCATCTTGATTCCCAAGGATCTCCAATTAGTGCATTATATTTTATAGCCTATATCAACCTGCTATTGATGGAGATGGAGAGGTCATTGCCTGGAGTGTTTGTACATCTCAGTTTTATGGACAACATATTCATCTGTCTGCCATTCAAGAAATTTAACACTAAACTAGAGAAAATTCTAGCTTGGTACTCTGACAAATACAAGCTCAAGTTTGATAAGAATAAATCAGCCTCCTGGAGCTTGCTATAACAGGGAGGAAAATCACTTCAAATTTTACAGCTGAACCACAGAAATTTTTAGGTTTTAGTTTTTCCAAAATCGAATAATGTATGAGGAGATAACTTGAAGAATCCTTATTAGCAGATATTTTCCATACAACAACCTCCCTCTCAAAGATATCTGTTTCACTTCATGGTAAGTAAAACTTTTAAACTCATTGATATTCCTGAAAATTAAGTATTTCCTATCTGGTATCTGCCCCTCCAAAAAAATTTATCAAAAAAATAAACTATCTGTGTGTAAAGCTATTCTGGGGCTGAATGATTGCTGCCATCAGCCTTCAAAAACTCCAAATGCCTAGAAGGCTAAATGGCCTTTCACTCAATAGTATCAAAACCATGATATTCCAGAGAGATTATAACCTACTGTTCTGTCTGCAAAATAAATACTCAAATATTTACACCTCAAGAAGCTGTCATGCCAATGGATAAATCTCCGCCCATGAATAATATATGGTAGAGCAAATTATTTAACAACATTCAGAAAATTGTTAACCTGAATGAAAATCCAATTATATCAAAAATTAAATACTGGAATGCATATAAAATAATACATGGGGAAAATAGCATAAACAAAGGATCTCCCAGGATTACCAATCAGCAACTGATTTCAAGAACAAAACTCTGGTTCATTGAGGCAAAATTTCAAGAACTTCCTAATAAAAATCAACCTAGGGACTCCCTGCTTAAGTACAGTTTTTTGGCATACAAAAGAAATTTCAAGAAGATTGATCATGTGTTTCAGATGTGTGTGTGTGTGTGTATGAGAGAGAGAGAGAGAGAGAGAGCATGGAAGAGTCAATCAACCACATTTTTCTTAAATGTCCCAGTATGTCCAATTACAGAACAATAGCTCACACATGGTACAGCAATAGGAATGGATACTATAAATCAATAAAAGACTATATAGGTTAAGGTATATATATGGACATAAGACTGGCAATTTTTGTGAATTATGCCCTGTGCTGGGTCAGATGTAAAGCAATGAACGAAAGGATGAGAGACCTGTGCAATACTAAATTTAAGAATGTCATGGAGAAAATCATGAAGAGGGACTGACTAATTGCTCCACGCTATATCACAAGAGCAACATGGGATAAGGTTGGATCAACATTGCTTCAAATAGAAATGTAATTGATGTCATATTTGTAATTGTAACAACCAATATAGCAATTGAATAAAATTTCTTTTTAAAAAAACTCTCATTAATAGTACAAAAATTTATACTAACAATTTTTTTTTTTTTTTTTACAAAAAATTATCTAAGATATAAATGACAATTAAGTTTATGATGACTTCATAAACTTATGGGCGGGCAAAAAAATTAACTATCATGGAAAATAAATACTACACAATTAAAATCATACATTTATAGAAAGACTGACACATATTTAAAAAAATAATAGCTACAAATACAGCTTAACAAATTAGTGCAGAAATCAACATACATTTAAATACAGTGGATATAAAATTTATTGAGTTTAACAAATAAACATTTATTATTAAGAATCAAAAATATTAGTTTCTGATACAAACTTTATAACGTGACTCATTGTATGGCCAGACAAATATTTATACTTTCTAAACTCTAAAGTATTTTGTTTAATTATTAATCAAAGGTGAACATGCCTACAGAATTACTGTGATTTGGCATTCTCTTTCTTGATGTAATCATTATTCCATATGGATACATCACTGGTAACTGACTATTTTGGTGACAAAGTTGTCTTTAATGCAAACATTGTTTCCAAAAATATTACTGTCTTTCAACATAATAATGCTCTGCAGAAGATGATAGCCAGGAGGTTTATGATAATACCATGACCCAATTACCATTTATGAGCAAGCAATAAGGTTAATAATTTCCTAATTTCATTTCATATAAAATACAAGCAGATAAATAGGAGATATAAACTATATAAAAAAGGTATTACATATTTTCTAATTATTTTCTTCAAACCTTGTGCATGTAAAGAAATTTGTTACAATATAGTCACAGAAGTCAACCAACAATAAAAGAAAAAATCAATTGCATAAAAATTATTGGAAATACTCAAATAATAGTTATATATAAAATTATATACTGGAAAAAATACAAATATATTGTATAATGAAATTGACTTACATCCAATCCGTCCATAAAAGAATCTAAATCTTCTAGCCAAAGATCACAGGGTGATTTTTTCCTTAATGCGTTAAGCTGATCAGTCTGAAAAAAAAAAAACATTTTTAATTTTACAAATTTGAAAAGGATTAATTAAAATGCAATTGTAAGTAATTTGCAACAGTAATTATATTTTTAATGAGAATATTTAAACACTTCCTATTACCTCACTATTTAACTAAGGTATATTATATAATAGCCAAATTCTGAACTACAACAATTCAAGGCTTAAAAGATTCGCTTCAGGGCAAACACTTTTATTTAGGCCCTGTATTAAAACCACAAATAAAAATAGTCTAGATAATTCTTTATATAGTTAATATATATTTTTTGTTTTTCTTTAGCACATTTTATGTACAAATCAAAAAATTAAATTCGATTCTTTCAAATTATAATATATTACAATATAACTAAAAGATACAGCCAAAGGAATGATCACTAATATATAAAATGTCAGTCTCCAAAAATCCAAAAGATCAATGTCTTAAAATGTCAATAAAATAATTACCAATAAAGCTCAAGATTTAGTGAAATTAGCATTAAAAAGAGCAGTAAATATATTTCCATTATTTACTACAAACATTCTTAAATATGCGTTTAATAAATTTATAGCATATTATAATTTTTAAATATTAATTCAAATGACGTCATTGAAATGGGTTTTATATTTCTCCTGCATTGTGAAATGTGTTTTATATTATATTTGTTTAAAATCAATGTAAATTATGGAAAATAATAACTTTTACATTTTAAAAATTTCTATAGTATTATAATAAATATGTTTTAGAATCTAAAATAGCCAATGAATCGATGAATTACCATAAAACATGAGCTTCTAACTCACTTTTTTATGGTATTGAAGCCTAATAATATCAACAGATTTGTTTAGTTTAGCACCATAGACCATAGAAAGTGTACTGCAAGTTATAATAAAAATATATACAACAGATATATCATCATCAATATTATCATCTGTTGAAGTCCTGTTTAAGATTTCAATTGTCCATCTATTATCATCTCTTCTAGCAATATGTCCAGCCCAACAGTCTTTTAATTTTTTTGAATAATTAGTAATATATATATATCATCATCAACAATTCATTATCAATCCAAAGCAGAATGAATGTATCTCCAAGTTCAATCCATTTTCTCCAATCTTTAGCTTTTTTTCTCCACATCACTCCTGCACACTTTCATATTTCATCCATCCATTTCACATGTGGTCTCTTTCTGGGTCTTTTAAAATCTTGGAATCCAGTTTAAGATTTTAATTGTCCCTCTATTATCATATCTTCTAGCAATATGACCAGCCCAACTCCACTTCAATCTTTTAATTTTTTCAATGAGGTCAGCAACACCTGTCTGTTCTCTTACTCATATATTGCATTTTTGATATCTTCTTGTTACTCCTAACATGCATCTCTCCATACTTCTTTGAGTGGTCTGAAGTTCCTCTATTACTTTTCTATTAAGTGTCCAAGTCTCAGATCCATAAGTAAGAACTGGTAAAACACATTTATTAAAAACTTTTCTTTTCAAACATTATTTCCCTTTAGTATCAAGTTATTTCTACCAAAAGCACTCCAGCCAAGTTTAATTCTATGATTAATTTTATCCATTATGTTTCCATGTGTATTAGTAATGTGACCAAGGTATTTGTAACTATTAACTTCTTCTAACTCATCATTATTAATCTTTATTTTCATATTTTGAGAAAATCCATTGAACATTACTTTAGTATTTTTAACATTTATTTTTAGTCCTACTTTCCTACTTTCATCTAATAACTGCTGCAACATTTCCTGCAGCTCTAAAGCATTATTTGCAAAAACAACATCATCTGCAAAATCTAAATGACTTAAATAATCTCTATTTATTTTCACTACTTTAGCTTCCCATTTTAATCCACAAATATTTCTTGCAGCGCTGAAGTAAAAAGTTTTGGAGATATGGAGTCACCCTGTCTTACACCCTTCTCAATGTTGACTTTTCTAGTATCATTATGAAATATAATTGTCACTGTTGTATTTTTATAAATATCCTTCAAAATATGACAATATTCTGGATCTATACCTTGATGATCCAATGCTTTAATCACCAAAGAAATGTTTATAGAATCAATTGCCTTTTCATAATCTACAAATCCAAAGTATAATGGCAACGCATATTCATTTGTCCTTTCTATAACTTCTCTCAATATCTGGATATTATCTACTGTACTAAAAGCACTTTTAAATCCAGTTTGTTCTCTTGGTTGGAAAAAATCCAATGTTCTCTGTAGATAAGTTGTAATTATCTTGATAAAATTTTTATATACAAACAACTGATAAAATGCTGATAGGTCTGTGATTTCTTATATCTTTATCACCTTTTTTAAATATTAATATTAATACTGCATTCTTCCAATCATCTGGTACATCTTTATCATTTAGACATTTGGGATATAACTTTGCTAAAAATATTTCTATTTCTTCACCTGCTTCTTTTAATATATCAATTATAATTCCATCATTACCTGGAACTTTTTCTTTCTTCATAAATTTAATTGCATGTCTCACTTCTTTATTTAAAATTCTGGGTAATTTGGAAGATATAATAGATATGAGGTACTTGTTCTTTATTACTATTTAAGCTATAAATATTATCTATCTATTTACACTTCACCTAGTGCCTAATATCTAAGCACAAGAACTGGTTTGAACCCAAATGATTGGTAATGGACACCTGCCTCAAGCATTAGGCAGTTGTACAGATATATAGATGGCTGAGTACACGACTAAATGGATTTCTACTAAAAGTTAAATGAATGATAAATCGAATAAATGCTTATTTTGATAAATTATTAAGAACATTTAGTTTCGTCTACCCATTCAACTCGCATATATATATATATATAAACAAAAAAAGACTTATAAATCCAAGAAATAATTATATTTCAACCACAGGACTGGTTTTCATCAGAAAGAAAAAAAATACACAGTAAAATGGCGATAATCAAAAATTACAGATTTGATAAAAGATTATACATTTAACAAACCCTCCCTGATTGGTCACAAAATCTAACACAGAATATCTACCCAATCAATGACAGAATTCAAACAAAAAAAACAACAACTAAATTTCCTCCTAATAAAGCTTAAATTCTATTAAAATTGAAATAAAAAATAAATAAACAAATAAATAAAAAATCCAAAATTAAAATACACATATGTGCATACATACAAAAATTAGACTATGCTCACTTACAAAAAATAGCTGTGCTCACATTAATATTCATTAAAAACTAAAATACTTATACATTTTAATCAAAAATTATAGTTAGTGCAAAGTACAATAATTTATAATAATTAATTATTTATCTATATACCAATTAAACACAGATATTAAACATCCATATAAACAATCTTTACATAAAAAAATCTCATATAAGAAAATTTTCACATAAAAAACTTTCACATAAAAAACTCACATATAAAAATCATTTAGGAGACCAGGTAACCCAGAGATGTAATAGTTCCAATGTTTAAATTCAATCCATGTGGTTCTAAAGTCTTGAATTTAAAAATAAAAAAAGCCTTTCCTTTTGTTTTCTCTCCCTTGTAGAAGAAAAACCTTCCTTAAATCATCAATTGAATGATTCGGTAAATTAAAATATTTTGAAACTGGTCTATCTTCATTCTTATGCAAAATGTCAAATCTATGATTAGTCATTCTGACATGTAAACTATTTGCTGACTCACCTATATACTGGCTTAAACATCTACTACACTCTATCAAATATATGAAATTAACACTTTTACATGTAACATAATTAGGAATATACCATTTAAAATTACGATTCTTAGTACTAAAGACCACTTTTGTCATAACAACATGTTTACATGTAAAACATCTTTTATCCTCACATGGAGAACATCATTTTTCCTGTACAGAACTACTAATAAAATTTGTTTTGATAAGTATATCTTTAAGTGATCTATGTTTTCGATATACAACCTTAGGTGGATCAGAAAAAATAGATTTTAAATAATCTGTGGAGTGTAATATGTTAAAATGTTTCGCCAATATCCGGTTAATATTAGGTAAATCTCTATTAAAAGTAAGAACCAATGGTGGAACATCTAATTGTTTTTTACTCTTTTTAGATAAAAGAAGTTTCTTTCTATCAATTAAAGAAGATTTCCTTACTGCATTATCCAACAATGTCTTAGGATACCTCATATTAACCAATCTATTATATAAAATATTATTATTTTGTTGAAGGAATTTCTCATCATTACAAATCCTCTTCATTCTTAAAAATTGACTATAAGGAATATTAGCCTTTAAATGTTTAGGATGGATATTATACAAATATAGATAGCGGTTATTATCAGCTGGTTATCTATTAGTGTAAATAACTTCAACATCAAGAAAATGAGCAATTGATTTTGAAAAGTTCATTGTGAAATTAATATTTTTATTAAAATTATTTAAATAACTTAAAAAATTATGAAGTTCAACTTCATTATGGGGCCATCTCATGAAAATGTCATCTATATATCTAAGCCAAGTATGAGGTTTCAGCCTAGCATTATCAAGTATAGAAGATTCTAGTTTTGGCATAAAAATATTCGCATAACTTGGTGCCATCTTTGTACCCATTGCAGTACCTTGTTTTTGCAAATAGTATCTAGAATCAAAAGTAAAAAAATTATTTCTTAAAACCAAATATATTAATTCAACCATAGTAGTAATAAGAACATGATCATACTTTCTATCTTGTAAAGCACATTTAATAGCCTCAACTCCATCATCATGAGGTATATTTGTGTATAGTGATACAATATCCAAAGTAACCAAAAAACAATCATCTGGTAATTCAGATTTAATATTTTCTAACACTCAAAGAAAATGAGTAGTATCTTTAACATAAGAATTAAATGATGGTGGAATAAATTTAATAACATTATCAACATATGCTGAAATATTTTCCATAGGACTACCAATACTAGCTACAATAGGTCTGCCTGGACAACTTGTTTTGTGAATCTTTGGCAAAATATAAAAACTACTAGGATGAATTTTGGAAACAAAAGGAGAGTTTTTTTATTTTTAAATTCAAGACTTTAGAACCACAGGGATTGAATTTAAACATTGGAACTATTACATTTCGGATTACCTGGTCTCCTAAATGATTTTTATATGTGAGTTTTTTATGTGAAAATTTTCTTATATGAGATTTTTTTATGTAAAGATTGGTTATATGGATGTTTAATATCTGTGTTTAATTGGTATATAGATAAATAATTAATTATTATAAATTATTGTACTTTGCACTAACTATAATTTTTGATTAAAATGTGTAAGTATTTTAGTTTTTAATGAATATTAATGTGAGCACAGCTATTTTTTGTATGTGAGCATAGTCTAATTTTTGTATGTATGCACATATGTATATTTTAATTTTAGATTTTTTATTTATTTGTTTATTTATTTTTTATTTCAATTTTAATAGAATTTAACCTTGATTAGGAGGAAAGTAGTTTTTTTTTGTTTGAATTCTGTCATTGTTTGGGTAGATATTCTGTATTATATTTTGTGACCAATCAGGGAGGGTTTGTTAAATGTATAATCTTTTATCAAATCTGTAATTTTTGATTATCGCCATTTTACTGTGTATTTTTTTTTCTTTCTGATGAAAACCAGTCCTGTTGTTGAAATATAATTATTTCTTGGATTTATAAATCTTTTTTTGTTTTTGTATGTATTTCCTTTGGTTAGTTTTATATATATATATGAAAATCAATATTAGTATAATTTGTAATACTTTGGAAACTTTATATTATTTTATATATTCTAATAAATTTATTAATTTATATAAATCAATTTATAATGTATCTAATTTATAGTTTGTCCATATTGTAATATTTGTAAAATTTCATAGCAACTTACTAATAGTTTTGAGTAGAATAAATCAACCATGTATTTTGTAAATTTATTATTAAAATCTTATTAAATGTAACAGTTAAAAGCCATCGTATTTTTAAATTTCCTATTTTTAGAATATAATGAATTCCTCAAATTTTTGTGAATAAAGTTCTTTTTTTGTTGTTTTGATTACTAATCTCAATCCCAATTAAATAGGCTTTGTTCAATACGATGACTTGTGAAATTTAATCAGGTTTGTAATAAATTATATTTTGTTTTTATGCTTTCTTTAATTAATAAATGAACCATTGGAGCATGTTCAATATTGGTGGGAGACTTCCTATTCTGAGAGAAACTGACCAATAGAAGAGGCCACTGGGAAAATCCAGACTACAGAAGATAAGTGAACGTCATGTATATTGAATCCAAAAAAATCCACGGCGGCGGGGGCATATAAATAGCTAAAGTTTGGCTATCAAATTAATTAGAATCAACTAGAATCAATTAGAATCTTGTTTTCAGAGTCACTAGACTTCAAGCCAGTTATGTGGTAATATAAATTATATCAGAATAAGAAAAGAAGTCGTTTGCTCACATCAGACATTTGCCGACCTCATCTCACCTGCAATGCAGAGTCTGAAACATCTATTCCGAAAATGTGAATTGTCCCAAGAAATGCTCTCCTGAATAAACATCTGTGCTTTACCAATGCCTGTTTCCAACTCAAGTTTATTTATGTGCCTTCAATCCAAGGTAAAATACCTAAATTGCCACCAGCTGATGAAATTTAATTAATTAATTTGCTTCTATTTCCCAAATTATATTGTAAGCTTTTCCTTTTATGTCTATTTAATTCTAACAAATATATATATATATATTGTGGCCATCTGAATTGGCACAGGGATTTAGGATACCTTGTATCTTAATTAAACAGCAATATTATGTTAAAAAAAATGAAATAGCCTTGGAATTTTAAAAATTTTCTTTTGGAGATTGTTAAAGCATAAAATGGATTGCTTGTGCAAGTTATTGACGACTTGATAAGTATTTATTGGCATTATTGTGGTTAATAAGGTATATAATGTAAGGAAGGGGGGTTTGTTAATAAAATTGATATGTTTGTTGAAAGAAGTGCAAAGTTATCCTGTATTAGTAATATTTAGTTGAATGGTTTTATAATCCTTTATTTATTAGTGCTTATCTTTTGACAACAGTTAATAGCAGTTTTAATTATATTTAGTTAAGATAGTTCAATATTTAGGTTGTAATGTGTGTGTATGCCTGTTTGACTGCAGGATGTTTCATCTCATTTTTCATCTTTTAAGTACATTCACAACAAGAACAGTTAAACTACAATAGTTAGCTTAAATAATTGACAAATATATATTTCTTTCCAATAATTAATAAATAGTTAGATCAATGGATTGTTTTATAAATTTAATGAATTATTAATCATTTTTATTTGATAGCTAATTAAAATTCATTTTCCTTTCAAGTTTGTAAAAAGCTATTTGTTAATTATTTGTATTTTTTTTTGTTTTGTCATTTAATTCTGAAAATCAAGCTGATAATATTTTTTGTAAAGGTTTTCTTTTTGCATATGTAATTAGTAGAGAGTAAAAAAAATGTGTGGGAGGAAGTTAGTAACAAGAGATGCAAATGAGCTTTTGCTAGAGAAGGAGCTTTAAAAAAAAAAAAAGCTCTCCAGTGTGTGTGTAAAAATTTGACTTTGTAAAGAGAAAAGCCAAAAGACAGTGGCTTATATATTTTTTTTAAACAGCTAAAGTTAACTGCTGAAGTTGGATTGGAGGAAATATACTATGGAAGGAACTAAATTCGATATGCAGCACTAAACTTTACAGGGGTACTCCGCTTAACTTGCTCTTTTTCAATTTAAACATTCTAAACTAATCTTTTCGTCACTATTGCTCTTATAAAAATGTATATCAATATTATGCAGTTTATATTATTTTATTTAATCTCAGTTTTAAATAAGAATGATTCACATAAGTATTATTTTATCATTAAGCAACGTATTTTTTTTTTTTTTTTGTTTTGTCATATGGAAAGCTATGCAGACTGTTATATGATCCATTTTGTTCTCACTATCTTACGTGCTTTGTCTTGCGAGGATTATCACATAGACTTAAGGATATGTTTATTTTGATATATGCATACCGGATGGAAATTCTTCGTTATTAGATAATAGTATTCATTATTGGATATCACTGGAGTTAATATGCATTTATAAACTAAGGAAATAAATATAAACGACTTCTGTTTTGGATTAAATTTGATGGACAAATTTCTGGTAAATTTAGTTCTCTTTAATAAAAACGGAATAGTGAATAAAGCATTATTAACCAGGGAACTATTAAAGACAATTTTAAAGGGAATAATGCCATTCAAAATAATGACAATTGCGTTTTTAACCCTGAACGGCACGAGGAATATTGTACATTTCTTGGTATAATACAGGAGAAATTAACTGCTTATGTGATTTGGTAGCTCAATGGATATGTTATAAACACTGGAAAATAGTGGGTATATTAAGTTACACTTATATATATAATATTTTTTTTGTTAAGTTATGCAAGTGCATTTAATTTAAAATTGTTTGGGAATGTAACCTGCGTCGTTTATTATAATCCCGGAGTGAATTTACAAATGAACTTTTATTTTTAAATTACAAAATGAATAACTTTGTTTCTTTATTTTTTATTTTATTTTAATTGCTTGTCCGAATTAATGTATACGATAGATAGACAGTATCTATTATTTTTAAGTCATTATTTTCCTTACGAGGAAGAAAGAAATATTTCAATAATAATATTATTAGAGAGGTTTACATTATTTTGCATATTTTATTATCTTAAAGTGGGTAGTATTATTATTATCATTGTTTTGAAACAACGAACGTACAATAAAAACAGTTTGTTTAACATAAAAGAAAGTTCGTTCATAATAATTAGAAGCATTAAATCTTAAAAAGTAACCTAAAGTTTATTAAATTTTAAAAAAGAAAGTTATATCTTAATGCAATATTTAATTATCATATTACCTGTTAGTGGGTAATTTAGGGTTAATATTATATATACTTTTGTTCGCGAGTGTGTGTTTGTTTGGCACAATTATTAATATTTGTTTGATAAAGTATGATCTGTGAATATTTTTACGCATAGATGTCGTGCACTGTCGTAATTTCTGAGTTGAATAGGTTGATATATATTATCCGTAGGTATTTGCCTGCCAGCATGTATTTATAAGGTTCAATATTTTAGAAGCTATGAGAATAAAAAAAAAAAAATCTAACTGCGTTGTAATATTTATAGGGATAAAAGATCCTGCTTATTTGATATATGTGTTAATAATTTCCATGAGTAGAGCGTAGCTTATTTTATATGTGTATTTTGAAGTGATGTTCTTAGGATCCTGGTGATGTGGAATTTAAAATCCCCACCAAATAATGTATTGAGAAGTAAAGAAGTTGTTATTAAAAGATTATTAAATGATGCTTATGAAGTTATGTGACGTTTTTATTGGATTCTTGGTGTTGAATAGATGTTCTCCACCAAAGGTATATATGGAATTAGGTGAATTCTGGTAGAAGTAATCAATAGATGTTTATCTGCTCCTCATGTGTATTCCCTTTATAGCGTGTTGTATGTAAAATCATAAAAAAAATAGCTTTGTGTTAATTAAAAAGTGGTTAGATAAATTGTTGGATTAATTTTGGATGAAGTACTAGTGTTATATTTATTGAAGAATTACGACATTGTTCGAGATAACATAATTATATAATGTTTTCTTCATGAGTGAAGAGTTTAAAAAAATTGTTTTATCTTATTGTTGCTTAAACACACACACACGCGTAAGTTAAATAATATCGCGTATATAGAATATAGAATTGAAGTATAAAAATGAAAAATAAACGCTTTGAAACATATTATATTCAGTTAATAAAAGTATAAAACATTAATATTTGAACAGGAAATGAGTATTTTAAATGTAAGGTATTTATTTAAATATAAATTAATCATCAGAGTAAACATGATTTGTTATGCATGAAAGATATTCGAAATGGGATTGATTATTTAGCTAATTAGATAACGTTGCTTTGCTGAAAGCCAATATAAGTGATTCGATTTAGTTTGTCAATTAATAGAAATATCCTCTCAAAAGTATTTATATTTTGTCGTGCTAATAGTGTAATATTTCATTTGTTGTATGGATAAAATATCTAGGCACTTATGTGTTCCAAGTCGGGATCTTTAAGTTTTATTATTAATGTGTTTACATAGTAGGGAGCCCAAACTGATATTAAATTATTATTTAATAATTTAAAGGTCTATAAAACAAAGACCTATTTTGTAAATATTATGTTCATTCCAATTATTTTATTTATTTGTAATAAATGATTTATTTAGTTATTTAAATTTTAAACAACTGTGTGAGTTATTTTTTTGTATACATTCGTATTTTCATTTCCACATCTCCATATTTCATAAATCCATTATAAACTGATATATTATTTTAGACTTATCATATTAAATTTCCTTGTATCTGACAATATTGTTTTCTCAATCCAAACATTATAAAGAGTATTTGCCACTTGATAAACGTATCAGAAAGGTTGTCAGGTCATTATATTTTGTTAGATGATGATATGGGATCAAAATACCCTATCTCTGTCATTATCTTATATTAAAACACAGTAAAATATTAGTCAATGAGTTTATTATATTTTTTTCTCATATTTAAAATTAACTTATGGGCAATAAAATTTATTAATTCAACTGTGTTTGTTCAATTCCCTGAGATCTTAGTATTTATTTCTCTATTGGCATTAAAGTAGATGTTAAAATTATAATATGCCAAGTAATAGAATTGTTTAAGAATATCATTTTAGCAAGCTGATGTATGTTATATTTGGATGAAGGAGGAAATTAGATTTAAAGTATATTTTAGTAAATTGTATCAAATAAATAATATGATTCTTGATCACATAATTCATTAACAAAGGAATTTACATTATATTAGATGTTTCATAATATTTCTTCTTTCCTTCATTTATTCTCATGTATCTTAAGAACTGCCTATAGCCTCCCACTGAGCTAAGCTGAACATAAAATTGAATTTGAGTCTCAGTAATAATTTTATATTATATATTTTATTGTATTGTTCTATTCATTAATAGAACTGGCGCCTGGGCATTTCGCTCATGTAATATATATGAGCAGTGTTGGGAGTGTAGGTTATAATATATATATATGTTAAATGTCTATACTACTTATTCTCATGCTATATAATTTCTTAAATTTGGTGCGGCAATTTAGATATAATTTTGTTTCTTTAATTTGTTATTTTGATTTATGTTAATTTGCCAAGTTTGTATCAAACTCAGCGAGTAAATTTAAATCTGATTGCCCATAGTTTTCTTCTATTCAAGAAAAACACAAATTTCTTTAAAATTAATTATTCAGCTCGCTTAATTTTATACAAATTATTTGATTGTTTTCTAATAATTCACTCTTAACCCATCATCTCATTAGTAAGTTGTTTTATCTATCCAATAATTAAATCTCACCTGAAGTGAGTTTAATATTTAATTGAAATCATATTATCAGTTATAACATCTAAGAAGACACTTTGGGGTGTGTGGGAGAAAATCATTTACACTTTCTTAGTTTTAGAATCTTGCCTGTATAATTTTTCCCATTATTAGTTAATTGCTCGGGAGGGGGGGGGTTGTTTTGAACATTCCATTACGCTGGAAAGCAGATTGTTTAAATCAGGTATTTAATTTATTATGGTCGTTAGCGACCGATTTTTTTACGCTTAGGCGTTATAAGTATATAGTTGCCATTCTTTATTTATTAATTTTCTTGCTTTGTCATATATGTTCAGGACCTTCAGAATGGACCAATCCTACTCCTCATTATCTCCACAAAGTAGATGCTTTTCCTACTAGGGATTCGATTTCAGACAATTCTAATAAATCAGTGTATGAGAACAAACGGATGAACCATCCAAACACTCTATCCAGTCCCACTATTCTTCAAAGATATGTTTTGGTTGTTGGGCCAGCATATCTTTTCTTTTATGCAAACGTGACAAAGTCACCCAGAGTATCTTAAGTGACCTCATTTCTTTCAAGCGATGGGAAACTATAACGAATACCACCTTCATTATTATATGTGATGTGATGTATTTTGGCTTCTCCTTAAACGAAGTCAAGAATATCTCAGCAATTATGTCTAGATAAACTTGTTAGCCACTTTATTTTCCATTCCCCACTCTAAGTCTTCCCATATTCTGCCCCATCCCATTTCCACAATATAATCTTTGTCAATTCTATGGCCTTTATATCTAAATCCCCTTTATCCTTTTGCAAACCCTGAACAAAAACCAATAAATCACTTTCTGTATAATCATTTTGTTCATGTCTATTCTCCCATAACTTCATTATCTGTACCCTTTCTGCTTTCAAGCATTCACATTCAATCAACAGATGCCTAATATTTTCTATACTTTCTTTACACAATTTGCACACTAAATCATCCATAGTTTTCCATTTACATGTATATTCTCTTGTTGCTAAAGATCCCATTCGAGCCTTAAACAATAAACTACTTTTCTTACTAGTATCATAAATTAACTTGCATCCAATGTTCCGTTTACTTATATATTTAAACTCTTCTTACCCTCCATACTAGTTCTCCATCTCTCCGACTCCTTATTTTTTTTATTAATGTATCTATTCTTTTATCCCATTCCTTACCACTATAACACTCAACAATCCCCCTAACACAATCTTCCCACCTTTTATACAAGTATACTGACATAAATTCTTTATCCAAATCTTTTGCATACCGCATTACCTTTCTCACCCATCTTGTTACCTGCCCTTTACTCATATTTTTTTATAGACCTGCAACGCTCTCTGTCAGCTGTAATAGCATGCCATTTGCTCAACATTTTATTTTAATTACTTAGGTTAAATTATAATTGCAGCTTATGTTGGACTGAATCATTTTACTCCCGCTCATCCGTTCGGTCTTCACGATTTAATAACACGTATCTACATACGCAGTTATAATCGTGCACTATAAAAGCTTATATATTTTCTAGTATAATAAAGGTTTTAGCCTTTCAAGTTATTATTAAACCAATTATTGTACATTTGTAATCGTTTAGAAGAGAGTAAGCCATGATATATTATTATCAATGATTTAATGAAGTTTTTTCATGACCTTGACATATTAATCAAATCAAACTGTTTTATATTTATATATTACTTGCACTGCCCACCCTATGTTTAGCCGCACCTATAATCTTATTTTATATGTTAAACTGTATTGCAGTTGCATTCATTAATTTTCGTGTTAAAACAAATATGTATTAAATTGTCTACGGTCTTGAATGACTTATTTATTAATTCAGAAGTGCATAATTGCAAATTAAATTATTATTAAATATGTAACCTCGATTGTATGGACATCTCAGAGCCTGTGTTGTTTTATATATATATTATCACTTAATAAATTTACTCTAGATCATTTATCTGTATTCTTGCGTTTATCATTTATTACTCGAAACTCTATTATTTACTATTTTGTGAGTCATAATTTTTTATTTGAAATAAATGTTTAAATATATATATTTATTTGTTCAAGTCTCTTGCTCTTGCTGTTCTCATTGCTAGGTCTGGAGTAATGAAAAGCTTGTTAGTATCATCAAAAGCGTTTATTCACGTAGTCACAGATCCTGGAGCACAGGTAAAGAGGTTGATATTTGGTATTATTCCTGACTTGTGTATCTTACACATACTAGATGGATATACATTTGCTTGGATTCTAGGTCTTGTTGAATGAATATACGATTTTGACCGGTACACTATATAATTCTTGATAGAAGTCTTCTACCTATTTCATGATGTCATCTCTCTCTTTAGTAATAATGCCACCTTTTTTAATCCAGATATAAATTTCCTACCCATATCAAAATGTTGTTTTACACTTTTGAGACTTTTATTCTCTTCTACAGCTTTTTTTGCTAGTTCATAGTTATACTTTCTTATATCATTTTCAACTTTTTTCCGTGCCATTTTACAAAATTCGAGGTATTCAATCCTTTTTAAGGCATCATTTTTGTATATTTTCATATTCCTTCTTTTCTTCATAAATTCTCTAGTCTCAGTAGAAATTTTATTGGTCAATTGCTACTTCTTTCTACCAGCTATCTTTGTTGCAGTTTTTAAAAATGTATCGCATGAGGCTATAAAGTCACCAACCAAGGCAGTGGTTGGTGACAGACAGCAGAGGGTGATAAGAATCTCCTGATTGTGGGCCCAGGCTGCCATTTGATGATGACTTTTTATTTAAGTACTTATAACTGCAGATCATTTTCAAGTGAAGGAAAATTGCAAGACTTAGAAGTGCAGGAATTAGAAGAACTGTCTTATATTAAATGGGACATTATTGGACTTTGGGAAGTTAGAAGAAAATGTGAAGAGACAATTTATTTAAAAAGTGGGCATGTATTCTACTATAAAGGCACAAATATTGGAAATACAAGTGGAGTAGGATTCATTATAAATAAAAAGTGGAAGAACAACATTGTGGAGATTGATGGGGTATTGGACAGAGTAGCAAGAATAGTTATACAACTTAATAGCAGATACCAATTGCAGATAATTCATGTTTATGCCCCAGCAAGTTCTCATAATAATGAAGTAGTACAAAAGGCTTTTGATCAGAGTAAACAACATTTTAAAATTATGAGAGACTTTAATGCTAAAATTAGTAAACAAATGAAAGATGAAAGTGCAGTAGGTAATTTCGGTTCTAGTAATAGAAATGAGAGAGGACATAGACTTGTGGAGTTTGCAGAAAAAGAAAAACTTTATAGTGTGAAATCTTTTTTTGAGAAAAATGTTAAAAGGAAATGGACATGGAAGCAACCAAACAAAGGTACAGTAGAATTGGATTATATTTTGACCAACAGAAAATACATATTTCAAGATTGTAATGTTCTTAATAAATTTAACACAGGAAGTAATAATCTATTAGTAAGATGCAAGATAAGTGTTAATGCAAAACTAGAGAGACAAAAATTATTAAGAAAAACAATATTTACAGTTGATATTCCTAATCTTCAGAAACATTCTAAAGAATTTAAATTAGAATGTACAAATCGGTTTCAAGTATTAGTAGATTTCGAACATGATTCAGATTTGTTAATCTCTCTCTCTCTCTCTCTCTCTCTCTCACACACACACACTCTCTCTCTCTATATATATATATATATATATATATATATATATTAACAATAATTATCCATAAAAATATTTTTCAGCACGTTTTTATGGTCTTTTCAAATGTTAATCTATTTTAACAAATTATTGCACACAAAACGCTTTTCAGTGTTCATGAAGTAAAACAACACCAATAACAAAATAAAACATGAATAAAAACAGAAAAACACTATGACAAAGAGATTAGATAAAATTTCAAATAATTGGCTATATAACATAATATATAAAATAAATAAAACATACTCTATACAACTTAATATATACTACCTTATATAACTTTCCATTCATTTTTAATTGACCAATTATTAACTAAATTTATTGAAGTTTTATAAATATTCATACACTTATTTATTTAAGTTATACTTAAAATGTTTCTTATATTTTTCTTCTTTTTGGATCTTAATTAATTTAAAGATTTAATATTTTTTGAAGTATCTATTTTATGCCAGTAAATTAATTAGTGAATGTATATATCGCCTATTAATTGCAGTTATGTTCTTTAGTTCTTATCTCTAACCATTTCCCTGTATGTCCACAAAAAAATCATATTGCAATGGACCCAATTAATTTTATATACAATTCCTTTTTTGTATTTTATATTGTCTACTAATTTATAATTATCAAGTTTTCTAAAATTTTACTATTAGTCTGTACAATATTTATATGTTTATCTATATAATTTTTGCTTTTTATTAATATATTGTTAAAAACTGTTTTGTCATTTGCTGGGTATATTATTTCCATAGTAAACTGTATTAATTCTAAAACCAAATACCATAAAGTATTTACGTATTTTCCACCACTTGCTTTACCAATTCACTCACTTTTTCAATTTCCAAAACATCAGGCAACATATTTGTCCTGCTCTTTTTTTTCTTTCTTGAATTCTTAAGTTTCATTTGTAAAAGTATTATTCTCATAGAATGATGAAACTTTTCCCCAAATCTATTATGTCTGTGAATGTTATATATGTAGAATTTTTGCTAGCAATAACTTCTCTTTAAATTTTAATTTGTTGTCTTGGAGTTATCTTGAATAAATATCTAATTTTCTTACTCAGCAATTAGTAAAAAAAACCCTAATCATTCTTTAAATTATGCAGCGTATAGACGTGAAGATATTTAAAAAATAAAAAAAAAGAAGAGAAATAAAATTTTCAACAGTAGAAAAAAAAATTCTCAACTAATTAATGTGTTCAATATAAGATGTACCCTGCTTTAAAAATATGCAAAAATATAAAAATGGATGATAGCAATAATCTTTATAACACTCAAGACTTTCAGCAAAAAATATACATATTTAGAGTTAAAATATAAACATTTTTTTTGAATGATTAAAGTAAAACAACACTACTATATTTAAAATGAATATATATTAGAAATCAAATAGCTGCACAATTTTTTTTGTATGTTAACTAACTATTCTATAATTATTTAAATTTTAAAATGATACAATATGACTATTTTTAATCCATGTTATTATTTCCTTTCATTTTTCATTACAAATCTTTAAAATAAAGTACTATAGTGTATACAAAAAATATAATTTTTTAAGTGCTTTTCTTAATTATCATCATGATTTAAAAATATAAGAATAAAAACTTAAAATTTTTTTTTTTAAAAAATTAAAACAAATAATAAAAATATTTTTCATGAGATAAACCAAGAAAAAGAAGTAAAATCAATGATTGCAGAACATAAAATATATTTCTAAAACTAATAAGTAAAATAAAGAAAAATAGCAGCACTGGAAAAACTCCATTTAAAAATTAAAAATAACCTTGCTAAAAAGAGCTAATAGAAGCATAAGTAAATAAACATCTCACCTTGGCATCTCGTTTTGTCATCAACTCATCGACAAATTCTTTGACTAAACTCCACATATCCATACCCAAAAGATAACCATAATCTGGGCCACTGTTCTTTTCTTTAACAGTACTTTCTTCATCCTCACTACTGTCATCATTATCAACCTGTAATCATGTTATATCAAACACTAAAATATTACAATAATTATTGTAAATATGACGCTAAATCGGTAAATAAACAAAAAAAGATGTACAGTAAATTTTAAAATGAATAAAAATGCAACATTATAAAATACGTTGGTATATAACTGCTTGACTTTAATAAATAATAATTTTCAGATACTAATTCAGGTTTTTCAAAAAATAAAATTACTTTTGAACAAAAGATTCTAAAATAAATAAATTATTAACTATAGAAATTTCTACAAAACATTCTCATGATCATTATCTATTGATTGAGTACAAAATGCAATTTTAAAATTATCATAAATAGATTCAGTGTGTTTACAGCAAATTTAAAAAAAATCTTAAAAACATATTACATTTTGTTTTCATTTAATAGATTGCATATATCAGTAAATGCCAAAATCACTGGAATTAATATTCTTATCCTTATGAGCCAACAATAAACAAAATATGTAACTTTTCTACCTTAGATTTAATTTGATATTCAATTATCATTCTTATAATTCAAATATATGGAAAAAGACATTGATAAAATATATAGATAACTTAAAATGCATTTGAATTATAGCAGGTTTTTTAAGTTAGATCAAGATACTTCAACACACTCAAAATATCAAATACTATTCCTCCTGCAATTATATAATACTTTCTTTATGAATCCACTTTACTAATCTATACTAGGTAATCATTCTAACTATAACAGCTTTTAAATAAATACATAAATGATTGCTATTAGATGAGAAATTATTAATTTTCATTAATCTTAAATATAAATTTTAATTTTATTAAATACCATATACTTATTTTTTATTATTTATAAATTCACGACTCTTTCTTTAACCATTCAATTTCCTCTACTTTTACTATTACTCTTACACATGAAATAAATGGTTTATAGATGGGGAACATTATTAGTAGTTAGTTACATATTATCTACAAAAATATGATGAATATATATAGTTAAAGTTTTTACAAAATATAACATCTTGCGCATGAATGGAGGAATTTGGGTACTTACTGATAGATGTTCTATATAATAGATTACAGTAATACATACTAGACAGAACCACCAAATCTATATTGAAGATGCTAATCGATAAATTTAATATTTTTAAAATAAATAAACTCCTGAAGAAATTTTATACAAATTAATGTAAAATGTATAATAATACTATATAAATAATAAAATTTGGATAATTTATTTAAAAATTACAAAGTAATGGAAATCGTAATTTATTAAAAGTTTCTTAATGAACAACACTCACTATGCATAACTGACTAAAAAAAATAATACAGATTAAATTAATCATTATTACTGACAATATAGGTAGTTCATTAATAAATTAATAAATTACAGCGTCACTATTTTGTATTATTCTTAATTAAAATATGTCAGTTTGTATTTTTTGCAAGATATTCGTTTTAATACATTACGCAAGATTTTATACTTTATATTGTTTTATTATAAAACTATGCACTAAATTTTACTTACGATTGATGTTACAAAATCTTTTTTTCCCAAAAAAAAAAGATGCATTGTCCGAAAATACATTTGCTCAACCAAATATTAGTTTTATTGTTTCAACCAGAAATGCATATCAAAAATGGTTGTTTTGAAAATGGTAATAAATAATGAAAACTTTGATTGAATTGTTTTTTATTCGTTTAATTACAAATTCTAATAAATAATCAATTGTTTTTATTTTTGAATCACAAATTTAAATAAATAAGAAAAACTATTTGATTGCAATCTTTTTATTTATTAATTAGTATCTTCAATACAATTTTGGTAGTTCTATGTGGGTATGTAAAACTTTAGTTATGTAGATTGTCTATGCAATGAGTACCAGCATTTGAATGGTTAAATAACAAGTTAGCATTTATAAATAGTAAAAAATATATTTGGTTTTTATTAAAAATAATAATTAAAGTCTACATTTAAAGTTAAAGAAATTTGATAATTTCTAATCCAATAAATAGTTATGTAAACATCTAAGTATTTAATGAAAGTGTCTTATAATCAAGTTATTTAAAACGTAGTACATATAATGTAAATTAATATAATTTAATTGGAATTAACAGCATTAATCACTTTTATTTCTCACTAAATCCATCTCTTATGCATAAGTAATTAATGGAACCATGTAATAGTGCCAAATATATTTCCATTATAAGTATTTAGCCATTGGATTTATACAATCAAGAATATTTTTTTGCAACAAACATCCAGGGTCTACCTTTTGGTCATATTTTGATATTTAACCATAATCAGCAAAAGCTATGAGACCTATTTACTAGACATGCAAATTGGACTGAATTCAAAACTTTAAATATTTTGAATATTTTAGATCATTAAAGCTAAAAATAAAAGAAAAATATAGTATACTTTTTATTAACAAAACTATGACAGCTTTAATAACTAATAGATACCAGATCATAGTGCTTAATAAATATTTATCCAGTGCCATCTTATCTAATATCCTCAGTGAGGAGCTAGAATCATGTGATAGAGGAATAAATGATATATTATTAATAAAAAAAAGGCTGAATGACTATAATGCAAACTCAATACTCCCACTTAATAAAGCAATACATAGAAATTATCCTGAGGATTTATTTGGCAACAGCATTCATGATTCTAAAATAAAGAAAAAGGCAATTAATAATATCAAAACACAATACAGAAATCAAAAATAAAGTTAGATAATGAAATGAAAAATTTAATCTCGATATATTTTGCATAAATGTTTTAATTACTCCTAAGCCATTTAGATAAATATGATATTCCTAATTTGTTGGTATTTCTTTTCTCATATAAATGTGTTAAAACAATCTAAATAAAGTCAAAGCAACTACACAAATAATAATCATTTCAGTTATTGCACAAAACTGTCTAGAAGGAACCATAGAAATTTATTCAAAAAAAGTATAGATTGAAATTCTGTTATATGATTTATTGGACATAAGATGATATTTCAGAAAATAGGTAGAATGTTATCTTTATATTTTAATGTTTGAACATGATTAGGTAGATTTGGGTCACAAACTAGGATAAAAATAAACTAAATAGTTGATTTACATATAAGAGAGTGGAGAGGATTAAACAAATGAAGCAGCTTATGAAGATTTCTTTCATATCATAGCTTCATTTTTATAAATTCTGGCTTAACTAAGAGTAACAAAAAAACTGTATAAAATTTCAATTCAAAAGATTAGTTTGTCTGTAAAACAAGACAGATTAACATTTTGTTTGCATTATTTTATTTGATAGAATACGAAAAGCAATGTTCTATGAAATATTAAAATAGGTAAAGTAACAATGTCATGTAAAACTTTTTAAAAAATTTCCAGCAAATTTAGATTTAAACCCATAAATCTAAGAAAAATTAGACCAATATTTTTTTTACATCAAAATATGGCAAATGAATTAAATAATAGCAGAAATATGTAATTTCCACAAAATTATGATCACAATAATCTTTTTAGATAATAAACCAATTATAGATTAATTTTATTCTATGTTATTAATTTTAAACGGATGGTAATTAACCACTACATATGTGCTATACCAGGGGTCCCCAACCTTTTTGCACTTAAGAGCACATTCTATAATACTGACCAGGTGGTAGGCACCATTTATTTTTTCAACCAGGTGGTGGGCACCATTTATTTTTTCAATGTAAATTTATAGTTGGATATTGTTAATAATACACATAATGTACAAAAAAATATTTATTTCAAAAATAAAATTTTAATATATAATTAACGTTTTTTTTTTTACGCTGTAAAAGTATAGTATGCCCTACAATTTGATTACAATATAATACAATAATTTATAAGAAATTTTAAAAATTAAATTTATTTGTATCAGATAAATTATTTTTTATTGTGTTCGGATAGCCGCCGGGCACATGTAAAATGGTCTGGGGCACCATGGTGCCCATGAGCATAGGGTTGGGGACCCCTGTGCTATGCTATCATATTAAACCAATGTTTTTGTTGATAATGAAGCAACTCTCAACTCAAGCCACATGATAGAGACTTCGAAAAGATAAGAATGACCTTTTTATCATTGTACCTAAATGCAATTATATAGGCCATCGTAAGTATTTTGGATGGAGAACATGAATATTTTATATTATTCACTTTACTTCCATTTTCTTTATTACACATATTAATACTTGTCAATTTTAACATTTACTGCTAGTTAATGTAAGGGATGTTAGAATTAATGTAATTGATGAAAATATTTACAAGCGCAATTTTAAACTGTAATTCTAAACAGATGGTAATCAACCACTACACATGTGCTATACTGTCATATTAAACCAACAGTCTTTTTGTTGATTATGAGGAAACTCTAAATCCAAGTTACATGAATAATATATGCTCTCAATCCAAGATACTTATTATTGGTCTATATAAGTGGACTTAGGTACAAAGATAAGATGGCCGTTCTTATCTTTTCAAAGTCTTGATCATGTGACTGGGATTGAGTTTCCTCATAGTTAACAAAAATGGTTTAATATGACAGTGCAGCACGTGAGTATATCTTCTTCAATTACATTAATGTTATTAAATAAATTACTTAAGTTTTTAAATTTTTCTTAGGAGTTTATTTACTTTCAACATTGTATATGTTTTTTACCAAACATATTTTTCATTTAATTTGATGAATTCTAATTATTTTTTGAAATTAGATTTAAAAAAAAGTTTATCATTGTAAATTTGTCAGAGCAAACACACACACATGAGCACAGTAAAACAATAATATTATTAACCTGTAAAAGTATGGCTTGACCTTTTTTCCAGAATTTAATTGGATCAGAATCATATCCTCGGGCAGATAACATCTGAATTACTTCTTTTTCTGGTTTATCCTCTATTGAATTAAAAACAGAACACATATTTTATATGTGTAAAAATAATAAAAATAGTAAATGATTATTCTCACATATTTTTTAATATTTTCAATACTAAAATTGTACTATAATATATTTATAAAAACAAACATTTACAATATATATTTAACATTATATCATTTATGTTTCAATAATATACTTTATTGTACGAATTAGATTACATGAATTTGTTGTTAACCAAAGTTACATTGTTGAAAATACATGGTTTAAAACTATATAGCTTTAGAGCAAACAGAAAGAATAATTAAAGAAAGGGATATGTTAAACAAACAACAACAAAATAGTTGTTCTTGTTACAGAAAAATCATAATTTGTTTTTTAGGTTATGTTTTGTTTCAGGTTTTTAATAGTGACCATGTAGCAGCAAATATGTCTGGGTGTGCAATTTTGCCATCTCTGGCCTTTAATTGTTCGATCTTCTTTGAGAATGTGGCTGGGTGCTTTTGGCTGATCAATTAACTATAAAGATATTCAACATAATGCTGTAAGTCCAAAATTCGCTAAATTTTTTAAAGCCAAATGAAAACGTTAATTGAATATAATAACTAATATAAATATTGTAATTCATTCAATTAACTTTCAAAACTTCACTGTTTTTAGATACATAGTAATAATAATACTACTTAAATTATTAGTATTAAAATACTTGAGTTCAGAGTATTTAGCAGTAATTTTGTTGCCATAAAGAACATATTCATAATTTGAATAATATTTAATCTGTATTAAATAACAACACCAGTTCGAATCTTGTTCACATTTGAACATATTTCAATTACCTGGATATTACCAAAAAAGAAAAGTTTTAAAACTATAATCTCATGTATAATTACATATTATACACTAATTAAACAACTTAGCAAAAATAAATAAATGTGTATTCTCGTTTGATTTTTTTTAGTATATGTAAATTACGTAGAATGAGAACAATATTATTAATTTGGAATGAGTGTTATTAGTTAACACTTAAACAACTTTTCTAGATAAAAGTACAATTTACTGGAAATATCTTTATATTCTTACAACAATGAAATTTTATTAATTTTCATATCGTAAATAAGACTGTCTTTTCCATCAATGATATAAACTAACACAGGTACTTTTTTTAATAAGCAGAATGCTTTATTGCCTTTCACAATGAGCCTTTTCATTTGAAATACATTTTGTCGGCAAAATAAAAAATATCCTGAACCATTTTTTAGTAATGAAAAATCTGACAGTTTTAACATCAATTGCTTATTCTTCTCTTCAGGCGTTCTTACATATTATGCTACGCCTACAACTATATTAGTTCAATTTTTTCTTACCCGAGATACTTTCTATTAGATTCATAATGGATAGCTAGTATGTTTTTCTACTATTATTTAAGACAGAGATAATGACTACTGTTTATAATTCATCTGGAGAATGTTTGTCAACAGCATCTATTCAAAAGATAAAGAAAAGTTTAAAAACAAAACAAAACAAAAGCAGTTCTTTAACAAGGCATTGCTTTTTTAAGGCAGACTGCAGATTTCATTCATATTAAATAATTCGATGTTAAGCTTATTAATTAACATTATTTTCACACTTGCTCCAAAGATAATCAAAATCATTTTCACATAAAGGAGTATTCCAAATGTTTTTGGATTAGATTAAACAAGCTGTAATGATTTATTGTATTTCATAAAACAGGTTTTCAAATTTTCAATTATTTTATTAAAACAATATAATTAGACTGCCAATAACTAAAAAAACTTCCTTTGCATGATAATCATCAAAGACTAATTTTATATTTTGGTTAAGAATAAAAAAAGATCAGGTGAATCCTTATATAACAGCAGAAATAACTTTTACATCACTATTCTTCAGCCACTTCATGGCTATAACATCGCCTCAAATAGAGGTTCACTGTGTTTATTACTCATGCTTACAGGTTTGGCATAGGAGTGACGTGAAATAAAATATTACTGTTAAATTTAGAATAAGTTTAGACAAAAAGTGATGTGATAATATTTTAATATTTTTTTCAAAATCTTCAATGACAATATATAAATAAAATAAAAGAGTGAGATCACCAAAAATACTATCATTAAATGCTACGTAGACCATTTGTATTCAATCTTTATTATATATGAGACAGTGATTAACTATCCATGGATATTTATTTTTAAGACATTAAAAAAAATCTAAAATATTTATAAAATAAAATTATTTAAACATTAAAAAACAAATTCACTTTATATTAATAAAGATACAATAAACAGCAAGTAATCTAAATATTTATTATTTATTTTTTAGTTTCATAATATAATAATGTCTGAATAAACAGATTCTGATAAACACAATAAACTTTTGGATGACAAATCTTTTTTACGAACATCAGTTATAATTAGCTACTACTTATTTCAAATATAGTTTTGAATAGCAATTATTACTTTTTCAATATTAATTTAATGTATCTAACCAATATGCAATATGAAGTGAAATATTTTCATTATTTAATAAATTATTGACAAAAGAAATATGTTCAATTCCATTAAAAGGTTTATAACTTTTAACTTCATAATCAATTTTTAATTTTATCAATAAATTATTACAAGCTGCAATTAACCATGTCAACATTTTTTTTTCCAAAAAAATAATATTTAAAAAATGATGGTATTCTCCAATATTTTGAATTTGATTTTAATATTTGTAAATGGTATTAAAACATTATTAAATTTACTATGTCTATTAAATTCTTATCTTAACTAGCAATTTTGTGCTTGCAAGCAATGGATAATAATTGAATGCCAAGACGAAGTAACTATTTAAACAATACAAAAATAAAACAACAACTGCATACTAATATATGTAAATTTCCATTTTGGTGAGCATAAGAAGTGACCCTATAGAGAGCCAAAAACAAATTATATGGGTAGTCAAATTATTATTTACATTTTCTCTCATCCACTGGAGATTATTTTTTAGCAATAACCAATAAGTTACAACTTGTGCATTATGCAAAAAAGTGAAGCTCAATATCAAGAAAATTATAAGGCTGAGTGTTTTTAAGTAGAAACTAGGATTTTATTTCAATAACCAGTAATATTTGTTAGTTGTAAAACATTAAAAAACTGTCATAATTTATGCATTAAGTAGAGAAATAATAATAATGTCAATTTATTTTGCCTGAATTTCCCACCCATATTTAAATATAATGAATAAACTTCAATAGATCGACTAAAAATAACATTGTGACTGATAGATCCTGATCAAAAAATTGAGTGCTATGACAGAGAACACATTGGTATCAAAAACTGTATTTTATATAAAATGGAACTAGACAAACATTTATATCTTTCACCCAGTATTTAAATGATTGGTTTACAGACTGGCGATATTTAAATCAAGTGAGAAAATCATGGCAAATGTATAATATCATCTTCATGTTTTCCTCAGTATTTGATTGTAATGAAGCATTATCATCTATTAAAAGGAGTGATTCGGGAATATTTACATCATAGAATGAAACTGTTCTTTCAAAATAGCCATCCAAATCACGATTCTTTTATTAACATGTTTTAAACAGAAATGGCAATCTAATTAATAGGCGTTTTTGCTACTATCAGATATAAATAATTCTGAAAATTAGTAAAAATGTATACAATTTGTCTGACTGTATGATATGTGTTCAGTCATTCATTGTCTAGTTCTTAGCTCATGATACTACCATTTCTGCAATACAGATTTCAAATAAAAAAACAGCTGCTTTAAAAAAGACAATGTTCAGATGAGTACTGACTTGATGTGTATCATTGACATTTTCTATTGTTTTGCTACAAACTTTTAGAAGACTGTCAATCTTAAAAAATAAGAAATTAATAACTTTTAAACATGGATTCTCCAAAAAAGTGAGCACAAACAATATGACTTGTTTTACATTCAGACACTCAAACATTAACAGATGTCACCTTTTGGCAACTAGCCCTTACAATCTCTTAGAGACTTATATATGTTGGTATGTATTTAGATTTTTGTTATTTTGACTAACACTATATATATATATATATATATATATATATATATATATATATATATATATATATATATATATATATATATATATATATATATTAAGTGCCCATTTCAATTTAGCCTGTGGCTAAAATTATAGTAATGTGCATAAAATGAAATACAGAAAAAATCATCATCACATTTTTATATAGGAAGGGAAGCTGTAGGGCACCCAAGTTTAACCCCTACAGGATTAAGTTCCAAAAACCTAAGACAGAAAGAGAGTGGGGGAAATATTTATGCTCTGTTTGTTTGTATTGATATAACCCAAAAAGTATAGTACATTATTTAATAGTTATTTTTAAAAGTTAGGATTAGAACACATATAGGCAGTTGTTTAGCCAACCCACCTATTCTAATGATTTTAAAAGGGTACTCATAAGCTACTACTGGACACTGTCAAGAGGAAATCAAGTATAAGGTATCCCGTTAAAAATGTCCACCTGGAGAATCTTACAAACCCTTCTTTAGAAAAGAAGTGGCCAAGTCGAGGGTTCTGACAGTGGACCCATTATCAGAACATCAAATCATCAGGATGATCTGCCACAGTTTTCCTACTTATCTTGATAGAATGCTAATTGGGATGAAATGCCAGATCATTCGTGGCTGAGTTGTTAACAGGATATGACAACTGTCATACCTCAGCAACCAATAAAAAAGGAGGGTCCAATCTGCCAAATAGAGCTCCATATAGGAAAAGACAAAGGGCCAATAGTAGGTGCTATCCATTATAAGAGGAAATCATTTCCACAATACTACAACAATTATAAAATACAACCATGCTAATGTCAACAAAGAAATGAAGCACCACCAGGGAAGAGAAAAAGAAATTCAACAGGTGAAATGCATAGTCCATATCAAAACTGTATCATAAAAAGATCATACAGTGATGATGAGCTGCATATAAGTGCAGATAAAAATGCAAGCCACTATGATGATGTCTGGCCTGAAAAATGACCAAAGACAAGAGAATATAAAAGTTGACACCTCAAAACATGAAAATTATTATTGGAGAACTGATCATGATCCTTAGTCTCCAATACCTGGATGTAGTTATACCTTGGAACAATGAAGCTAAGGTAGCTGATAGAAGGGGTGTGCCAGCAGGGCAGAATTGATGTGTGAATTTGTGATTTTCATATTGAGATGGGTGGATGATTGAGCAGGGCTGCTTGAATGCATTGTGTTTATGATGCTCTGAAGTATATACTCGGCACTGTCAAGACCGGGATGTTGAGCTCCTAGAGGAGTCCATCAGTGATTGATAGGTCTCATGAATAGACCATGTGAACAGGCCCCTAAGACTCACAAGAGATGAGTAGGACTGGCTCAGTGCCAAATATATTTTCTGGCTCATAATCTTATGTGGATATCTCTCTAGGTACAGGAGAGGTAATACTTAAAAATGAGGCATTTTCTTGTGACCTCATGGGACATTGTGTGCTGGTAGTCCATGCCTGGACATCTGTTTGTCCTGACATTGGAGGCTGCATTTCACATATTCACTTTTCCCATCTCATTTTACTTATTGATCAGCATATCTCACCCCAAGTAAAGACCCAACAATAATAGTTTGCGGAATGAAATCATATTTTCAGGTGATTTCATCCCAAAAATTAGTGGGGCATAATGAAACAGACATGTTGTTTCACATATATAATTTGAAGTTCTCCCCCCTCTCAATTTAAAACTGTCAAGATAAAATAAATAAAAAACTGACAGTTTCAAAAATAAAAACAAAGAAATAAAAAATTAGAGCAATTTAAAAATTAATATTTTAAAATATTAAAAATACTGTTAAAATGTAGTATTTTGCAAAATTTTAATGCTTACAGATTATGGAAAGGAAGACTGTAGGTAACAGTTAATTTTAAAAAAAGATTGCTGTGGGCATAAAAATCGGTTGTGATCTGATCCTTCATGTCAGCCATGGGATGGCGCTATTTCTAACCAAAAACACATTAATATAACATTCCCAGGCTAGCGATTCTCTATTAAAATTGACTTTTTTTTTGTTTACAAATTTTACTTTCTTTTGTTTTTAAATTATTTTGATTTCCCAAATAATATTTTTGACAATGAGATAATAATAGTTGTTTTTTTAATTTTTTTATTGACAAGAGGGTCTTTTTTGGTGTATGTTCAAATAGTAATTTTTTTAAAAAATAGTATTGATTGACAAAATTAAAGAGAGAATGGGTTTTTTGATGTATCTTTAAATAATAATTTACCTTACTTTTAAAGGTTTACATTTGATTTCCAACAACAATTAGTGGGAGGGGTGTTTTTGTGTATGATTAAATAATAATTTGTTACTTTTATAGGTTTACATTTGATAGCTGACAACAATTATTGGGAGAAGTGTTTTTTTTGTGCGTGTATGTTTAAATCAAAATTTAAGTTACTTTTATTGGTTACATTTGGTTGACAACCAATTTGACTTTCTTTTGTTTATAAATTATTTTGGTTCCACAAATAATATTTTTGACAATGGGACAATAAGTTTTGTTTAATTTTTATTGACAAGAGGGTGCTTTTTGGTTATGTTCAAGTAGTAATTTGGGTTATGTTTAAATAATAATTTGCCTTACTTTTATTGTTTTACATGTGATTGGCAATAATTAGTGGGAGAGGTGTTTTTTTGTGTATGATTGTTGACAACAATTATTGGGAAAAGGGGTATGTTTAAATAGTAGTTTACGTTACTTTTAGTGGTGTTCATTTGATTGATAATAATTAGTGGAAGGGGTGTTTTTGGGTTATGATTAAATAATAATTTACATTACTTTTATTTCACATTTGATTGCCGATAACAATTATTGGGAAAGGGTTTTTTGTGTATGTTTGAATAAAAATTTAAGTTACTTTTATTGGTTACATTTGATTGACAACCGATTTGCCTTTTTTTCATTTATAAATTATTTTGATTTCCCAAATAATATTTTTGACAATGGGACAATAATAGTTATTTCTTTAATTTTTATTGACAAGAATGGGTCTTTTTAGGTGTATGTTCAAATAGTAATTTGGGTTACGTTTAAAAAATAATTTACCTTACTTTTAGTGCTTTACATTTGATTGCCGACAACAATTAGTGGGAGGGGTGTTTTTGTGTACGATTAAATAATAATTTACATTACTTTTATTTTACATTTGATTGCCGACAACAATTATTGGCAGAAGAGTTTTTTTGTGTGTGTGTGTATGTTGAAATAAAAATTTAAGTTACTTTTATTGGTTACATTTGATTGACAACTGATTTTCTTTCCTTTTTTTCATTTATAAATTATTTTGGTTTCCCAAATAATATTTGGTTTGACAATGGGACAATAATAGTTGTTTCTTTAATTTTTATTGACAAGAATGGGTCTTTTTTTGGTGCATGTTCAAATAGTAATTTGGGTTATGTTTAAATAATAACTTATGGTCTTACTTTTATTGTTTTACATTTGATTGCTGACAACAATTAGTGGGAGGGGTTTTTTTTCCCGTATGATTAAAGAATAATTTAACTTACTTTTATTTTACATTTAACTGCTAACAACAACAATTATTGGGGGGTATGTTTAAATAAAAATTGGTGCTCTTCCCCAGACCTGGATGAGCCACCAGGCGGCGCTGCCGAACCACCAAGAAGCCTGCAATTCATAAATATTTTTTTTTAAATTCACTAAAAATCGCTTAATTTTAAAAGTCGTAGACACCCCCCCCCCCCCAGCGCATGAGACAAATCCCTCAAAATCGCTGAAATTGAAATGTAATAAAAAAAATAGCTAAAAATCAGTTAATTTTAGAAATAGTTGACATCCCCCACCCGCCGCGCACGACAAATCGACAAATCGGTCAAAAGCGCTGAAATTGAAATGTATAATTGAAAAAAAAAACTATAATAAAGGTCTACCAAATTAAACAAAACCATACTGAATGTCAAAGCGATTTAAAAAAGAATCACTCTTCAGTTATCTAACTAACAGATAATAATTCAAACCTCGTAGTAGTAACCTGTAATAGTTATTAGTTTATATCAAAAATTATTGCAAATAAAAAATCGCACATATATAAAATTCAACAACACAGAAATAAAATAATCAGAATAAAAAATTGAAATTTAAAACAAAAGTTGATTATAACATCTGAGGTGAATAAGGTTTGTAAATCCCCCTCCCCTCCCAAAATAAGTAAAGTGCAAATTATGAATGCTATTTTTAAAATCCTAAGAAATAAATGGGGGAAAAATATATAATAAAAGCCTACGACATTTAACAAAAACATACTAAATCTCAAAGCGATTTAAAAAAGTAAAAATATTTTTAAAATGCAAAAATAACAGCCCGAAATATGGCGGGAAATGTGTTAAAAAAGAATGTCTCAGTTTTCTAACTAACAGATATAATAATAATTCAAACCTTAATAACAGACCAATACATATAAAGTAATCATTGTTCCTATTAATATATAATAGCGTCATTAGTTTAAATTCAGTTAATATGTTACTGTATTACTAGTTTATATCAAAAATTATTGCAAATACTCGGATTAAGTCGCACATATATAAATTAAACAAAATTGAAATAAAATAATCAGAATAGAAAATACAATTTGAAAGTAATTTACCAATTTCCCTGGAGAGTGAGTTCATCTTTCAGCAGGTCGTTGAATAGAACTGAAAAAATAGCTAAACATTTTTGGTACTATATGTAGTATAAAGAAATGTCCAGAACTCGGGTCATGTGACTGATTGATTTTGCAAGTTTTGTCGCGGGGAAATTAATCACTACGTTTTGAGAAAGTGAAATTATTTTTTTAAAAAAATGGGAAATAATACTTTTTCTCGTTTTAAATTATAAATCAATAATATCAACAAATTAAAAATCATTCTTTTTCTTTTAAAAAACTTAATTTTCTTGTATCAATACTGAACATTTATTTATAAGTTGTGAGAGGAGGGAGTTTGAAAATGGTAAATGTAACGATTTATATAACATAAAACTCCAACGTTTTAACTGTTTTTATCTTCTTACAGTTATTGTTGGAGTTTTATATTATATAAATATGTTCAGTATTGATATAATAAAATACATTTTTTGAAAAGGAGAAGGATTTTTAATTTGTTGATATTATTGGAGAACATATATATTTTAAAAGAAAAAGTGATTGTACATTTGCAGTGTTATAATATATGATTATAAATAAAATAATTTATATGTATGCATTTTCTCAAAATATTGATCGATCAAGCTTTCTGGGGTTTTTTGGGAGGGGCTTCCTCCGTTATTACTTTTTATTTGGCTTTGGGATGAAAGGAAGTAAAATGAAAACATTACTGTTATATTTACTTTGTGCTCTAATGAAGACAAAACTTAACCCTAAGATGTAATACTTTTTATTTATTGTATGAAATGCAGCATTTCAAAAAGTTCGAATGAAAACTGCTGTACACATTCTATTCCATAAGTTTTAAAGTTTATACGGCTTTTTATGGACACACACGCGCACAACAAATTAGAATTAAAACAACTAATAAACAGACATTTAATCAAAAACTGACACGCAAACAAATGAAGGCAAAAGACTAGTGATTTCTTTAGGTTATGTTTATTTATAATAAATAAATTTAAAAAAAAAACACACATTCAAGTTAAAGTAAGATCTTGATATAAACAAAAAAAAAACTAAGACCTTCTTGCAATGGCCATCTCAGCAAGTATGGCTCTGAACAAGTTCTCCCCTTTGTGGAGGCGACGCCACATAAATTCAGCCATGTAGTCGGCGAGGCATTGGAGGTCTGTGCCACGATGTCTTTTATTACGCCACTTCAGCATTTCCCAAAGACGCTCAATGTTCTGAGTGTGGACGCCTGTGCTGAGTTCTACAAAGTTGTAGCGGTGATTGACTTTCATATGCATGAATCCTGCAGCTTCCAGCTCCGATGTCTTGTACCCCTTCCAACAGTCGGAGTAAATCACAGATCCAGGTTCAATGTTGTTACATATAGCATGCAAAAGCAAAGCTGCTGATCGACATGGACAGCCACCACAAAGCATTGTTTGGTCTCCTGGCACAGACCTCCAAATATCCACTGTTGCGGAAGCATTCTGCCCTGGTGATTCTTTCTTCGGGTGAACATAGTCTCGCCCACCTCCACTATCAGGCCAGCACCGGCGATTTTGGTATGTTCTCGAGACTCCAGGCTCTCACAGCATAATTCTCTTAGGCCTGTGGTCCAATTGACGATAGCATATCGCAATAGATGAAGATCTGTGATACCACGTTCTATCGTCATCTCGTCGCGGCTCCAAAAATATACCAGACGCACGGCTTTTAAAAATGATATCTTAGAACCATCGAACCATGTCTGCTGGCAAATAGAGCTTCTTCGTCAGCACAATTGAGCGGGGCAGCGAAAGCTAGATAACTGGTGTAATGTCATTTGTTTGCTGCAAACACATTGCTTTATGGCAGGCAAGATGTTGTTCGCCTGCAGAAATGACACTGTGTCAGCCTCGGTGACAGGCAACTGTCAGACCATAATATTTTCAGCATTAGACATTTTGTTGCGCGTGAGCTTTTCCAAAGAGTACTAGTGAATGCACTTTTGAGATACAAGTGGGCTTTTTATAAACATCTGCAGGACGACCTCTAACGTCAAGTTAACAATTGCAAATACCTTGGTCAGATTATTAATATATAGATGGAAACATAATGGATGAAATTAATAATAGAATTAAACTTGGTTGGAGTGCTTTCGGTAGAAATAATTTTATACTAAAAGGAAATATGCCTATGTGTTTGATAAAAACTGTTGAAACGGTGGACTTTTGTATTATATAAATATATGTTCACTATACATTCTAATGAATTTAAATTAGAACTTACAAATAGGTTTCAAGTGTTAGGAGATTTTGAACATGATTCAGATTTGAATGAAATTAATATGAAAATAAATGATACACTTTTAAAAACTGCAACAAAGTTAGCTGGTAGAAAAAAGCAGCAATTGACTAATAAAATTTCTACTGAGACTAGAGAATTTATGAAGAAAAGAAGGAATATGAAGATATACAAAAATGATGTATTAAAAAGAATTGAATATCTCGAATTTTGTAAAATGGTAGGAAAAGAGTTGAAAATGATATAAGAAAGTATAACTATGAAATAGCAAGGAAAGCTGTAGAAGAAAATAAAAGTCTCAAGAATGTTAAACAACATTTTGGTATTGGTAGGAAATTTATATCTGCAATAAGAAAAAAAGATGGAATTATTACTAAAAAGAGAGATGACATCATGAAATTGGTAGAAGATTTTATCAATAATTATTTAGTAATAAAGAACAAGTACCTCCTATATCTATTACATCTTCCGAATTGCCCAGAATTTTAAATGAAGAAGTGAGACATGCAATTAAATGTATGAAGAAAGGAAAGGCTCCAGGAAATGATGGAATTATAATTGATATATTAAAAGAAGCAGGTGGAGAAATAGAAACAGTTTTAGCAAAGTTATATACCAAATGTCTAAATGAGAAAGAAGTACTGGAAGATTGGAAGAATGCAGTAATAATATTAATATTTAAAAAGGTGATAAAGAAGATATTAGAAATTACAGACCTATCAGCCTTTTATCAGTTTTATATAAAAATTTTACCAAGATAATTACAACTCGTCTACAGAGAACTTTGGATTTCCACCAACCAAGAGAACAAGCTGGATTTAAAAGTGGTTTTAGTACAATAGATCATATCCAGGTATTGAGAGAAGTCATAGAAAGGACAAATAAATATGAGTTGTCATTATGTTTTGGATTTGTAGATTATGAAAAGGCATTCGATTCTATACACATTTCTTCAGTGATTAAAGCATTGGATCATCAAGGTATAGATCCAGGATATTGTCATATTTTAAAGAATATTTATAAAAATGCAACAGCAACAATTAGATTACATAATGATACTGAAAAAATCAACATTGAGAAAGGTGTAAGACAAGGTGACTCCATATCTCCAAAACTTTTTACAGCAGTGCTGCAAGAAGTATTTTGTGGATTAAAATGGGAAACTAAAGGAATGAAAGTAAATGGAGAGTATTTAAGTCATTTAGATTTTGCAGATGATGTAGTTGTTTTTGCAAATAATGCTTCAGAGCTGCAGGAAATGTTGCAGGAGTTAGCAGATGAAAGTAGAAAAGTAGGACTAAAGATAAATGTTAAAAAGACTAAAGTAATGTTTAATCGATTTGCTCAAAATATGAAAATAAAGATTGATTATGAAGAATTAGAAGAAGTTAACAGTTACAAATACCTTGGTCAGATTATTAATACAGATGGAAACATAATGGAGGAAATTAATCATAGAATTAACCTTGGTTGGAGTGCTTTTGGTAGAAATAACTTGATACTAAAAGGAAATATGCCTATGTGTTTGAAAATAATGGTTTTTAACAAATGTGTTTTACCAGTTCTTACTTATGGATCTGAGACTTGGACACTTAATAGAAGAGCAATACAGAGACTTCAGACCACTCAAAGGAGTATGGAGAGATGTATGTTGGGAGTAACAAGAAGAGATCGAAAACGCAATGTATGGGTAAGACAACAAACAGGTGTTACTGACCTTATTGAAAAAATTAAAAGATTGAAATGGAGTTGGGCTGGACATATTGCTAGAAGAAATGATAATAGATGGACAATTGAAATTTTAAACTGGATTCCAAGAGATTGTAAAAGACCCAGAAAGAGACCACATGTGAGATGGATCGATGAAATAAGAAAATGTGCAGGGGTGTTGTGGAAAAGAGAAGCTAAAGATCGGAGAAGATGGATTAAACTTGGAGAGACCTTCATCCTGCAGTGGATTGATAATGGTTGATGATGATGATGTTCACTATTGATACAAGAAAATTATGTTTTTTAAAAGAAAAAGAATGATTTTTAATTTGTTGATATTATTGATTTATAATTTAAAACGAGAAAAAGTATTATTTCCCATTTTTTTAAAAAATAATTTCACTTTCTCAAAACGTAGTGATTAATTTCCCCGCGACAAAACTTGCAAAATCAATCAGTCACATGACCTGAGTTCTGGACATTTCTTTATACTACATATAGTACCAAAAATGTTTAGCTATTTTTTCAGTTCTATTCAACGACCTGCTGAAAGATGAACTCACTCTCCAGGGAAATTGGTAAATTACTTTCAAATTGTATTTTCTATTCTGATTATTTTATTTCAATTTTGTTTAATTTATATATGTGCGACTTAATCCGAGTATTTGCAATAATTTTTGATATAAACTAGTAATACAGTAACATATTAACTGAATTTAAACTAATGACGCTATTATATATTAATAGGAACAATGATTACTTTATATGTATTGGTCTGTTATTAAGGTTTGAATTATTATTATATCTGTTAGTTAGATAACTGAGACATTCTTTTTTAACACATTTCCCGCCATATTTCGGGCTGTTATTTTTGCATTTTAAAAATATTTTTACTTTTTTAAATCGCTTTGAGATTTAGTATGTTTTTGTTAAATGTCGTAGGCTTTTATTATATATTTTCCCCCCATTTATTTCTTAGGATTTTAAAAATAGCATTCATAATTTGCACTTTACTTATTTTGGGAGGGGAGGGGGATTTACAAATCTTATTCACCTCAGATGTTATAATCAACTTTTGTTTTAAATTTCAATTTTTTATTCTGATTATTTTATTTTTGTGTTGTTGAATTTTATATATGTGCGATTTTTTATTTGCAATAATTTTTGATATAAACTAATAACTATTACAGGTTACTACTACGAGGTTTGAATTATTATCTGTTAGTTAGATAACTGAAGAGTGATTCTTTTTTAAATCGCTTTGACATTTAGTATGGTTTTGCTTAATTTGGTAGACCTTTATTATAGTTTTTTTTTTCAATTATACATTTCAATTTCAGCGCTTTTGACCGATTTGTCGATTTGTCGTGCGGCGGCGGGTGGGGGATGTCAACTATTTCTAAAATTAACTGATTTTTAGCTATTTTTTTTATTACATTTCAATTTCAGTGATTTTGAGGGATTTGTCTCATGCGCAGGGGCGGGGTCTACGACTTTTAAAATTAAGCGATTTTTAGCGAATTTAAAAAAAAATATTTATGAATTGCAGGCTTCTTGGCGATTCGGCAGCGCCGCCTGGTGGCTCGTCCAGATCTGGGGAAGAGCACCTAAAATTTTTAGTTACTTCTTTTATTTTACATTTGATTTCTGACAACAATTATTGGAGAAGGGATGTATGTTTAAATAAAAATTTAAGTTACTTTTATTTTACATTTGATGAAGGCCATTTGGAATCCCTCAAACAAGCTGCCCTTTACGAAGTGAACATTTCCATTGGCAACAAGACTTACAAATAAAAGTCAAAAGATGTTTTTGGACCTCAAGTCTGCATATATTTGCCACACAATCCAATCTTTTCTAACAGCAGGATGTCTTTCTGCTGTAGAAATCTTCCAGCACCGGCTTCCGTGTCTGGAAATTTCTCTTTTCAAGTTTTCTGTGTTCGAATTAGCCATCTTCTTGGTCTCGGAAAATTTCTCACTAAAACATGACTCAAAGCATGATTGTCAAAACAATTATGCTAACCCACCCTAATAAAGAATTTAGGAGGCTTACAGCTTTATGAGGAACAATCACAACACTGTTAAAATTGTTAAAAGGTAACAGTACATCAATTCATATTAAAAAAAAGGCCCCAATGAAAATTTAAATAATTTTGACACGATCAACTTAACACACCCTCATATGATATTGTTACATAAAATACATAATACAGCATTAGGATGTAGTGCATGACACAAAACAACTATGGCATTTTCCTCTGCTGTTAGCATCAGAAAAAGCCACACCGTCAGCCACTAAGACGAGTTAACACTCTTTCTAGGTTTTATTGTAGAAAGAAGGCTTAACTCTGAGTTAACAATATTTCTAGGATTTATTGCAGAAAGAATGGTTAAAGGTTTGGGTGCAGCTGCAGAAATGGCATATTTCTAGAAATTAAGCTAGAAATAGTGCCATCCCATGGCTGACATGAAGGATCAGATCACAACCATAAAAATCAATAGATGTTTTTCAAAAACATCAGATAAGAGTCACTAGATTATATTCCCATCAAAAGTAGATGGTCAATGAGAAAAGAAAAGAAATGCATGGGCCTACGAGAAAGTGGTAATAGATCGATCCAAAGACTGACCAATAAGAAAAGCATAAAGAGATAAATAGGGGAGTAGATTGCTTAAGGGATTTTGTAGCAGACTTATGGTTAGAAAGCATCAAGGGTGTTACTAGTGAAATCAATATTATATGACTACTGGCCCAACAAAGCTTGGAGCATGGTGAATAATAAAAGAAGGAATCTGTAGCTAACAAAATATTAAATGAAGAAGCAAGTGGTTAAAATATTATTTCTTCAAATGTCTGAGTAATAGAAAATAGCTTTTCTCTCTCCTCTGCCCTCTGTTTATTTATGAAGTATAATAAAATCAAGGCCCGTGAATTGACCATCGACTTGTTGTGCTCTTGGAAAGAAAATTTATAGTGAACTTCCAACAGATGCAGGGTCAGATAGGGAAATTGTACCTCTTTTATAATATCCTTTTATAACATGTAAAACTGATTGATTGTAAGGAAAGATATTTAAATAAAACGCATTGAAGTAATAGATGAATTAAATATATTTTGTGAGATGCGTTTATTGAACAAAATATGTAAAATGATTTTGTTAATCTAAACATAAGTCTATAATGAAATTCATGCTAATTTGTATCTACATAAAATACATTATTGATAATGAAAATAACATTTATTATTTTACAAAATGCTTGGATAGAATTAAATCAAATCAAACTCACAGTTATATAATATATGAGAAATATTACTAATGAGTAAGTGTTTCAAACACATAGTTATATAATATATGAGAAATATTAATAAAATGCATCCAAATAATGACTTCAAACCACACTGAAATGATAAGTAAGTGGTTCAAACCCACCCTTGTATGACATGTTGAATAAAACAACTACTTCAACATATCTGGATTAAAATATTACTTCAAGATACATGGATTAAAATAATACTTCAAGATACCTGGATTGGAACAAATACTTCAAGATACCTGGATAAATTAATTACTTCTTTACACATGGATATGTATCTATGCAGACAAGGGAGCTTCAAACATAGGACAATTTTCACTCAGAAACGATCAGAAGAACACCCATAATGTGCACATGGATATGAAGACAGCCAATATAGAGATTGTCAGCAAACTTATTCTTCTTCTTTAAGAACTTTATAAGCAATGTTGTTATTAAATAAAATTATTGTTTCAAAAATATATAATACCTTTTATCAATTTCATTTGCATCATTCATCCATTTGTGCACTGGTTAACAAGAATCTCATGCCTCCTGAGCTATACAACCAGATGATGGTATGTAAGGTTGTAGTGAGATGGAACTCTAGTGGCACCATTTGGGATACCAAGCACATAAATTTCTCAATACTGCCAGTCTTTATGATGCTACATCCTCTGATGAGCAGGAAATATTGTTGAAGGTGGGCTGAAATCTGCATTGGGGAATGCCAATTGATAATTCCTTTCCTACACTATACTCATCAGGAAATAAAACCAACAAAGAGTGGGGTTGGTAGGTACATCCGGTTACAATATATATATATATATATATATATATATATATATATATATTGTAACATTTATGGTTGTATTTAGGTCTTATTTTATGTAACATAAAATGCAAGTTAATCAAACTATAAAAAATATATAGTTATATTTCCTGATTGACTGATCTAATATTTTGTTTTGATTCAAATTGCTGGCAGAAGCAGTTTTTATTTATATAGAAGGGTGCTAAAGTCTGTAGACTCACTTCATTCAGCTGCATTGCATTGTATACCATAGATTTGCAGTAAATAACTAAAATGTAATATTTTAGAAAATATAATTTCTTGTCACTTTATAATTTTTCCCAGGCTTTATTACTAAACAAGTATATTGCTAAAGGTAATTTATATACTTCTCCATTGATTATGTAACACTAAATCTAATAAATAACTAACATTAAGAACATACAATGAAAAGTTGATATTAATATTTTATGAAGTGGATTAAAATATTTAGATGATAAAATATTAATAAAATTGGAAAATTGAAAAGTTCATCCAGATAATAATCTACAACAAATATTAATTCAAACAGTTGTTATTTCAATTCTCTTCTTAAATTTCTTCTAAGAATCCATGGAAAAAATATGGATGTCTCTTTATCGGTGTATGAAGCTTCTAGTTAACAAAGTTTATAGTTAAATTTAGTTTGCAAACATTTAATTAGACAAATTAGGATATGAATAACTTAGCTTACCAGTACGTTTTTTGGATTTGTGTAGATCATAGGTTATTGTAGCATACATGTATTTCTCGGGTTGAAAGAGCTAATTGTTTTTGATTTCATTTTGTCATTTTCATGTTCCTGGTCTGTTCTAAGGCTAAACATAAAAGCTTTTTGGGATGAACTTTTCATGATGAAAGAAGATGTCTGCAAATGCTCTGGTCCACTGCTGCATAACAAATTTGTTCAGCAGATGAGTAACTGTGCAAAATAATACAAGACAGGACCAAACTGCTCAAAGTTATTTGGTTTTTATACCATTGACCAATTTTGAGATTTCTGCACATATATTTTTCTTTTGTTTTATTTTCGGAATTTAAGTTGGTAATCTTGTACATTCTTTATTACTTTTTACTCACAAAGTCTTTTTTTTATATATAAATTATTTCAGCCATATTTAATTATTATTTAAAAGGTTTTCTCTGAAGGTAATCTGTATGTGCCAACATTCTTTTCAATATTAACATTACTTTAATTAAATAAAAAAATTTAAACACAAAGCTTTCATTTTCATTGTACATATAAAAAATAAATTATATTATCTAAGAAAAAAATTAAATTACATCCGTTGATGATTTTTTAAAATTTTTATTTCTTTTAACTTTTAAATCTTACTCAATGCCAATATACTAATGAATCTTCCATTGAAGCAAGTTGCTAAATAATTTTTGAATGGTTTTTTTTCTAAATGTATACATGTATAATATAATTATTAAAATCATAAGCTTAATAAAAATTGCCTAATTTAGATTCAGCCCATAATTTTAAATCCCAATGCAATCTATGTTGATTATATTTCAAAAATAAAAATTATAGTTAGATTTAATTACCCATCCATATATCTTAATTTCCAATATCTAGCAAATGAATAAAGAACTATACAAAAGTCACCCACCCAATCAAATAAATGAAAACAAAAATTACAAATTTTGTGCTGGATGTTTAAATTTATGCAGTAAACAGGTCACTAATACCTATGAAAATATCAGTACATTGCTGGCATTTACAGTGGATGAATGAACAAATAAAAATACACACAGTATTGTGTAATTAATTAGATTGTTTATAAATTTTTTAATATAAATATAATATTCATTACATGCATTTTGTACATAAATATGCATGCAAAATATTACATTTTTAAAACATGCACACTTAAACTTTTCTTATTCAAACATACACAAAATTGTTTTTTATATCCTATAAATGATGTTCTATACCTGCATGTTATTTAAATTATTATCTGAGGACCAATCCTAAGTATTTTCTAGTGAAGCATAACAAAATAAGTTTACAAATTGAGTGTTAAGAATAGTTTTATGCAATATGACATTGTTTTGATATCTAAGCACAATTCACTCTTTTGAATATAGTATAGACTAGTTAATGGTTGTGTTCTTCCTATTTAGCTATTAAAATATAAATTTAAAAAAAAGAAAAAATTATTGTACAAACAAATTTACAAAAATAAATGCTTTTTAAATTTTTATATATTTTTCATTTACAATTTATAATTAAATCTTTTAAATAACCGACTTTGATAACCTAGTTGAAAAAAAATATATAAATTTTTAAGATTCACAGAGTAAGCCATAATTAAATTTATAAGAGTGAACTTTTATTATTATTTGCTTTTTAATAATTTTGTTTTTTTTTTCAATATTTAGCTTAATTAATTTTTGTAATAGTTTTAACAAGGCTATAAACCTTAGCAATGAGCGTCTGAAAAAATCGTCACTAGGGACCTCTGTAGGTCTTTAAAACACATGCTTACGCTATGCTTTTTTATTTGTTTTGCTAGGGTTTTTAGATTCTTAATGCATATGGATTAATTTTATCTATTACATTTAGTTATAAATTAGTTTGCAAGAATTAGAATAAATATTGTGGGGGCTGGAAATAAACATATATTTAAATCTTAAAAATTATGGTAGTACTGAGTAATATGTGAAATTATTATTTTTTTGTTATTCATTCTTAGTTAATGTTCACAACCACAACCATTTTTTTCTTTATATATTTTTGGATGGTGTAAATAATTTTTTCGTCTATATATTTTCCAAATCGAAGATAAAAATAAATTACAAGCATAATAATAAAAATTTACATTTGTACAAATGAAGTGTTCTTATAAATTATAATTGATTATTATTTATTGATTTGTTCTTTGTTTATAAAAAAGCACCATCCTATGGTAAAACCAGATACTGGTAGATTACCTTTTCCATAATTCAGAATTTATTTCACTAATTTTTACTTCTATGCTTAGTTTAAACTGCTATTATTCATATTTGCATATTCAGTTAAAAAAAGAGACCCAGATCTAGAAACTTTTCAGAAAAAAAAACATTGCTTATAATTTTAATTATGTCATCTACATATAAACATAAAATTCATATAAATATATGTGTGTGTATAAATATATAAATTATACTTACCTATTACAATTTTTCCTTGAATTTTCTCCATAATAAAACGAGCCTGATTATCCAATTTTTGAGATTCTGCACTTAACATGTTATGCAAGTAATCTTTACGGATTTGATAAAGTTCTAATCGAACTTGAAAGAATTCCTCTAAAATATCTTCCGCATTATCATATTTATGCAAAACACCATTATGATCTAATAATGCCATAGACGAAGTTGTAAGTGTAGTTTGTAATTGAAAAATCTTATGTAAGCCTGTAGCTTCAGCTTGAGCTAACTTATCTTCACTCATTGTAATAACAAAACGCACTGTGGAATCGTTATATTCTTTGTAATCGGTAATGAGAGCAGGTACTTTTTTAGATCCATGCAACAATGGTTTTAAAACTGTTTTTTTATATATCTGAGGGTTTATAAATAATGGCAATTCGACGATTTCAATTGTTGTGTTATCAATTATATATATTTCGCCACTTACAATATATTTCTGTTCACTTAAAAGTTCAATTACACCTTTAAAATTTTTATACCACGGACGCATTGGTTTAGGCTTCTCATTGTTTATCAATCGCTTAATATTTTCAACAATTTCTCTTGGATTATAGTTAGGTACTTTAGTATTCCATTCTGTCCCAATACCCTCAGCTCCATTTATTAAAACCATAGGAATAATGGGACAATACCATTCTGGTTCTATTTTTTGATTGTAATCAGTCAAATAGGTTAGTATGGCATCATCATTACGATGAAATATTAATCTTGAGTTAGGGCTTAAAAATCATATAAATAATATATATTTACTAAAGTACTTGTATAGATTTGAATTTTATAAAAGTCTAAGTTATATAAATAATACAATCACAATAAAGAACCCCAAAAATCTTAATTATTAAACTTTTAAAACAATTTAAACTTCAAGATAATTATGATCAAGACTATTTTTGAATTTTAAAATTTATTAGTTCCTTCTTATTGAACGCATGAATTATGTCTTGAAGCATCTTCTCTGAAAATATTTATTATTAGCATTAGATCAAATGACTGAAAGATCAACTAAAAATCTCTTTTCTATCAATAAATTATATGAAAAATTCATAGAATGCATAAAATTTTCCATGTTTAAACATTCAAAAAGATTTATTATACTATTATTTAAAAATCTTAAGTTATTAAAAGCTTTAAAAAAACTTATATATTAGCTTTCATTTTTGTCCAAATAACAATTTTCATTGATCCTGTCTTCATCAGAGTTAAAAGAATAATTTTAATACAAATGTTAAAATTTTTATTATACTCATATATTTTATTTGATATTAAATATTATAATGGTGGATCAATCTAAGCTATTAATGAAATAAAACAAAGTGTATTGTGTTCACATGCATAGAAATGGATGATTACAGTTTTTAAATAAGGACAAAAGAATAAAAAAGGATTACGTTTTAAGAAGCAAGTTTTTAAAATGTCGAAATTGCACACAATTTTGAAATGTACAAATATTCACATAAAAGTATATACAATAGTACTGAAATAATATATAACAAAAAATAATTATATAATCAGTTACTTGGGAGATGAAATGACATTCAGCATCAAAAATTGATATATTTTTTACTTTATTCAGCTAGAAATGGATCTGGAATCTTTAACTTTTCCATTATGCTAAAATGAATATGGTATAAATTCATCTTAATATACAAGTTAAAATAAGTCATCAATTAAAAAAAGTTACGGGTGCATTTTCTTCATTGATGAGTTTCTGCTATTAAAAGCAACACAGCAACTTTCTCCCTTATTTATATACAAATACCATAAAGAAGATGTTGCATCAACACTGATTTAATTCCAGATTTATTGCTTGTTCCCTATAAATGAAAATATAATTATTAGCACACTCCCACATAAAAAATAAATAGTCCTAATGATCATCAAAAGACAAAAATTAAGATCCAATTTCCTGCTGTTTTGTGTTTATTTTTAATAAAAGCAATGAGAAAAAGTAATTATACATTATCTAAAATTTTAAAATACTCTGCAATCTCAAGAGAAAATGAATAATTTTTTATTTATCACTTTTGAAAAGTATTTCAAATTAATAAAGCAGCCCCTCCCCCAATCCAACCATAACCATGCATTATTTCATCAGATTTAGATCGTCATCATTATTATTTTCAATCAAAATATATGTCTAATATTTAAATTATTTGTTAAATTGATGTTGAGAAAATATTTAACCTTTAAATTATTTTAAAAAGCTGTAAAAGTTAATAATTTAACAGATTATATAAAATTGTCACAAAAATATCTTATACATTTAGTTAATAGCTTGCATAAATTTAATTGTGAAACTTTTCGTAGATAATATTTGGAGAATCTTTTATCATATCTAAAATTTAAAGATATAATTAAGAAGTGTCCACAATAGTCATATCAGCAAAGTTGGAAATCTAATATTCAAAATGTAAGTTATACTATTAATAATTTTGATTTATATGACAAATATATTTCATTTTCTATGTAAAATGTTTATAACAAATTAAAATCTACTAAGGTTTGAAATTATCATTAAGATTTTTAATAATAAATTGTATAAATGTATAATTCCATTAAATTTATTACAAAACATACCTCAGCATGGTGAACATATCACGAGGATAATATGCATCTTTTCCACCGTGCAAACCTGTTCCAAATTTATCAGTTAATTGAAGTAAATTAATATTATTACTGCCAAGTAATGTTTGTGCTAAAATGATTCCTATAAGTGAATCCTAAAATTATAAATATATATGAGTCAATATGCATATTCTTAAATATGAAATGATTAATTCAATAGCAAGAAAATAATTTCATATTATAAATATACATCATGTTAAGCAGACAGAAGTAAATAGATTAATATGTTTTAATATAATTTCTAAGTTTTGAAATTCATGATTTGAAAATTGTTTATGATACCTCCTATCACTTATCTGAAATTCCAACAGTGAAAGTATCTGTTAAAAAATTAAACCTTAAAAACTTTAGTATTAAGACCACTATATAAATATAGTTTTAAATCTAAACTTAAAAACTGATAAGAGAATATTTAAATTATTTTAAAAAAAAATACATCAAATACTGACTGCGAAATTAAAAATTTCTTTTGTTAATAAATATGTTATAGTTACAAATATCTACAATTTAAAAATGAATATAATGTCTAGATATTTAAATATACAAATTGATAATCTGTAATACACACACACACACACAAACATAGACAAGTATTGCTTTTTTTATCATTAACAATTTTCAAAACATAAATACATACCTACTGTTAAATTTAACATTTATTAAACTTTACAATTATTTTATTAAAATTTATTAATGAAACTACATGATAATTCAAATATAAACATTTAACATACAAATACTGGTTGTTGTTTTTTTTTTTTAAAATTTCAAGATTTTAGAAGACATTAACCTTTAACTTCATTAAACTTTTTCTGTCACAACAAACTTGAAGTCATTATATTGATCAAGTTTTAATTTTTGTATAAAGAACTTAATATTATTAATTCCAAAAAGAAATCACATTTAGCAATAGATCCTATACCAAATGTAGACAAGGTTTAACCTTATTTGGAAACCTTTCATCCAGATATATTCAGTAAATTTATACAAATGTAATGAAGCCTAATAAATATGTGGTGATTCTACGATTAACTTTTTCTATCAGTTGAACTTCCTAGGAAATATCTTGCTTCAACTTGCCTCATACTCAATAATACACCCGAGAAGTATTAAGACGGTGCCCCAAAGCAACATGGAAAATGAAGCTAGATTTAGCTAGCATCCACTCAAAGCTGCTTAACTTCTTATAACACTATTTTAAAATTAAATCAATGTGCTTTTCCTAAAAATATAAAGAGAGTATCTTTGTTTAGAATATCAGTATGCAAAATATATTTTGAAAGTCAATGATTCGATTCATATTCAGAAGCATCAATGATTTTTCTGAATTTAATTTTTTTATGTACATATACAGAATACATTCAATAAAAAAGGTTTTGATGACAATTATCAATTTTTTTTTCATTTGTCACTAATTTCTAAGTTTTCATGATAAAAGTGATAGTTTTTCAGGACTAAATATATATATTCATGTCTCAATTTGATTACTGCATTATTTTTAAATAGCATCTCAGAGGCCTCATCTGACACGAACATAAATATTATCTATTTAATACTTAGTTTTTTTTAATAAAAGCTTTTTATTGCACTAATAATTGAAAAAGGTCTATATTCATCTAATCACAAAAGGGTATACAATGATATTGTAATTCCAAGCCAACTTAAACCTATATTTAAATTATTAAATATCCGATACCTGAAAGACTGATGTTTGTAACAAAAATTTACACGTAGAATTGAATGCAATTTTTAGCATTTACATATTTTTCAATAACACTGTTATTAATTTAAATGCATAGTTTTGATTTCCTCAGCATTCAGTAATTTATACATAGTTTGGCGTGTATTTATTAATTTTTATAATAGAAAGAATTGATGTTATTTCTAATGGCTAGCAAAAAATTACCTATCAAGTTTTCAATTTCATGTGCACATATTAAGCATTTAGTATCTCTTTATCTGTTCTGGATTTTGTAGTAAATCCAATCTGCATTATATTAGCAAATTTTTGTTTCTAAGTTTCCGAATACTTTCAATATGAGACATTTGAAGTTTCAAAAGTTCAACTTTTAGAAATCATTCCACAATTTATCAGTCAAATATCTATAGCTTCGTAACAAAAGCGATAAACAATCTATTTTCATCATAGTAGAAACAAAAGGCACATGGAACGATTCTTTTGTTCAACTCCTTTAGCTATTTTCTAAACTTATTTCTCTTTGCCCAATTGCTTATTTGGGAAAATTAAAAAATGATCTGATATGAATCATGTTAATCATTATTGTGCTATTTTTATAAAGAAATCTTTTTGTGTGCCAATTTTAATTTTTATGTATTCACCAATTTATCAAGTGCAGGCATGATGAGTCATACATATGCAAGTCTTAAGGACTACATTCAAGATACATTAAAAAAATTACAATATGTTTCAATCTTCAGCAAAATATATGACCAATAATATTTAAGAATGTCAGAACAAAAAAAAATTTTCCTTCATTTAAATACATGAATCAATCAGTTATTTTGATTTTTTTAATAACGAACTTGAAATTGCAATAATCTATACACGAGCTCTTGTTCATTCATTATTATATCCCACATTGTTAATGACATCTGAATAACTATTATTTAATGTGAGTAGTAAGAGAAAACTATGAAATATATCAAATCTAAATAATCTCAAGTTTCTATCTTTATATATATATAGCTTACAGATTGATTTTTCTAATTTTTTAATGTCTTTTTTTTGTATTTTGTTCAACTATGATAGAATATTAGTTGTATTTCCTCACTTATGTCTAAGTTATACACATGCACCAACCTGTTATTCATTTAATAGATGTTTTAATTCGACATTGAACAATCAACTTAATATCAGAAAATTTCTAAACTATATATTAAAAAAGGAAATTGTATGGTCATTTATCAACATTATATTTATGAATCTTCTAAAATCAGAGAAATACTTTTTATGTTTGTCACACCTATTTGCTATGCTAAAAATACTCCATTTCTTGCTGATCACATTGTTAATTAAGTATGTAGCATTTTCATATCTTACCTAAAAAACCAGCACAAAATTAAATTCGGCATGAAAATAATTGGTTCATTAAATTCTACATCTATACATTCTATTGTAGATGATGGTGATGATTTAAGGGCTAAAGTTTTAAAAATGTCAAAAATTAGTTTAAAAATTTCTTAATATATGATATAAAATCAATATTACTCTTCTAAATTCCAAGACTTCATAAATTTTATCACGCTAGATTTATTTAAAAATGGATGCACATATTGTGATTTTATCATTTGAAGGTATGTTTTTCCCTATAATCTTGCTAGTTTCATTATTCTTATTAAAATTTTAGTTATTTATATTTTCCATTTTTGTTGTTAGTCTCAGACATATCCAATCACAAAGAAAAAAGAATGAAAAGAGCTATTACAGCTTGTATAAACAAAAATGTTAAAAAATTAATATTTTATTATAATTCTAAGAAATAATGACTTTTTTGGAAAAAAAAAATTAATAGGTGAATAGCTGATAAAATTAAAATTTCCAAATTATTACTTTACTTTTTACATTTCTTCAAAATGTCTTCAATTTGCTTTTTGAATATTTTTAAGATTAGACATAGGAAAGGACCAAATAACAGAAATAAACCATATTAGGACTATTGCTTTTTATGCTCGGGATCATGCTTAAAAACTGAATCAAATTAAAAGAACATGCCATATTAGCACAGAAGTGAAAATACATGCTACTTTTTTTGTCTTATGAGTAGAATTCTAAGAAAATAGTATGCTGAGATGAAGTTGATATGAAAAGAAATAGGAGATCTGCAGTTTTAAAAATAATTTAAATTCATAGTGTCTATTTAGTTGAAATATTTATATCCAAAACTGCTTAATTATTTAAGATTTCAAATGAAACAGATTGCATTCACTAAATATAAAAGAATGAATCTGGATTTGATAATCTGGTAGAGAATCAATGCTTTATGAGAAAGATCAATAGGTATTATAAAAAAAACTATATATATATATTGTACCTAACTGAAGTTTCACTTAGTTCCAAAAGGAGCCAAAGGTTATCTTAGCTTAACCTTTTGGTTTGAAATTGTCTGATTTTTTAAAAAAATAATAATGATAAAAATGAAAGGTAAATTAGTTAATGACTAAAATAGGATAATCTTGTATTGATTGTAATCATTATTGTATTATGGAATTATGTCTAAGTATTTATTATTTTCAAAATGGATAATATTTAGCTGAACACATCAGATTTAGCATAAATACTTAAGCCTTCATATTTGTAGTGATTTTGCCAATGGTGATTTGACCAAATTCTAGATTGACTAAGTGACTCTTGGTAGTGTGAGGCATTTTGTCTGGGTGAGCTTAATTGGCCTACTTGTGTGTTAACAGTAGCCCAGGATTTGGGTTCCCTTTTATTTTACCCAGAACAATACTATCTCATATTTATTTATAATCATGTAATTCTTATTTATGTTTGTATTTCTAGCTTTCCTTTTAATTTACCATGTATACATATTTGTAACTGTAAACATTGTACTTGTTTAATAAATATTTTGAAAGAAAGATATATGAGTTAGGTTGGTAAGAGATGCTAAATAATAATTTGAATTTTAAAAAAAAGAAAGATATCAGAAATAGTTGTCAGTTTGTAAGTAATATTAAATGTATTCTAAAATAACTATCGTATAATCCATTCTAATGTCTAAATGATAGTAATTAGATATTATAAATAAGTCAGAATAATTAAGTAATAAATTTTTTTAAAAAAATGATATATAAGTTTTTATTAAAAAATAAGAATATTTGTTATTAGTTTTGTAGTTTAACATTCAGTTATAAAAATTATTTAGATTAAATATTCATTAACATTCTATTGTTGTAATTTTAAAAAATAACTTTTAAACAAGTAGCTGGTGTTCCTATGTGAGAATATGTTTATGCATGCAAGGATAATACAAATATAAAAAAAAGTAATTTAATTCCAATATTATTTAAAATAAGTAAATAAAACAAATGTGTGGATGAAATTGTTTCAATGAAATATTTATGGGTTTAATAAAGGGTATAACTTTAAATTTTATATTTATTACTATTGGGTTGTAAAATATCATTAAAAACATTTGTTGTATAATATTTGTTAATAATAAAATTTTGACTTGGCAGCTGAAGATCACATGGTATAATAAAATTATATTGATTATGTCATTGGATCGATTCTACAGCTAGTTTGTTGGAATATTTAAATTTAATAAAAAATAGTTTTTATTGGTTTTTAAATAAACTGTAGGGGGGTGAAAAATTGTGAGATAAATGGAGATCTAAGGAGTCATTCAGTTGCTGATCTGTTTTAAAATATATGTGTAGCTGAATCTTAATAGTAATTTAATAAAAAGCAATTTTTAAAAACTTTATATTTTCTAAAAAAATAAAAGTATGTTTTTAAAACATTATTTTAAATCGTCCAGTAATGACAGTGGGCTGAGAAGAAAGGGTAATCCGTTTTTCTGACAGTTTTTCATTACAATTGAAGCATTAAAATTTACGGTAAAATGTTTGCAGAAAATACAGCATCTCATATTTCATTTACTTTTATTCTATTCATTTTTCTTTATTTAGAAGTAAAACTTAAATTATTATTGCATTAAACTATAATATACCTCCTATTAAATTAAAAATACACATGAAGAAGAAATTAAAAAAATTCAAACATTTTAAAATATTAAAATGGATTTAAAATGGAAATGCGTTAGCGTCTTTATAAATTAGAAGTGACATTAAATTTAATACTTTATTACTTAATAAATGATATATGCATTTAAATATGCTCTTAACAGAATAATGTTTCTGTGGACAATATGTATTTTAAAATACTAATTCTTGTTTATGCCAATAGTATGAAAAGAATTTGTTTGGAAGTAAAACTTTAAAAGAATTTAAAAAATATTATTAATGAACTTATCTCTATCAAATGCACAATGTTTGGTTATAATTGCTAGTACTTATAAGTAACTTTATGACCGTTGATTGCAGCACATAAACCAAGGAGCGTCCTTAATTATAAACAAAGTCTACTCTTATGTTTAAAAATAAATAAAAGGAAATTTGTGTAAAAAAAGAAATACATTTTTAAATATTAAGAAACGTTTTAAAAAAAGAGCTCTATTTTAAAAAAAATGCATTTATCTAAAGAACAGTGAAAGTTAACTAAATAGATATATGACAATTATTCCGCATTTGAACTTAGGATTATAAATATAAAAACATGTACTCAGCTGAAGAATTTATTATTTTCAATGCCGGCTTATTTTACTTATACTTATGCTTATTATACTTATGCTACTCAGTTGAATAATTTATTTTCCAGTGCCAACTTATATTTATGCTTACGATGTTTTATTATTTTAATGTTTAAAATTATCTTTAAAGATAAAAGAAAGTGAATGTGTTTATATAAAGAACTACTGAACATTTTCGTTTGGAAATGATTGCCATGTATATAAATGTATTAGTTGAAGCTTCGAATTTAAATAGATATCTAAACCTGGATAAATTGTCTACACATTATAAAATGGAAAAATCATCGCGGAGCCGAAATATGAACTTAAGTTAATGTATTTTTTTTTTATTGTTTGTTTTATTGGTTAAAAAAAATGAAACCATAAAAATATTTATGCTATTAAATTTTTATGTAACACTTTTTGCATAAATATACAGGTAAACTAGGGTTATAATTTTAAAATGAAATAGGTTTATCTGAATGAGCAAATGTTTCTTGCCATTCTTAAGTAGATTTAGTTTATTTATCAAGCATTACACTAGCTAGTTTCTATTTAATAATTTTATTATAGAGATTTAAATATCACAGTCTTATTTTCATATAAATGGGATGTTTTACTCAATTTTATTTTAAATTTACTAGAGAAGTTTATCAGAGAATATCCATTCATTTGCTTTATGAATGTTATATTGAGAATAATTACAAATATTTTATATTCATCGAGAAGTAAATATTCTTGCATTTAATTTACAATTTTAAAAATCCACTAGTTACTACATTTTTAGCATTTAATATTTTGTTATGTGTGCATTGTGCCTTGCCTAGAATTTTATATGCATTTAAGTTTAAAGTATTTTCTACAGTAGTCAGTTGACACATAGTTTGCTTTGTTGGTTCGAACATTGGATATACGTTTTGTATTTTATAAATTTCTTAGAAATAAATTAGTTAGGTTAAGTGAAGTATATATCTTGCTATTAGTTAGAATTTGTTAGCCTCAAGAGTTAGGCCTAGTTTATAATTTTTGAATATGCCCTATGGAGTCGAGAATATCCTCCATCCTTATTGTAATGTATTTCCATGATTTGATAGTGCTTGTCCCCAAAAGAGGGTATTGTATTGTATTTTTCAGTGATGACGATCACATTTATAAGCATTGGAAATCCCATGAGAGGATTGTGCTTTTCTGCTGGGTGTTCCTGTTCCCAGATGTACTGAAGATAAATTCCAGACATCGTTATTTTTGCCTCGAAGTTAGGTATTTTTGGAAGCCACCATATTCTTTTCCAGCTCTGAGGAGCCTAGTATCTATATATTTTTTGCCTATCATTCATGATGACTTAATGCTAATTCCACCACAGTAGGTGATGTTGCATTTGTTTAGATTTGTGATGACAAGATATGCTTGTTTGAGGAAATGTATTTCTTGAGGTAATTGTAGCTAATTTAAGGCTCATAGGTATATCAATGTTTGAATTGTGTTGCTGTGATAGTTTTATCACACACAAGCTAACCAAGAATAAGTTATATTTATTTTAAAGTATGTTAAATATGCATATGGTATAAGTGGCAATTCACACATAATAATTTAATATTTTCATCCAGAATTTCGCCGCTGGATTTGTAAGTCTGTTATATCATTATCTTTAAAACATTGAGGGAATAATTTTATGTAGACTAAAGTTATTTAAAAAAAAGTATAACTGATCTCTGATGAATGGTTGTCCCATACACTTAAGTTAGTTTATTTTTAGTATTAGCTTAATCTGATTTAAAGATATATCTAGCTGTGATATTAGTTATATCAGTGAAACTAATGATGATATTTTCAAAAGTATTGTTGAATATGCTTACTCCAACTTAGCGTTTGTTAAGTTGAGGAGTATAAAATTAAGCTTAGGGTTTTCAATATAAACATAATTCTGTGTGTTATTCTGATTAGTAGATGACACAATAATGTTATTAATTTGTCCAAATAATTATATAAAATCTTAGTGCGGTATTGGCACTGTTTGTATTCCACTATATTTATAAACATTTCTTCTCATTATTAATAAATCAAATCATTATTATTTCAAAAGTTTTGTTTGTTTGTTTTACTTTTATATGAAAATATATTATTGTCTTGGATTCCAAGTTCACAAAGTCTTAAATTTTTAAATTTAATGAATCTTCAATTCAGTCATTTACAAGTATATTCTAAGTTAATTAAATATAGTTGATATTGTCTTAAAGATTAAAAAGCTATGTTAAAGTAAATGATTCTTATATTGAATCACAAATACAGATAATTGCACTATTGCAGATACATAATTAAATATTTAGTTAAAAGTTTATTTTTTAAATTATCAGAATATCGTTTCAGACTAAAGATTATACAATATGAGATTAACAACATTAGTACTTCAGAATAATATTTTAATTAATATTATTTTAAAAGCTGCACATTATCTTATATTCACTGCCCATCATCTATCATCATCTTAAATCTTATATATTTAAAGAATTCTAATCCATTTGCATTTGAGGTCTTTAGTGGTTGTCTATGAGTATGGAAAGGCATTAAAAGTACCCTTGCTCTTTTCTCTGCTCAAGTAATATCTTAGATAATAGGCCATTATTAGCTAAATTTAAATTGATTAATTAAATGTTGTGAGTTAATATTTGTTTTGTTTATTTTTTTTTTTAAGATTGAACATATTATAATTATTTTATGGTCAGCTAAGATGCCACTTATTTATTTATTAATCACAGTAATTCTTTGTTAAGCAACTTAACTTAAACTTTAATTTTATACAAAAGTTTAGTTTTAAAATCCCTGAGGTTATTTACTCTTGTTGTTTTAGTAAATATAATTTTGTAAGATAATCTTTTAAAGTAAAGCATCATAGGTCTTATTCAGAGAGTGTATGATTTATTGGTAAGACTAATATGGTAAGCATTGAGTAGTGATTTAGATAATCTTTTGTATGGTTTATTAAAATATCAATATGCTGTAGTAGTTATAGTTCATCAGTATTGGATTTGACCTTTATTTGATTATACATCTCTGGATCATCATCTCTTTTCTTTAAATTTATTGTAACCCCACTGAGCCGAGTCGTTTAGAGTCTCTCATTTATATTTTATTTTATTTCATTTCAATTTTATTCAATTTCTTTTCACGTCATTTCATGTCATTTCTTTTATCATCTCATTTCGTTTCTCTCTCCTTTATTCTATCTTCTTATATCATTTCTCATATCTTATCATCTCAGCCATTTAAAATATCTTCTTCTTATATCTCTTTTTCATATCTTTCCCATCATCTCATTTCTTCTCTCTCTCCATTATATATATCATTTCTATTACTTTCCCCCATTTCTTTTTTCTCTCAATTCTTTTCATTTCCATCATTTATTTATCTTTACCATCATCATTATTTCTTTTTCTTCCCCCCCTCTCATTTCTTTATTTCATTATTCTCTTCCTCTTTTATCATTTTATTCCATTTTCTTCTTATCTCTCCCTCTCTCTATATATATATATTATAACGGGACGATCCTTTTCAGGACTCGAGGAAGTCGCATCTAACTATAGTCGGACTTTGAGTCTTCTTATAGAATGCCATGGATGATGTGATTTAAAATACAATCCAATCCACTCCTCTATTAATGACCTCGTTACTCTCGGAATTCGAGCTCAGAGTAGAAATTTGCAATCGACTCTCTTCAGGCATTTCCACAAATATCCCATAGTAATGATAAATTTAGTATAAGCTATATATAACTTTCTTATGAATTTTAAATTACTAAGTTGATTCAATATATATATATGCTGAGTATGTATATTTATAATTATTGGTTTTATAAAACGACTAAATAATATAAACAAACGAGACCTGTTTAATTTTAAAATCAAGACTTAACACATTTTAATCCATAATAAAAACAAAAATATTATCACATAAAAAAATTAAAATTTAGAATTATAATCTGTGCTTATACATATACACTAATATTCAAAAAAAATAATGTAATCATTTACATATATATATAATTTAAAATCATGTGTATAATAAATAATACACATGATACATTATAAATCTATCTATTATGTCATTAAAATGATTCAGGGTGTGTGTTGTATGTCTATATACGATAACATCCATTCACACTAGATTAATAATAGAATGTATTCCGATATTAGTTATGTATGTTTGAAAATATATTATGTTAATTGTCATGTAAGATTCAATTTGGAATATAATAAAACTTACTTCCAAATTGAAATAATTTAAAAACGTTTACCTTAGTCAGCTGTCATTTCCATCAGAGTGTATATCAAAATATCTACATCTAAATTTTATTAAATAAAAAAAAATAAATAAAGTGTTCATCTTATCAGTTCTCCACTTTAATATACGAAGTAATTTTTCTAAGTAAATATAATTATCCACAAAGGAAATAAAGTTTAAGGGTTATTAAAATACACAATGAAGTAATCCAAGACGAGAAAGAATAACGATTTTATATCCCTCCTTAGACGAAATAAAATGACGATGAATGTTGAAACATAAAGTTCATTGATCATCCTTCAAAGAGGCAATCCAGATATTCATTCTTTAAATATTTGCGTAGTAAAATATTTAACATCTTCTTCAATATAATACTCCAATATTAAAGCAGCTTTTTAAATGAGAAGTACTACGATTATATCCTAGGCATTGATTAAGTAGGAATAAATTTACATGTTCAGGTTTAAAACATCAGCAAAAATCCCTGGCATAAATTATCTAGCCAAAGAACATCTTTATCAATTTTTGTCTTCTTTAATACATATTTTGTAAACTCATTTTGAAGATGTTGATAACTTTTATAACCTTGTTAATTACAATGATTATTTTTTATAGTTCTTTATAATATTAAAAGGCAGTAAATTAATTACTTGAAGCAGGTTTTAAAATATTGAATCTTCTTTTTTCTCTTAAATGTGTTTTAAATTCGAACACATTTAAATTTACAGACGTAGTTCTTGCCTTGATAACTAAATAGAAGATTATTGTTATAACAATATTAGTTGGTTTTTATACTGAATTAAATTCTGTAAGCATATAACATAATCATGCTCACGCTCTAGTGTTTAAAATATACAATTTGTAATGAATCCCAAACGTTTACTTCCTTTGTTTCAACTGATAAAAATGCAATGTTGACTTAAGGTTTTGTCAAATGTCAAGTTTTATATTAATAAAAAAAAATACTATCAGTTAGAAACATTTATCTCTGTGTGTGTATAAATAAACTAGAATTATTCATTTTTAGAATTATTATTTTAATACTAACTAGTTTATATATATAGCTGATACATGAAAAGCTTAAGATAGGTGTAAGTTATTTATATCTGTTAATTCGATATAGGCACAGTTAAATTCACAAAGAAATACAAATTGTTTTAGGTGAGGCTAATATGATACTCTCACATTACCCCTTCCTTAAAAAGTTCAAATTTTATATTTACCATTAAAATTTGGACACTTAATGTGTGTCAATGTATGCATTAAATATAAAGTTGTGGAGCTTGTTTTTCTTTCTTGCTTTTATCAACCCTTATTATTTATTTTATTTTCTAACCCTTTTCTTTTTCTCTATACTAAACATCATTCATTTTAACTAGAAGGACAAGGAGGTTCACATATATAGGGTTCTTTCTTTTTCTTCCCTCTTCTATTTATTTTCCTTTGATGGATTTTTTTTTACATGTGCCTCTTTTATAAATGACACATATATTTGTTTGGTAGTCTCCATCCTGCTTTTCTTTAAGACTTATGGACTCTTTTGAGAACTATCCAAAACATAAGAATATCCATCATTCTGCATGGATTAACTCTTGAAACGTTTTTAGTTTTCAGGTATCCTAAGAATTAATTTTAATTGCTCAACATACCCTCATCAAAGAAAATTAATGTCTCTTCTGACTTACTTACATCCTTATACATATATATATATATATATATATATATATATATATATGTATATATTTAAAAGTATTTAAAAGTATATATATATATATATATATATATATATACTTTTAAATGGAAACATTTTCTCCCCTTACCTATTCTAAATGATCTTTTCTTTCAATATTTTACTTTATACATAAGTAAAATGTGGTAAAACATTATTAATTCGTTTGACCAAAATAGAGTTTTAAAGCTCTACCATTGTAAGTGCCTTTAATGTCTCCCTTTATATTTATCCAGAATGCATTGGGACCTGTTTGCTTTATGATAGTATAAGGTCCTTCATATTGATGGTAAAACTTTTGATATTTGCTCTACTGGGGTTTATTCATATGAGGTGTTTTTATAAAAACTTGATCCCCAATTTGGAACTTGTGTGAAATTGTCTTCACATTTTTACTTCTTTGATTGGCTTTTTTTTTTTAACAAATTGTTTACAAACTTTTACACTATCTTTTCTTGTATCCATATATATATCCACAAAGCACATATACATTGGCTTAATGCTGATTGTTATTACAATATATATCCATATTAAAAATATATAATAATGGACTTGCATTTTAACCATAACTTGTACTCTAATAAACCTGTAAATAGTCTTGCGTTGGTGGTCGAGAGGTCAGCGCGACTGCCTTGCACTTGCAGGCAGTTGCCCGGGTTGCGGGTTCGCGCCCGGCCAATGCTATGACACTTTAAAAAAAAATAAAAAATAAACCTGTAAGTATTTTTTTTATACTTTGGTTAACTTGATACATTTTTTTTTCTCCATTAATATCTACTTCACTCATTTATATACATATATACATTAATTTAATTTTCCCTTTATGGAAAATCATATTAGGATTCATCCATTTGCACAAAAACCATTTCACATTTCAAGTCTGCAACTTTCAAAGTCTGTCCCATATTACATGCTATTTTTTTTTTAGACAGTATTCATTTGCCTAATAAATGTAAATGGACCTTCGTACGTATTGCATAACTTATGGTAATGTGAACTTTTTTGGCTATTACTGTTTAATGTGGCTGTTCCCAACATCCCTTGATAATTCTCTATGATTTGGACATCCTTTTGATTATGGAAACATATTATGTCCCATGATGTATTTTTAAGATGATCAAATCTAAGAATTTCTCTTGCTTTAATGCAATCATCTTTCATAAAAAGACAGTTTTCTTCACTAACTATCCTTTTAATAGCTAAAAGCATTTTCTGGATGTAATTATCATGATTACAAATTTTATGTTTAAATTTTGATTGCCTATTATGACAATCTTCTTCTGCAATAAGCTTTTGAACACATAGTAATTCTCTTTGAATTTTACTACTACATTCATGAACTTTATATTCAGAACAAACTTTATGTTCTGAACATAAGATGCTCACATTCACTTGTATCTCTTGGTTACATAACCTTTCTGCTTCCATATTATTCATAGACAAGTTTAATAAATATAAATCAGTGTCACTCTGATATGTTTTTGGGATTACTTTTCCCAAATTAAGATTGATAGAATGGTTTTCTATCTTATTTTTGGAAACTTGAAGAGTCAAACCAATAGAAGATTCATGGGCAAGTGAAGTTTTAGCAATAAAAGAATGTTTAGTGCCATTATTAGTTTCAAAAATAAAATCAGACATATTCTTTTGTAAGATAATGGCTTGTTGAGGTTCACTTGAGTGGTGGATAATCATCTCATCATCTTTTTTTAATTTTTCTTTTATAGAAATTATGTCTTCTCTTAATTTCCCTTCCATATTATCCATATCAGCTTTGGTTACCATATTATCATTCATTCTAGCCATTTCTCCCTTCATATCAGCATTCATTTCTCCCTTCATATCTACATTCATTTTATTTATATCAGCATTCATATTATTCATATCAGCTTTTATATTATTCATATCAGCTTTTATATTATTTATATCAGCTTTTATATTATTTATATCAGCATTGGTTGCCATATCAGCTTTCATATCCATTATCACTCAGACCAATTGAGCCATATAATTATCACTTCCTTGAGGTTGTACTATTATAGCTTCAGTTACCCTTTGTGTTTGGGGTAATATTTGATCTGTCATGTGAACTTGTGAAGGATGTTCAACTTCTTCTACAGACCCCTCAGACATTAGGACTTGTAATGACCCTTGTTCATCACTAATTGAAGTAATTTCTATCTCACTATCTTTATTGCTTAAAGATTCTTCAAAACTCTTTACTTCCATTATTATTAGCTTTTTCCCACTTCTAGTTATCATTAACAAAAAATTTCTACTGTTATATATATAAATATAAGTTACTTTCCTTTCAAAGTAATAATTTAATATATGCCATAAGATTTCATGCTGTGCTTATGACCTTACATGTAATTCCATTTTTCCTACCTTTATAAGATGATATTATAATATATATCAATGCCCAAACTATAATTGTATTTATTTATTTATTTTAAAGCGACTGATTTATCTGTTTATTACGGTTTATTTTATTTCAAGGTCTCTATTATTTATTATTCAGTGTTTTTGCCAATTCACAACATACTCATATAATTTTTTTTTAAACTATGGATTTAACTAATGGAAAACTACTGTTTCATGCCTTAAGTATGGGCGCCATGTATAACGGGATGATCCTTTTTAGGACTCGAGGAAGTCGCATCTAACTATAGTCGGACTTTGAGTCTTCTTATAGAATGCCATGGATGATGTGATTTAAAATACAATCCAATCCACTCCTCTATTAATGACCTCGTTACTCTCGGAATTCGAGCTCAGAGTAGAAATTTGCAATCGACTCTCTTCAGGCATTTCCACAAATATCCCATAGTAATGATAAATTTAGTATAAGCTATATATAACTTTCTTATGAATTTTAAATTACTAAGTTGATTCAATATATATATATATGCGTGAGTATGTATATTTATAATTATTGGTTTTATAAAACGACTAAATAATATGAACAAACGAGACCTGTTTAATTTTAAAATCAAGACTTAACACATTTTAATCCGTAATAAAAACAAAAATATTATCACATAAAAAAATTAAAATTTAGAATTATAATCTGTGCTTATACATATACACTAATAAATTATTTAATATTCAAAAAAAATGTAATCATTTACATATATATATAATTTAAAATCATGTGTATAATAAATAATACACATGATACATTATAAATCTACCTATTATGTCATTAAAATGATTCAGTGTGTGTGTGTTGTATGTCTATATACGATAACATCCATTCACACTAGATTAATAATAGAATGTATTCCGATATTAGTTATGTATGTTTGAAAATATATTATGTTAATTGTCATGTAAGATTCAATTTGGAATATAATAAAACTTACTTCCAAATTGAAATAATTTAAAAACGTTTACCTTAGTCAGCTGTCATTTCCATCAGAGTATATATCAAAATATCTACATCTAAATTTTATTAAATAAATAAAAAAAAATAAAGTGTTCATCTTATCAGTTCTCCACTTTAATATACGAAGTAATTTTTCTAAGTAAATATAATTATCCACAAAGGAAACAAAGTTTAAGGGTTATTAAAATACACAATGAAGTAATCCAAGACGAGAAAGAATAACGATTTTATATCCCTCCTTAGACGAAATAAAATGACAATGAATGTTGAAACATAAAGTTCATTGATCATCCTTCGAAGAGGCAATCCAGATATTCATTCTTTAAATATTTGCGTAGTAAAATATTTAACATCTTCTTCAATATAATACTCCAATATTAAAGCAGCTTTTTAAATGAGAAGTACAACGATTATATCCTAGGCATTAAGTAGGAATAAATTTACATGTTCAGGTTTAAAACATCAGCAAAAATCCCTGGCATAAATTATCTAGCCAAAGAACATAACAACACTATTCGAATGTTGCTAAAACAGACCACACCTGAACGGCTCTTTTCCGAGGCCTACATCTACTTTAAAAAAATTGATATCCTAAAGCTACCAGTGGAGGAGGCATGGTTCTCTTTCATTGGCATCCTCCAATCCATAATAAATGAGGTTTCCCTTAACAAGAAAGGCCCTAACCGCTTATTAGCTGATCTTGATACTATTGACCAAAGACTAAAAGAACTTCCACTCGATAATCAATTTATACCTCTTGCCCTTGCCCTGAAATGCCAATACCGGGATAAGCAGAGATCTCTGGCTGAATATATGTCAATCAAGCGAGCCAAGAGATTCCTGCCAGATCAACTATGCTGTTCCAAGAGTTACTTCCGGTGGGCACTGGGAACAGGTAGCAGGAAACTCGTCCCACTGTCATTAACAATAGATAACAACATTCTTGTGTGCCCGGAAATGATCTGTACAATTAGAGAGCACTTTAGGGCAACACTTCAATTTGATCAGACTTGGAATGTCAAAAGACTATTCGGCTTAGATGAGAACCTGACTCATGATATCACTGAGGAAAAGATCCGCATCAAGCTAAAAAGCCTCCCAGAGAGGGTGCACCCAGGAATACATGGCATACCAAAATTCATCCTCCTACATCTAGAGAAATATTCAGTGCCAATAATCAAAGCCATGATAAACCACTTAGCAGAGGGAAGTCGAGAGATTAACAACTTATATCCAATATCTCTCGTCCCTTTCCTAAAGAAAAAAGATGGAAAACATGACTTGAATAATCTGAGGCCTATCTCAATGATTCCCCTTTTAATCAAAATCATAGAACAATTAATTAAGGATCAAATCCAAGTGAAAATTTATAAATACATTTCTACCAATCAATATGCAAAAAAAGGGGAATCATCAATTAATGCCATTGGCCAAATGAAACTCCTTATCGATGTTATTAGAGCCCGGAAGATGTCGAAACCGATCGCTGTCCAACTCGACATCTCAGCAGCATTCGACTCAGTCAGGCCAGACATTCTGATTGATGTTCTCCAGGAATATGGGGTGCCATGTGTTTATCTGAGGATGATTGCAAATCTATTAGCCAACAGAATCATCCACATCACAATGAATGGGAAAATTGCACCTGGGTTCGTACCCTCCATCTCTATTCCTCAAGGATCTCCACTTAGCACGCTATATTTTATAGCCTATATCAACCCGCTATTGATGGAGATTGAGAGATCATTACCTGGAGTGTACGTACCTGCCATGGGAAGGGTGATTAAACATCTCAGTTATATGGATGATATATTCATCTGCCTGCCTTCCAAGAAATATATCATTAAACTAGAGCAGATACTAGCGTGGTACTCAGACAAATATAAACTCAAATTCAATAAAAAGAAATCAGCCTCTTGGAGCTTACTAACTGGCAGCAAAATTGCTTCAAATTTTACAGCTGACCCACAGAAATTCCTAGGCTTTATTTTTTCAAAATCCAATAGTGCTATGAGGAGGGAAATTGAAGAATCCCTATTAACAAAAATTTGCCATACAACTACCTCCCTTTCTAAGATATGTTTCACTTCATGGTAAGGTAAGACTTTTAAACTCATTGATATTCCCAAAAATTAACTATTTTCTATCTGGTATCTGCCCCTCCAAAAAATTTATCAAAAAAATAAACTCGCTATGCATAAAACTATTCTGGGGCCGAAAGGTTGCTGCCATCAGCCTCCGAAAACTTCAAATGCCTAGAAGGTTCAATGGCCTTTCATTACATTGTATCAAAACTATGATATTCCAGAGAGACTATAACCTACTATTCTGGCTTCAAAACAAATACTCAAGTATATCATATCAAGAAACTGTCACACCAACTGATAGACCACCGCCCACTAATAAAAGTTGGTGGAATTTGTTATTTGATAAAATTCAGAAAGTTATTGATTTGAATGAAAATCCAATTATATCAAAAATTAAATACTGGAATGCATATAAAAGAATACATGGGAAAAATAACATAAACAAAGGGTCTCTCGGGATCAACAATCAGCAACTGATTTCAAGATCAAAATTTTGGTTCATTGAGGCAAAATTTCAAGATTTCTTAATTAAAATCAACCTGGACTCCCTCCCTACTAACTCATTTTTGGCATACAGGAGAAATTTCAAGAAGATCAATCCAGTGTGCCAGGCGTGTGAGAGAGAGGAGGAATCGATTGATCATATTTTTCTTAAATGTCCCATTATGTCCAATTATAGATCGATATCTCATAAATGGTACAGCAATACAAGTGCAAACTACAAATCAATTAAAGATTATATAGGTCAGGGTCTATTTACGGACATAAGACTGGCAACTTTCGTGAATTATGCCCTGTGGTGTATCAGATGTAAAGTCACAATTGAAGGAACGAGAGATCCACATGGGACTCAATATAAGAATGTCATGAAAAAAATCATGAAAAAGGACCAACTAATTTCTCCAAGCTATATCACAAGAGAAACATGGGAGAAGGCTGGATCTACTCTACTTCAAATAGATATGTAATTGTTATCATTTTTGTATTTGTAACATTCAATATAGCTATAGAATAAAATTTCTCTTAAAAAAAAAAAAGAACATCTTTATCAATTTTTGTCTTCTTTAATACATATTTTGTAAACTCATTTTGAAGACGTTGATAACTTTTATAACCTTGTTAATTACAATGATTATTTTTTATAGTTCTTTATAATATTAAAAGGCAGTAAATTAATTACTTGAAGCAGGTTTTAAAATATTGAATCTTCTTTTTTCTCTTAAATGTGTTTTAAATTCGAACACATTTAAATTTACAGACGTAGTTCTTGCCTTGATAAGTAAATAGAAGATTATTGTTATAACAATATTAGTTGGTTTTTATACTGGATTAAATTCTGTAAGCATATAACATAATCATGCTCACGCTCTATTGTTTAAAATATACAATTTGTAATGAACCCCAAACGTTTACTTCCTTTGTTTCAACTGATAAAAATGCAATGTTGACTTAAGGTTTTGTCAAATGTCAAGTTTTATATTAATAAACAAAAAATACTATCAGTTAGAAACATTTATCTCTGTGTGTGTATAAATAAACTAGAATTATTCATTTTTAGAATTATTATTTTAATACTAACTAGTTTATATATATAGCTGATACATGAAAAGCTTAAGATAGGTGTAAGTTATTTATATCTGTTAATTCGATATAGGCACAGTTAAATTCACAAAGAAATACAAATTGTTTTAGGTGAGGCTAATATGGTACTCTCACAATATATATAATACAAAATCACAACAAACCAAATCACTACAGGTTTAATACGCATACAAACTAAAACTATCTCCATTTCTTCAAAAAAAAAATCGGATAAAATCTGAACAAGCAATAAATAACTATTTCAAAAATAATGATTTCTAATGTGAATGTAACAATGCAGAAATAAAAACACCACAAACAGGAGAACTGAACAATGGATGACTGGAAGCAGCACAACACATAAATGAATAAATCATTATCTTCTTATTTTTTCCAATCACTGGAAAACAACACATCTAGCAATGTTCAAAAAATCTATCATCTAGGTACTCCACTTTATGGATTTTATCATTATCAGATTTAAAAACACATTTATTAGGTCATCTGTAATCATAACATAATACTTTATTACATCTTATGTGTGAATCACTTTTTTAATATTGTATTTGAACGTTTCAGTCTGACATTGATATGTGGTATTTTTAGTTATTTTGTTTAGTGCCATTATTAAATCATTTAGCATATTTACCAGAAATAATATTTATTTTTAGATCTAATGTAGTAATAATTTACCCATAAATAAAATTTTCATGTAATTGGAAAAATTACATTCGCCATAATTCCATTATAGTGATTTTTTAAAAAAAAACATGTAAAACTGGTTGAATAAAAAATTGACAGCAAATATGTAGGTGCGTCAATTTGAAGCGAAAACCTATCATGAGAGTTTTACTGGCAATAAAGTGACAAAAGCTGGCTCTAGTGGTTTAAAAGCTTCATTGAGTTAGTTACAACTTCGTAGTAGTAAAATAAAAAAATAAAGTGGAAACTCTGAAAAAATAAAAATCGATTTTGAACCACTACAAATAGTAAAGCAAAAATAATTATGAGCAGTATTTCAAATAAATAAATAAATATGGCTAATCCAATTGGCACCATGGAAGCTTTTGACCCGCTCAATCTAAGAGCTGGTCAAATTATAGGGAGTGCTTGATTTTTTACCTACAGGCTAACCAGATTTAAAAACCTGAGCTAAAGTTAGCAACACTAATGACCATTATAAGTCTGCAGACATGTACTCAAGTTTCAATCTATGGCTGTAACCCCAGCTGAACTGTATTTTGACAGAGTGTTGACAATTCTCACAGAGTATTTCCCCTCTAAACCCTTGACATTTATGCAGAGATACCATTTCAATCTCGCATACCAGAACAGGGTGAAACAGCTAGAAAATTTGCAACAAGAATCTGGACATTGGCCTTGAAGTGCGATTTCAAAGAAATCATAAATGAAACACTTTGTGATCATTTTATTTATGGCATAAACGATCCCAATTTAACGCTGAAAATGTTAATGATTCCAGATTTAGATTTTGAAACAGCTGTATCTCAAGCAGTAAATAGCTGAATCAATCAATAGTTAGTCAAGCTACTCATTAAAAAATTACTAAGTAGGATGTGCAAAATTTGAGCATAACACTGGGATGGTCAAAAACTCAGCCAGCTTAGAAAACTCAGCATCAAATAATCTAAGGTTTTTTGCTATAGATGCAATGAACAAATGCATATGCATATAGAATGCCTGCACTGTTATACAACATATACATTTTGCAAATGAGTCGGACATATAATGGCAGCATGACTGAAATTTGAAAAGAAAACAACCGATATGAGAATGGAAACACCCATTCCAAAAAACAGTCAAAGCAATTATAAGAAAAATAAGCAAGTTGCCTGTATAAATCTATCAAAGATGACCAGTCTGGATTTATACATAATCTTATAATTAATGATATGCCAGTTAAGATGGAACTTGACACAGGGTCAGCAGTGTCTATTATTTCAAGAAAGACCTAGGCAATTATTAATAAAAAGAATAAATACAAACTGCACCCTTGCAGAAGGTCAATATCAGACTATCAAGGGAATAAAATCAAACTGTTGGGTCAAACAACAGAAAAATTTCTATGCCTAACAAAACTATATATTTATCACTGGTACTGGCATTAGGTAGCCGTAGTGATTTAATAGGCCATGACTGGTCCAGTCACATAGGATTCAAAGTGAACCAGATCACAACATTATTAAAGATAAAATCTGATTACTCAGAAGTCATCAACAAAGAGCTGATTGCGAAAATGGATAGAAGCTGGCCACACTGAGCCCAGCAACAGGGAAGATTTGAAAAACTGTTATTCAACAGACCCCTAAGAACTCTCCTATCAACCTTGAAGCCTGATGCCAAACTTGAACAAGAGAATAATAAAATAAAACTTCAAATAGATACACAAGTACTATGCAGGATATACTATGGGTTCACAAAATAGATACCAGTAGTGGTGATGCAACTAAAGTGTCTCTATATTGTTGTAGTGCAAACAGAAGATGGTTATCAACATCATCACCATCTCAACCAACTGAGACTGAACCAGACAGAAGCTGACAAAAGCAATAACCAAACTGGGACATGTACACCAGGTGAGAAAGATGAACATCAAAGTAAAGGCAGCAGAGAGCCAGGAACAAGTTCATCAAGTGAAGAATAAGCCAGGGACAGCAACAAACAGAAGCCACCAACAAAGTAGACTGTACATTGTCCTGCATATCTTGATGACTACGTTCTCCAGGGCTAATTTTATCCAATGGGAGGGATGTCATATCTGACCTGTTTTTTAAAAGTGGATTATTCGAGATTCTTTGCCTGATTGACTGGCACTTGGTCACTATCTATTGGGGATAAATCCTTTATTGGGATTCACACACAGAACCCGAGTGTTTCCACTATGGTAAAGGATCTGCCATTAAATAGTCAGCCTTTTGGAAGAAATGCAGAGAGCAATTACTTCTATCAAACTGAATGACTGAGCAAGCTCTCCAATAAACTCTCTGCCATCAGCAAAGGTATTTTCTCTAGTCATTATCACGATGTCCACGCAGTGAGGTAAGTCCACATAAGGGCTAAAAACAGCTAAGTCCACAACCAACTCGAGGCAAGCTGTATAAGTGCAGCTGGAAAAGTCTGAACTAGAGAAGACTTGAGGCAAGCTGTCCAGTACATCCAGACTATTCTTTACTTGATATCATGAGGCAGGCTACTTAAGTAGCTGGAAGTGAGTTCCATTACTCAGCATAACTACCTCAACATTAAATTGTATAAACCATATTTATATGTTTGATTAACTAACATGCATGTATATTTTTGTAACTAATAATTGTACATATTAATTGTTGAGTAGTTGTCATCATTTGTCTGTTGGTTTGGAACTGAATCTGCAAACCAAACCTTCCTTTCCTTTAAGTGCCAATTCTGATCACTTCTCACATCTGTATGTATCACACTGAAGGCTTTCAACCATAAACATTAAACAATTCAGAAAGTTAAAAATACCCATGCTTTAAATAATGAGTAAAAGCAATATTATCTTCTTTAACAGAACCAATATTTATTATGAAAATTTACATGAACAGCCAGCCTGTCAAATACCTTAGAAATTACCACTCTACTCAAATTACAGTTATGGAATCATAAATTTCCATTTCAGTGCTATACCAAAATATAGGGGCAATATAAAAGGGTTGTATTCTCATCCTTGGTGTTCGCCTAGAGATGGCATTGATACTAATCAAAAACATATACATATAACGATTCCAGGGCCCAATCTAAATGATCGATTTGATCTAAAAAGATCTGATTTCTTAGATTTATAATAAAATATTCTACTAACTAATACTATTATATGATGTTAGTTTTTTTCATTTTTGTAAATGTTTATTAATCTTATCTTGTTTTTTGAGTTTGTATGTGTGTGTCTTTTTAAAGTTACGGTGCTTTTCTAACTTTTTTTTTTTTTTTTTGGACTTTGTGTGTCTTTTTAAAGTTACGTTTTTTTTTTTTGCAAGAGTAAATCAATACTTTTATTCAAAAGCAAGACGTAATAAGTAAATGTTTATTAATCTTATCTTGTTTTTGAATTTGTGTGTGTATCTTTAAAGTTACGGGCTTTTTCTAATATTTTTTTTGGGGACTTTATGTGTGTCTTTTTAAAGTTATGGTATTTTTTTGGTTGTATTCTCATCCTTGGTGTTCGCCTTAAGATGGCGTTGATGCTAATCGAAAACATATACATATAACGATTCCGGGCCAGACCTAAATGATCGATTTGATCTAAAAAGATCTTATTTCTTAGATTTGTAATAAAATATTCTACTAACTAATACTATTATATGATGTTAGTTTTTTTCATTTTTGTAAATGTTTATTAATCTTATCTTGTTTTTGAGTTTGTGTGTGTATGTCTTTAAAGTTACGGTGTTTTCTAATTTTTTTTTTTTTGACTTTACGTGTCTTTTTAAAGTTACGGTCTTTTTTTTTTGCAAGAGTAAATCAATAATTTGATTCAAAAGCAAGATGTAATAAGTCAATGTTTATTAATCTTAGATTGTTTTTGAGTTTGTGTGTGTCTTTAAAGTTACGGTGCTTTTTCTCATTTTTTTTTGGACTTTACGTATGTCTTTTTTTTTAAAGTTACGGTATTTTTGGTCAAGAGTAAATCAGTCATTTTATTAAAAAAGCAAGAGGTAATTCTAAATCTATCAAAAGTAACGTAATTTATATACTGCAATTTAGAATTGATACCCGACTACTATTAGTAAGGACCGTCATTAAAAGACTCGATTGAAAAATGATACCGAACTAATTTCCGTTTTCTTTTTTTTTTGGGATGGGATGGGGGACAGTAATGAATCAGAAAGTGGGTTGTTTTTGTAAAGTCTGTCTATATAAAAAGGGTATCGTTATTGAAATACTAAATTTAAAAGTGATAGCCGACTAATTTGCATTTCTTTTGACAGTAATTAATCAGAAAGTGGATTTTTTTTTTGGTAAATCTTGTGTATATATAAAAACAAGCAAACCGTAATTCAAAGACTCCATTAAAAAAAATCAAATCCCGTTGAATTTGCTTTTTTTTTTTTAAAGACAGTAATTAATCAGGAGCTGGGTTGTTTTTGTTAGTGTGTAGATATAAAAACTAATCTTATTTTGAAATAATAAATGTAACAAAACAAAAAAAAATAATACCCGACTAATTTTATTTTTCGGACAAGTAATTCCTAATAATTAGACAGTAGGTTGTTTTTGTTTGTGCGTATATATATATAGCAAAAGTAACTGGCCACGGACGAATTCTCGCAAAAACGGTACTTTTCGCGTGATCCTTTAATTTTTTTTCCCATTTGCACCCTTAAAAGCAATTTTTGAGGGTTACCCCTTCGTAATGGAATCTTCAGGACATTATTTCTAAACTTACAACAGTAAACTAAGTTACAACACATTAAAAAAAATAGACGTCTTATCAAATTTAAAAAAACTATGACTGCTTCAAATACACACACTCTCACCCAAAACTACAGAGAAAATAGATATTTTACTATTACGAGAAAATGATGAAACATAATCAACTACTATGGCAGCCAATCAAAGCATTTCTTTCTCTTTGCTTTTAGCATAGAAAAAAGCCATAACCGGCTAGCCGTCGGGAACTCTTTCTGTGTTTATCATAGAAAGAAGTCTCTTTGTGTTGGCTTCTGTCGCCACCTCCTCCGTCCAACATAACATGAGGACTTTTCTGCATTTATAATGTAGAAAAATTCCTCTTTGGTTGGGTGAAGTTAGGTGAAACTGTATATTTCTAGGAATTTACCTAGAAGTAGCGACATCTTAAGGCGAACACCAAGGATGAGAAAACAACCATTTTTTTTGCAAGAGTAAATCAATCATTTGATTCAAAAGCAAGATGTAATAAGTCAATGTTTATTAATCTTAGATTGTTTTTGAGTTTGTGTGTGTGTCTTTAAAGTTACGGGGCTTTTTCTCATTTTTTTTGTTGGACTTTATGTGTATCCTTTTTTAAAAGTTACGGTATTTTTGGTCAAGAGTAAAAATCAATTATTTTTATTAAAAAAGCAATACGTAATTCTAAATCTATCAAAAGTAACGTCATTTATATACTACAATTTAGAATTGATACCCGACTACTATTAGTAAGGACCGTCATTGAAAGATTCAGTTGAAAAATGATACCCGACTAATTTGTTTTCTTTGGGGGGGGGGACGGACAGTAATGAATCAGAAAGTGGGTTGTTTTTGTTAACTCTGTCTATATAAAAAGGATACCATTATTGAAATACTAAATTTAAAAATGATAGCCAACTAATTTGCGTTTCTTTTGACAGTAATTAATCAGAAAGTGGGTTTCTTTTTTTTTTTGGTAAATCTTATGTATATATATAAAAAATACCGTAATTCAAATACTCCATTGAAAAAAAACAAACCCCATTGAATTTGCTTTTTTTTTTTTTTTTTTTAAAGACAGTAACTAAGCAGAAAGTGGGTTGTTTTTGTTAGTGTGTAGATATAAAAACTAATCTTATTTTGAAATAATAAATGTAACAAAAAAAATAATAATACCTGACTAATTTTCTTTTTTTGACAAGTAATTCCTAATAATTAAACACTGGGTTGTTTTTGTTTGTGCATATATATATATATATAGCAAAATTAACTTGTCACGGACGAATTCTCGCAAAAATGGTACTTTCGCGTGATCCTTAAATTTTTTTTCCATTTTGCACCCTTAAAAGCAATTTTTGAGGGTTACCCATTCATAATGGAATCTTCAGGACATTATTACTAAACTTACAACAGTAAAGTAAGTTACAAAACTACGACTGCTTCAAATGCACACACTCTCACACAAAACTACAGAGAAAATAGATATTCTACTATTAGGAGAAAATGATGAACAAAATCAACTACTATGGCAGCCAATCAAGGCATTTCTTTCTCTTTGCTTTTAGCATAGAAAAAAAGCCATAACCGGCAGCCGTCGGGAACTCTTTGTGTTTTAATCGTAGAAAGTCTCATTTGTGTTGGCTTCTGTCGCCATCACCTCCTCCGTCCAACATAACATGAGGATTTTTCTGTGTTTATAATGTAGAAAATTTCCTCTTTTGTGGGTGAAGGCCGGTGAAACGGTATATTTCTAGGAATTTACCTAGAAATAGCGACATCTTGAGGCGAACACCAGGGATGAGAAAACAACCTATAAAAGTTTTAGAATTATTTAATTTAACTTCTATAGATAGCAATTTCTGAATTTAGCAATCCTTAAAGAATAAAGAAAACAGAGATTATTTTTGTTTGACCTTTGAATTCAGTCAAAATTACAATATGCTGTTTATTATACACTTATAAAGATATATGCATTTTGTAACCTTATGGTTGGGCTTAATTTTGTCAAGCCTTATTTAAGCGGTTAAAGGTGAAAAAATTTAAATTTTAATTGGCAATAATTGAAATATATTAAAATCAGTGTATTATGTTAGTGATATGGGTAAAAGCCTGAAATCCGGGCAAAGCCGCTTGGAGCATTGATGCTAGACAAAATCAATGAAATATAACGTTACCGGGCCGCCACTACTTTTTTCTTTTTTTATACAAGGTTTTTTTTTCTAATATCGATTATCGAATAATTTTTATTTCATTTAGAACATGATTTCTTTATTATTAAACAAATTTTGATATTCATTTTCGTTACTTTTTGTGGGTTTTTTGTTGGAACCTGATATTTTTTCAACAAATTTTGCTAATTGTATTTTTTTTCTTTTTATCATTTGAAAACTTCAAACCGTTTCATGACGTCAAAAAAATTTGTTTGAATCCCACCGCCGAAGAAATAGAATACAATTATTTGCGACTTGTTTAGAACTTAATTCTACCTTTCTTTTATTTTATTTTTGTCTTGACTAAATGGTTTTTCTTATTATTATTATTATTAATTTTACTTTTTTTTTTAAACACAACTTGTTATCACTTCAATTTAGATTGTTTGAATTAGCCTTTTTTTTTGGCTACTACAAGAAACAGTTTTTTGAGTGGGGGAGGGGGGATTCATACTGTTTATTATTAACAAAAAAGGCAACAAAAATAGTCAATTATTTTAACAGTGCTGAAAAAAGAGAATCGACTTTGAGACTTGTTTCGAATTTTGATTTCTTTTCGGTTGACATAATTGTTTTTCTTAATATTAAATCCAAATTTACTTTTGTGTTTTTGCCGATTCAAAAATTGTTTTCAAACCACCACCCCCCCCACACTCGGAAAAAGAATTGTAACCAAAAAGTGAAGAATTAACCTTTCTTTTCTTTTTTTGAAACAACTTTTTCTCACTTTTTACTTTGATTTCTATTTCGTTCGAATTACTTTTTTTTTTAGCCTTCTACAATAAACTGCTTTTGGGGGTGGGGGTGGGGTGTATTTCGTAATTTGTTATTCTTAACAAAAAGTCAACCAAAGTCGTCATTTATTTTAACACCGCTGCAAAAAATTGAATCCAAATACTTGTCAATTTCGAATGAAATAAAAAACAACAAAAAAAAAGGACACAAACTTTGGACTTTTTAAAATTATTTATTCGATTTTATTGCTGTAATAAAAAGTGGACATTACGTGTGCCTGACAAAATAAAAACAAAACAAAACACAATCTCACACACTTTCTGTACTCGGCAATTTATCTGAAGAAAAGTTTCAAAATTGCACGTTCATCTCAGACCTTTTAGTGGTCTCAAATATTTTCCCCACCATGCTTAAACATGACTTAGCATGTGAGCTTTGGCGAAACCTGTTGGAACATACACTTTGCCAATTGTTTTACATATTAACCTTTTTTTCGGGAAGGGTGGGGACCGTATGACAATTCTTAATAATTAACAACATTTTTTAAATCGAAATGACATTACTCTATTACGGAGATTTGAAAAAGTTGTACCGCCTTGAAATTTAAACACCCTCAAGCGATACGGTAATCAGCTATGAAAAGAACAAATACGCGTAAATAGCTTCAAAGCACAAAACAGACTGTAATATTTTTGTGCGATATCATGTAAAGTGGCCTAGCTCAATGGGTTAATACAATACGTAAATGTTGTATTCGCTTGTAAGGCCACAGCTGCCGAAACGGCATTTTTATGTGTTTTGACATGTAAACAATGCCCCAAGCAGCCGTGCCCAGATTTCAGGCTTTTATCGTGGTATGTTATCATAGTCTCCAAATTTTATTTTAAAATTAAGTAAATTTATCAGTAAATCTCCTGAGAGTGATATAGGCTTAGACTGTTCAAGATATACTAGAACTCTGCCAAGATATATATGAGATTTCATATGCAGTTTGTCAGATGGAATACTTTTCAGTAATATTAAAATAAGAAATTAAAGTGTTATTATTAATTTTAAACTGTAAATATATTTTGATATTTTATTATTATCAAATAATAGAAAGATTTAAAATTATAATTCTTCTAAATTAATCTTTATAATCAATCCTTAAGCATATTTTTATTGTGATTTAAAATAGTTTTGAACAGTTTAATTAATTATCACTAATGAATATAGGGGAGGAAGTATTAATTATATGCACATACCACTGCTGTACTTGGGTTTATTTATTTTTTTTGCACCACAATTCAATTTAATAAAAGGTATAAATAACTTAACATAGAGAGTAGGGGGGGGGGATTATTAAAAGAACAAGAGCAAAGATAAACACATCTAAACTAAAACAAAATTTAAAAAGACCAATAAGGAGCTGAGAAGTAATAACACTGGATTTGAATTGAACCGAATCAAAATATATTGTGACTCTTAAATTATGGAGTAGAGAATTTCACTTCGTTGTGGGCCTTTTGGCCAACTTATTTATCGATTGATAATCGCCAGGTTTTCACACTGAAAGAAAAATGGGAACCATTTTGGAAAATAAGTACTTCACAAAAAGGGACTTCAAAATTAAAACTGGACAAGAAATTGCAAGCATAAAATTTTATTCCATAGATTATTACCATTTTAATTATTATAGTCATTATGTGCATTTAAAAGTTATGTGTGAGTTATTTGGAAGGGCAAGAAGAAGGGGAAAAATATTCTGTGTGTTCCTTTGTAAAATAATTATAAAATACTTTTTTGCTTTTATAACAAACGTTTGTAATAACTTGATTAAAAGTGGTTGGAATAAAACTTTCTGAATTTAAATTAAACAAATTGAAATTTACTTCAAAGAATATATATATTGATTTCTATTTTATAATACGTGAATTTCTTTTACATTTTTTTTAAAGAAAAAATATTCTGATAAATCTTTTAGAATGCTGGTTTGCTTCGTTATTAAAAACGAATATTAGAATACATTTACTGTATTAGTAAATATAAAGGATGTTTACCTTGTAGTTGAATTAAATATACTTAATGCAAATCTTGATAAAACAAAACAATAACAATTCACCATAGTATTTATGAAAAAAAAAAATTTAAATTTACTGATAAAAAAAATAAATGGCAACTTTTCAATTGCTATTGTGGAACGCTGGAGTTAATACTAGTTTTAAGTATTAACAAGAAGATTTTAAAATATCAGAATCATTCTTAATTATTGCACTATATTATCGCCAATGGAAAAATCATGAGGAAGTTTTCTCTTGTTACCAAAGTTGAAGATATTATTGAAGCTACAGTTTAGTTTTTTAAAAAAAATGGATCTAAAATTTTGCAGAAAATATTCATAAGCATTACTATATTGTTATTTTTGTTGCCATAAGGTCTCGAGTATTTTATTTTGATTACTTTACTAGGATAAAATGTGAAAATTTGGATGCATCACCTTGGAAAATATTTTTCAGGCTGACAATGGCATCATTTTTTCGTCAGTCAGCTCATAGTGAAGGAATTTAGATTACAGACTATAGGAATGAAATAAAATAAATAATAATGATTTTTTAAAATAATGTTCATGCTTATTATTATCTTATGTTAGTTTTGATATGCTATTAAGGCATATATATATATATTATTTATGGCATAAATATGCAATTACTCTTAAAACAGATTAAGGTAAAACTATATATATATGACAATAGATGGTGTTATTACCAAAAACACCGTCAAGCGTTTGTTAACATAAATGTCAGAGCAAGCATTCACTATCGCTAACTTAATTTCCACCTTCAGATCATGATTTCAAGCTATATCTTGAAATCATGATCTGAAGGTGGAAATTAAGTTAGAGATAGTGAATGCTCGCTTTAACGTTTATGTTAACAAACTCTTGACAGTGTTTTTGGTAATAACGCCATCTATTGTCATAAATACAAGCGTATGCTGGTTTTTAACTTGTGTTTTTTGTTTTTCATATATATATATATATCTTACTGGTTGGTTTAAAGTTAATATTAAATTAGACTTGTCTAGATAGAGAAAGATATTCATCTCTTACATTTATGAGAATAGTTTATTGACATTATATCTATTGGTTATCAGACAGAATAATTTTTTCAGAAGCATAATAGTATTTATTTATGACAATATAATTATTTTATTATATTGAGTTTTCCATATAACCAGATATACATTCATTTTATATCTTGACTATATTTTGCCTATAATTTAGTATGACCATTTTAGTTTATAGAATTTATGCTATTTGTCATTGACTGTATGTATTTCTTATTATTGCAAATTTTATTATGTTTTTTTTTTTTAAATATTTTATAGTCGTTTGACTTACAGTAAATTTGTTTCATACACTATCTAACATATATATTGTTTGAGGTTGGATATTTATTTTTTAGCTTTTAATGGAAGAATTATTTTATCTTGCCATTGTTTTGATGAGGGTTTGTGCTTGTTTACATTTGATAAGTGTGAGAAACATATAATTTTAATAAATATTGTATCATTGATATTTTTTACATTTGATAAGTGTGAGAAAATATAATTTTAATAAATATTGTATCATTGATATTACGTATTGGTAGATGGAGTATACTCTCCCATTGCTTATTCCATGAAAGAATTTTACCGTGGAGGTTTATAATTATTTTATGATTAGCTAGTATAGTTTAATCCCTGAAGAGGAGTATTTTCATGGTATACATTCTGTTCTGCCATGTTAAGACGATGCCCACACATTTTTGTTCCTAAGAAAAAGGTATTAGAATCTACCATATTATTATACAACTGTATAATGTTGTTCTGAAGAGCCTTTATTGTCTGATTCCTCACGATGATGTATAGTTATTTTCAACTGTGTATGGTGAAGTTATTTTTTTGGCATTTTAAAATTGTATGGCAATGATAAGCTAGAGGTAGCTTTAAAGATACTTGTTAATCTATAGTGTTTAGCTAGTGTATGTATTGTGCTGTTGTACCTTGTTGACAATCTACAAGCAAACCGATGAACATTTATTAGAAATTTTCAAACTTATCTTGTGCACAGCACAATAAGAGATACACATATGCAATGTCATTTCATTTCTATCAAGCAGTAGTTTGCGATGGATTCTGTATACAATTGATTTCTGGTGTCTGTTCCCATATTTATGTAATAAATTGTTTCATGTTAAACAGTAATAATTATTTCTTTTGTTTCTTGTTAAACAGTAATAATTATTTCATTTGTGCTTTATATGATAATTGTCATTACCATATTACTTATCTGTAAAGTTTAGTTATATTTTAATGCTCTCAATAACATAGTATAGAAAGATATTACGAATAACAGTTACTAGACACATCAGTGCATTAAAACTTTTAATAAATTTAAAAGGAATATACCCATAACCAAATGAATATACCTTGTTTTATATTGTTTCTGAAAGATATATGTTTTTCAATTATTTATTATTATTTTTAGAAAGTTGTAAATAATGTAAATAAATCTTGTTGTTTGAAAATATATTTGGTTGTCTGTGGCCTTAGTGCTAATCGTCATCCACATTATTATTGTTATTGCTTTCAACACATCTTATTGTTTTAAAATTATCATCAATTAATATAATAGATGTTATTGTATGTTAGCCTAGCAAAATAAATTTTAGTAAGCTCTTACATTTAAAGTACATTTAGAATTCATCATTTATTGATCAAAACACCATTGTCCTGAAATACATGTATTATTTAAAATAATATTTTAAAAATGAAACAGTTTTGGTATAACCTGTTTATCTAAATCATTCGATACATCATTCACTGATCTTGATCATATTGACCATAGCTGTTTAATAAAAGATAGTTTGTAAATTATTGTGTTTGCTTTATTAAAAATTTAATCGTACTTCGTGATACTTAAAGTTTATATTATTGTTAGTATTTGGGATTGCCAAATATTCTTTATTCATTCTATTTTGTTTATAATATATCTTCGTTTGTTATATTTGGATAATGGAAAAATGCCTCTCACTGACCCAAGTATAACTTTTAAAATAGCAATATTCAAGTTATTTGAAATCTGAGAAAGTTAATTACTAGTTGGCAGTCATAATTTTGAATTTGAGGTAATTTTTATTCTAAAGTTAATTATTATGCTTTGATTCGAGTTATGTTTATCTTCACAGTTTTATTGATTCAGCATAACTTTAAAAAATGTAAATTTCTTCTCTAGTTTTTTAAAACTTATAGTTTATTTTAACTTCATGATTAAATATTCTGGTTTGGTCAAGCTTAGAATCCATACTTTGTTTTATGTTATCTTACTGTTATTTAACACTATATTAGTTTTATAGTTCAGGATTTCATTCTTCATCATCAACTTTGTGTTCATATTTCATCTGCATCTTTCTTTTATTTGCTCATCCCCATTTTATCTTAATTCATTATTATAATTGATTCATCCTTCATTGACTCCTATTCTATCATCATCTTAATCATTCAGCATCCTAACACATTTTCTTTCTGTTCTCCTCACTTTAACTATTTAATTATTATTTGTTTTCATCATTAATTTAGGCATCTACATCCTAATTCATTTAATTCATAATATGAATTTCATATTCATTTCATAGACCAGATTATTAACTATGGTACTGGTCTATTAGCCACTGTACATATGGTACTGTTTCTGTCCAAAAACATATCAATATAACATTTCCAGGGTGATGTACAGTGGCTAATAGACAAGTAAGTACCTTAACGACATATTGGTTTTGAAAATTAAATTTATCTAATAATATTTGCTTATGGATGTTAAAGCTAGTTTAATCAATGTCAATACTAGAAGTTATTATCTACATGGATACTTTGTGATCTTCCTTAGATTTATTGTTTCACGCTAGACTGGTTGATTTTAAAAAAGTAATATTTTATTTTAACATTATTTTCATGTACATATTCTTACTATTCTTATAGAGAGGGTTACAATATATATGCTCATACATGTATATATAAATGCAAGCACATCAAGTTTTGTGTCAAAAAAATCAGCGATTTAACAATAGTGTTTAAGGAATAACAGCCAATCATAACTGTTAAAACACCACATCTCCTTATGCCCGCAATAAAATTTATTTAAGGATACCATATTTTAATCATTTAACTATTTTTTATACAAAATATTTATTTAATATTCGATCAATAGATATCATTACTATTCTAAATTTCTAAAAAAGTTTTAAGAGGATTTCGTTTATTTTTTATTTGAAATACATTATATGGGATTCAATCTAATGTATATGCTTACATTTTTTGTACTAAATAAACACACTTTTTAAATTTAAAACATATTATATTTTTGTAACAATTAATGTTATACATTTTGTATGCAAATTTTTCTTTAAATGCATGCAATTTTTCAAAAAATTATTATCTTTCAACCATTATTGATTTACTGCAGGATGAACTCTTTAATTTTAACCCAGTTTGTCAGACCTCTAGAATCTCATCTCAACAACACATCAGCAAATATCTTTATTTCATACATCCATCTCACATGTAGTCTCTTTCTAGGTCTTTACAGTTTTTGGGGATTCAATTTAAAACTTCAACTGTCCATATATTATCTTTTAAATAATATGTCTAGCATAGCTATATTTCAGTCTCTTATTTTTTTCAATGATACCTGTTTGTTCTTAAATTTCTTGTTATTTAATATTCTTTCCATACTTTATAGATAGTCAAGTCTCCGTATTTTTAGGTCCATAAGTAAATAAAACATATCTATTAAAAATCTATTTCAAACCCATAATCATAATTTCCTTTGAATATTTAATTATTTTCACTAAAACATTGCATCTAAGTTTAATTTTATAACTAACTTCATCAATTATATTTCTATCCGTATTAATAACCTGAAAAAGATATTTGTAGTTGTTAATTTCTTCTACTTCATGATCATCAACCATATTATTATTCTTAAAAAATTCATTGATTATTACTTTAGTCTTTTTAGCATTTACTCCTAGTCCTAATTTCTTATTTTCATTTGATAATTCTTGCAACATTTTCAGAAGCATTAATTATAAAAACAATTACATAATTTGTAAAATTTGGATTTAATTTATATAATAGTCATTTACATTTATTTCCTTAGCTTCCCATTTTAATTCACAAAACATTTCTGGTAAAATAAAAATTTTGGAGCTATGGAATTACCTAGTCATATCCTTCACAATATTAATTGTTTTAATATCAATATGTAATCTAAATACTTCTGTTGCATTTCAATATTCTTCATAATATAACATCCTGGGTGAGTGGAACGGTGATCCAATGTCTTTTTATAATTTACAAATAGAAAACATAATGACAACTCATATCTATTCACTGACACTTTTTATAACTTTTCTCAAGATTTTAAAGCCATCTTTTTATTTTGATTAGTTTGAATTCTAAGTTCATTGCTGATGAGCTGTAATTATCTTGGTAAAAATTTCGTGTAGAACTGATAGAAAATTTATTCTTCAGTATTATCTAATAACTTCTTTATCAACTTTTTAAAATATCAATATTACTACTGCATTCATCCACTCATGTGGTATATCGTTTAGATATTTGATATATAACTTTTGCCAACAGTTTTTCTATTTCTTGATTTGCTTCTTTTAAAATATCAAAAATAATTTTATTATTTCCTGGAACTTTTCATTCCTCATAGATTTAATTGCACAATTCACTTTATCATTTTAAATGCTAGGTAATTCAGAAGATGTAATAACAATAGAGGATAATTTGTTTTCTTGTTCTTATTACTATATAATTCTTTATATGACATACTTCTCGTTTTTAATAATAGTTCCATCTTTTATTTTTATTACAGAAACAACTTTTTTTCCAATATCAAAATATTTGATATTTTTAGGATTTTTATCTTCTTCTATACTTTTCTTTGTCAATTCACAATTATATTTTCTTATATCATTAATGCTTTTTTGCATTATTTTATAAAACACTAGAGATACAATTCTTCTTATTGTATCATTTAAAAAAAATTTCAAATTCTTTCTTCACACATTTTTTTATCTCAGTAAAAAATTAATTAATAATTGCTGCTTTTTTGTACTAACTATTTTTCTTGCAGTTAATAGAATATCAATTAACTTCTTATTTATTTCAACCAAGTTTAAACCATTTTCAATGTCTGGTAATATTTTAAATTTAATTTCATTGCAGTGTTTCAAAAGATTAGGATTATCAACTGTTAATATTGTCTTTCATAACAATTTTTGTTTCTCTAGTTTGCATTAAAACATATCTTATATCTTACTAATTGATGATTACTTGCTATATTGAATCTATTAAAACATTGTAACTTTGATCTTTATATTTTCTGTTAGTCAAAATATAATGCAATTCTGTTGTACTTTTACTTGCTTCCAGTTTTTTTGAAAATTTCACTAGTCTGAGTTTTCATCTTTCAATTTATACTTCTCATTATATAATATTTTGTACAATGTTTAAAGAATAAAGTTGCAATAATATTATATGCAAATAACTAATTTATGAAAGAGGTTAATTATATCAATAAAAAGCAATTGAGATCATAAATATAAAAATTACAAGTTTACAAAATTTCAACTTCAATAGAAATTAATTATAATAGTTACTAATTTAACCTTATATTATCATACCTTGCTATCAAAATAAGCAGAGATTTCCTTAACTGAATTAGCCAGTTGGGCCACGTTAATTCTTTGCTTATCGTCTCGTTTAAAGCAAGTAAATATAACTTTACGTTGACCTGGCTTCAATCCTATAATAATAAATTTAATAAAGATATATTTTTTATGATTATTTTAATGGGAATTGTAAAATTTAAAAAGTGAATGCTTTTAAAATTGCCAAAAATAAATAAAATAATTGTACAAAAATAAAAATTAAACAAATGAAATTTTTTTTTGATGTTATATAAAATCATAAATTGAACTTGACATTATATTTTTTATTGAACAATTCAAGTTTTTAAAACAATTATTTATTTTAATACTTTTATTGTTATTCCCTTGATCATACAAAACAATTATTCTATTTATTTATTTCTAGGTATGACTTTACTTATTATTTTTTTGTTCTTCTCTTTTATTTAAATAGTATACGATAAAATATTTTTAATTAATCACAAAAGCAGATTAATTTTATTCATTTTTTAAATATTTCTTTGATTAAACTATTAGTTTTTTTAAAAAATAAATTTGAATCAAAAAATTAATTTTTTAAAAATATTTAGCTATTTATTATTTTAATTATAGCATCAAAATACTCTCCTAGATAGCTCACTGTATAATAAATTATATAATTAATTTCAAAATTTTAAATCATATCAATAGAAACCTTTTAATACTGGTCTCAGAATTAAAAAAAGCATCAGCAATGCCAAACTCTTACTAATAAAACTATAAATCTGAATTAAAATGACCGTTTATATAAAAGCATATTTTATTTACTTTAATTAAAAGTGTGAAATATTAACACAATACTATTTCACATGTTATTTTCTATAGTTAATAAACTTATAACATTCTGACAAAGTGAAAATTATATTTACTAAGTAGAAACATAAATACATGCGAGTCAAGTATTGGCATTGAAACTATGAATCTTGTAATGTCACAGATTACAATTCAAAGTGGCCGTTTTATAATGTCTAATATCTTATTTCACAGCGAGCTGTCTAAACAGTCATTCAATGCTCTAACTCATATATTAATTTTTTTTTCTAATTTACAATTGAAATAATTACCATCAACAAGAGATGGAATAGATCTTTCATTGTCACGAATGAAGTATAGAATTAATTCCTTATTGATGAAGTCACTATACGTAACGCCTTTGGTATCTTTTTCATCAAGGTATAACTATAAAAAAAATAGTAATATATATACACACAATATAGTACCAAATATATTTAATAAAATAAAAGTGGAGTTAACTATATTAAATTTAAAATATCAATATAGACAGCTTAAAAGGCACATATATTATCTCCAATGGAATATACTGTGCAATCTCTTTTATTATTTTGATATAATGTATATATTACTGGAGATAGAAAATAGACAGTTAGCTGGTTATACTTGCTATTTATTTATACATTTATTATTAATAAGATTAACTCCAGTTTTATTATACATACATACATACACACACAAATCATTTTCAAATAGTCTGTTTATATATATATATATATATATATATATATATATATATATTGTAACCCAGTGCTTTTGGCACTTGGTTTATTTAGCATTATTTCTGCATAAAATCAATGCTATTCTTTAAGAAAAATAAAAAGATAAAATAACAATAGTAATAATTGGTTAATAAAGTGTGCTATTCACTCACCTAGGCATGGTTTGTGTAAATAACTAATAGATTTCCTAATGCAATATCATATTTTTAAAAGAACATGAATAATTTAATTAAGATATTGTTTATTAGAGCAAATTAATAGAATGTAAAACAAATATCATAAACAGTAGTTGATTTTTAGATGGGTGGAGAAGAAAAGAAAAGATAAATGTCTTATCATAAAGAACAGTAACTTCTGGTAAATTCATTTGTAGAAAATAATTTATGTAGAATTTAAAATCACTGAGAATTATTGTTGCTTTAAATATATTTATTATTTTCACTATTAAACTGCTTTGTTATACAATTTTAAATGATACTGAAAACTATATGATTGTAATAAGTTTTTTCCTTTCTTTTATTTATGTTATAATCAAATGATTATTGTTTTTACTAGAAGAGGTCGCTAGAGGTAAAAAAATGACCAATTACACACTCCAATTTTTTTCTAGAGATAGTCTGCTAGTTTTTTTTTAAAAGGTTGAACAGTACAAAATTTTGTAAGACTATTTTTTTTTTGTTTTGTAAAGAAGAATTGGCAAGATAATGGAAATTTTATTTACAATGGAAAAATAAAACAGCACTGGTAAGGCATTCTGCAATTTTTATGCTATTCTCTACACTTTAAAAACCTTCTACATTTAAAATTTATTGCCTCACGCGAAAGTTAAAGTTTTTAACAAGTTAAAATGAAAGAATTAACTAAAAGAATCAGGAAAAATCTTATTGTGCCTAAATTAAAGAAAACAAATAATTTCCAAGTGAGAAATAATTATTTAGTAACTTATTATCATCAGTTCATATTTTCTTGGTATAGGAAAAAAAAAAATAATTGAAAGAAATATCAAGAAGCAAAGGAAGATGAATTAGAAACATTTTAGCAATCTTAAGTATCTCGTCTGCATGTAAAAATAATGCCATTATATACATTAAAATGTTTTTATTCACCTAGAATTATTTAAAAGTGATAATAATAATTAATAATCATAATAATATTAAACTGCACATAAACCTGCATTTTTTTGTTTGTTATAGAAAAAGAACCATTTTTTTTAAATAAATGGGAAAGTATATACGTGTATTCTTACGGGGGAAAAAAAACTATTGGAAAATCAAATTCTAAAGTTGTGAACGGAAATTATATACCTTTAATGACTTAAAAATAAACCCAAATTATATATTGTACTATACACCAAGTGGAATTGTTAAAACTTCATATATAATATAAGTCAACTGCAGTGATTCTCATAATAATCTCTCGGAAAAGTGCGCATTTTCATCCATAAGTAAGCTAGCTAATTATACGTATAATATTCAAATAATAGGTCTGTTTATCATCAATGTGATAATATTCGTTTGCTTTAGGATCCAAATTTGTATCAGTATAATCCAATTGGGAATTAAGCTTCGTTTTGCTATTTTTTTTTGTGTGTGTTATTATTATAAGGGCTAAATAAAGGAAAACTTTTCATTAAAAAAAAAATGCGTTTATTACTTTCAGTGCCTCGTAAAATTTGACTGGATGAAAACTCTTCACCTGGATAATCAGCTCACAGAAAAATAGTTCTGCTAATGAGATAATATGCATTTGTTTATTGAATGTTTTTTTTTTTTTAGAAAACTAATTTGTAAAATATTATTTTATGATATAATATTATTATATGCTAGGATATATTTGTCACGCAATATTTTAAGAATCTTGTAATGACAAAGGTATGTCTTACTATAATTATCTTGGGTTAAGTTTGTATTTAAGATGAAATCTATGAAGCATATCCGATTTATTAAATGCAGTGACAGATATAAACTTTGCATGTTTGGTACTTAAAAGAAAAATATTTTATATTTATTTAACGGGTAAAATAAATATTTTAATTTATCAGAAGTAACTTTAAAAAGAAATACAGGCTATAACATGATATTTCTTGTTTAAAGGGTCAACAGAATTTATATTATGTTAATTTAGTAACAGTTATTCTTTAATAGCACATCCACTTTATTTAGTGGAAGCTGATATGCTAGTTAGTGCTTTTGAGTGTTCCTTCATTAGAATTTAAGTTATCACACTTTTGTGCAGTCATGTTCATTGGTTTGATATTGATCAAAGTATACATTATAACATAGGTTTATTGTGATTAGTGTGTTTTCTTGGTTCTAGTAAACTATTAACTGTGCAGCCTTTGGTGGCGCTGTTTCTAGTTAAAAACAGAGCGTTATAACATTACCGGGCCGCTAGATTTTTTTTATCTAATAGATCGTATTTTGACATACGGCTGTAATTTTTTTTTTTAATATTGAATATATTGTTGTTGTTTGTTTTGGACATAATTATTATTATTTTTTAATATATTGTTGTTGTTTGTTTTGGACATAATTATTTTTTTGGTCTTCATTTGATAAATTTAAAAGCATAAAGGAGACTGACCTTTTTTTTGGATCTCAAAAGTACATAATTTTTGACATACGCCTTTATTTGGGGGGGGGGGATTCCATTCTAAATCTACTGTTTCTTTTTTACAGACGTCTTTTATTTTTTTTTGTTTTGGATTCGATACATTTCAAAGTAATAAGGGACAGTTTTAACTTTTTTTTGGAATATCTCAAATATACACAATTTGCTTTACATACGACTTTCTTTTTTTTTTGTTGTTGTTGTTATTTAAAATTAGAATCGACACTTTCTTTTTGAATTATGTTAAAAATGAGGGGCTTTGCTGTTGATTGATTTAGCAAAAAAACTTCAAACCTGTCCAACAAACTCCGCCTCAGTTGTCCGTATTTGCTTATAAACGAAAAGAATTGTTTGGTATTTTATCTTACATTTATAAATACGGGATTTTTTGGGGGGGTCGGCATGTTTTGATTTTTTTTTTTTTTTAAGAATAACAAATAAAACGGGGTTTTGATTTTTTTTTTTTAATAATAATAAATAAAACGGGACTTCTTTTTTAGACTCTTAGATCTATAAATACGGGTTGTTGTTTTTTTGGCAGGGCGGATTTTGATCCCCCCCCCTTTTTTAATAATAACAAATAAAACGTCCAAAACAAAAACCAAAAATAACAAATAAAACGTCCAAAACAAAAACCAAAAAGTCAATCGCGGTATTGTTTTTTTAACACAAAAAATATGTATGTTAACCGGTTTTGTTACATTCTGTAGGATTTATTTATTTATCTTTTTTAAGAGTCGTACAAGTTTGTTAAAGATTTTTTTGTTTTCATAACAAATAAAACGTATTTTTATTCTTTTTTAACAACAAAAATTAGCTCGAAACACAAGTCTTATCAAACAGCACTGCCCAATAAACGACTCCACATTCAATTCTAAAATATCATTATGGCAAGCATACACAATCCTTCATCCAATCTTACATCCTATAATCAACACATTTTATTACAATAATCAGAAACTGGTATCCAACTTTAAAAGATGGAGTCTAGAGGCCAAATACCTAGACTTCCTCATTAAATACAACATCAATGGACTACCTACTAATCACTGCCTCTTTTACAAACGTGGTCACAACATAGACCCTACTTGCAGCATTTGCATGAATGGCGATGAGACATCAGAACACCTCTTCTCACAATGTACGGGATTCTGAGTGATCCGAGAAATCATACTCTCCAACACCAAGATAGATTCCAACTGATCTCATCTCTGAAGGATAGTATCAACACTAAAACCTATCCAATAATACATCTCTCAATATTTCTGAACTATGCCATATGGGTTACACGTTGTAAACTAATCATGGAACACCCACAACCTACTATAAAACAGGTTTTTTCCAAAACAATGATTAAAATCCAGAAGAGAGACCAACTCCTGGCATCGTCAAAAACATTTGAGGACACTTGGACATTATACAATATGCCAAACTAACAACAAGGCAAAAAGGGGGGGGGAGCTAACAATCAGATAACAAATATGTGAAGGATCTAATGTTCACACCATATTGCACAACATAGACTCATCAGAACCCAAATGGAAATAACAAGATGTAGACCAACAATGTAAACCCCAATTGTATGGGTACACATCACTGTATACATCAGAAATAATAAATTATTATGGAAACTAAAAATTAGCTCGGGTTCATTTTTAGTTCATTTTTAAAATCTACTTAACGTGCTGTTTATTGATTTAAAACAACAACAACTAAAAACCTCTTTTTGCTTCTAAACGGAACGAATAGGTATGTCAAAAGAAGTATTTTTTTTTAAAAAAAAAAATCAATCAATCAAGAGATGTTCAACTAACTACGCCACCCCCTTTTAACACTGTCATTCTGGGTGTTAATTACATGATTTACAGATAAAAATAATCGCAAACAAAACACAAATTCTTTCCAGAAAATAAATTTATTAACCACATATGACTGAACTAAATCAACTGTAACGAATGGCAGGATGTTTTGGGCTTACAAAAATGCAACCGCCTCACTTTCTCTGTTTGGGACATCCCACAAATATAATAACGTGGTAGACATTTTGTTCTTCTTTTTCAACTCTCGTCAGAGTCACGACAGAAATGGTATTTTTCCGCAAACAACTCCAATCGTCTGACTGAGAGCTTGAGAAATTTTATTTTGTCTTTTTTGACCCCCAAAAAAGCCAAAATTAGCCCCAAATTTTTTTTGACAAATATCAATAATACGCTGAAAATTACTAGTACGCAAAAATTTTTCAGTTGGTAAATACAGAAAATCATAAACATCAACAAATAAACACTTGAAAAAGATGACAATGACCACACTCTCATCTTAAATTCTAGCGACGATACAAATTCTGTCAATATGCATAGGAATTCAACCCGCAATGAAATCAATGGCAAACTATACGCGCAATGAAATCAACGGCAAACTATATGATCATAGTATTGTTAATAGACATAGTGTTATTGAACGCGGAAGAATTGGCCACGTATTATAACCACTACATACGATCTACTCGTATATTAATGATGTATATTAATGATCACTCGTATATTAGCCGTAAGTTCGGCCCCGAAAGCGGTATAATTCTGTGTTTTTACACAGAAACAGTGCCAACACAGGCTGCACAGTGAATAGTTTACTAGTACCGTTTTCTTATCTTGCCTAAATGTAGCGTTAATATATGCTTAATATCAGCATATGTAATACTTATAATGTATTTCATTTTGTGGGATGAAAATGATCTCCCCAAAATACTTTATTATTGCATGAGAGGAATAGTTTTAGATATAATGTTAGGGTATGTTTGATAGCACATGTGATCGATTCTCATGAATAGAACGATCAAGAGTTTATATAGCATTTAGGATGCTTAATTTGTTTAAATCCCAGGTGAGGATTATACTTGGTGTGTGTTCGTTTTATGCCTCTGTAAGAGACAAGAAACCACCAAAATACTTTAGTGTAGTAGTTTACTCTGCAGACATTCGTTGTTATTCTGCATTCCTCATGCGAATATAAAGATAGTTCCACCATGGAAGGTGTTGATTATTGTGCTTTGTTTTAAAAGTTAGGGCAAGGATAAAGATTATGTTGGAGGTGTTAGTTCCTCAAGGTGCACTTTAGTATCAATAGTGCATTAGTAACTGAGATCAATATCTGTATTGTGCTGCTGAATCTTGCTAGTAGTTGACAAGTAAACCAATGGAGAAAGTAAGTTAAAATTGCGTAATTTAAAACGCTAATTTGCTGGAGGAATATTCAAACGCAATGTTTAATGTTTGTTAATAATTAAGTAATATTCATAGTTAAATTACACTTATGAATAAAATATTTATCGTAACTTAAGTTAACATTAAGTTAAATGTAAGATGGTGAGTGCGACTTCTGATAAATAACCCATAATTAGAATAGGTTGTTCAATTAAAAACCATAACCTAATTAAATTTATTAGAAATAAATTTAGTATTTTGCGTATTTCATATTATAATTAAATCAATTATAAACAAAAATAGTTAGTCAATATCTTTAAGTAAAAGCTTATAAAAAGTTTACCAAACTTATAAATTAGTGTATTGGTAAATGAGATGTACTTTTTAGTTAGTCAATTCGCATGATTGCAAACAGGTGAAGTTATAATTTTAATCCATACCTAAACAATAGACAGATTAATGTTAGTTTATGTTTTGTATCAGTGTGAGATTATTTAATAAATTTCTATATATATATTTGGTGTTAGTAATAAATTATAGTCTTACCAATATTTGTTGTAGATTCATTTTTTTTTTGTATGCTAAATAGAAGTGTGTTTGCACAATATTTGCAAAACCTTTTCTTGAGTCCGAAATCATTTCAAACTCTCAAAAACTTAATATACCAGATAGACAAATTTAAGCAGATCGGAATATTTCATTTCATTTTATTTTAATGAGAATTATTTATGGAATTGCAAACTTCAGACTAAACATTTTGTAAGTGTAAAAATGTATTTATTCCCAAGTAATTAACTATGACTGCTCATTATTCCATTCACATTTTAATGAAATTGTCGTAGTAATGAGTCTTAGCGTTGTCATGGATGATGAAGGGACACAAAAAGCACCCTTGTCTTTTTATTATTCTGGCTGAGATTCTGGATAAAAGGGCTGTATTATTCAAAATTGTAAGTCATTATTGAGTATAATTATTACCTCTTTAATTAATATAGTAGTTGCTGTGAGATATGAAGACACATTGACTGTGAAGTAAAGTAAATGTTTCTTATAGCCAACCAGAATGCCAGTCATATGTGACAGCACAGTACTGTCGAGCATTTTCCTAAATTAACCAAAGAAACCCTGAGATTATTTATTGTCATTATAATTATTTTTTATTAAGAAGTGATCAATTATTATTGATATTACAATTGTGGCGTGGCTTAAAAGAATTTAACTTATAATTGTGCTATCTGAAAAGTATTTTCAGATCATATTGGCAAATGATTTACATATTGGATATATTTTTTATTTTGGTAACATTAACAAGAACATGAGAAGTTATCATCATTGTTTAAAAGTGCAAATACTTATAGCTCAGAGAATGTGTTTTTGATAAAGAGAGGATGTTATTTTATTCTAAATTTTTTTAATTAGGGAATGATGACAATTTTTTTTTATCTTCCCAAGATATTTATTTTACTAATGATAATTTGTTTTATGATTTAATTTCTTTCTTTATCTTAACTGTATATCTCTGCAGCAGAATCTTCTTATAACTAACCGACCACTGAGCTAGGCTGAGTATGCACATTGGTGAGTTTGCAGATCACCGAGAATATACTTTATTAGGTTAGAAAATGAGATGCCTAATTATAGAGGCGATTGATGTATTGAGCTTAAACTACATTTAGATTCGTTAATACTAGTTACTATATTAGTTACTAACTGAAACACAGGCTTATTATATACCTGTGTGTCTATATATGTAATATAGGGTATATGAGCACAGACTTTCAGATGACCCATCTCTCCACTCTAATATCACTGATACACTCAAGCACCTATATGCTGAAAAGATAAACAATCACCAATATATGTATTTCATGCTAAACCAGCAATCATCAGTTGGTCCAGATTATCATCTCCCACACATATATACTATAAGTGCTCAGATATATATTAAGTTAGACAATCTTCCTACTTTAATGGACAGGCTCCAATCTACTACACCCTCCAAACCATCCATCCAATTGAAAATCTGATGATGGAATGCTCAAAGGCCACCCTGAGACCGAGATTCTTGTCACACCCATGTTGACCTAAAGTCAATCTGAACCCCACAAGTCCAGGACATAATCTATTTAATACATGTGCAAGGATGGGCAGACATCTCTACAATGTAATAACTGAAACACAGGATTATTATATACCCGTGTGTCTATATATGTAATATAGTGTGTATGAGCACAGACTTTCAGATGACCCATCACTCTCCACTCTATCTAATATCACTGATACACTCAAGCACATATATGCTGAAAAAATAATCACCAATATACGTATTTCATGCTAAACCAGCAATCATCAGTTGGTCCATTAAAGTAGGAAGATTGTCTATCTTAATATATATCTGAACACTTATAGTATATATGTGTGGGATCTGAAAGTCTGTGCTCATATACCCTATATTATATATTAGTTATTATATAGTTAGAGTTAATAAGTTTATATATGTTTTTATAGGTTAGAATGTCTGACTATCGATGGCTACGTTGCCACGATGATTAATATTTAGAAGGTTAGAATATATATATATGCAAACCAATTTTCTCCATTTACATTAATATTTAAACATGAGAGGAAAATACCAAGTTATAACAGTAAGCAAATAAAAAAAGAAACTTAAAAAAGAAACAAAACAATTTCTGATATTGTCATTGCTTTACAAATACTTCAAACTTAACACAACTTTTTTTGATTATTATTTCATCCATTTGCATATCATTTTTTCAACATTCTCAGCATATCTAGTTATAAATAGCTTGAAATGAAAACATTACTTAAAATAAAGAATAAACATTTCTTCTATAGAATGTTGTTTTACATATAAAATTGCAAAAGCTAGTGATTCCATGCATTCACAAATGAGGGTGAAAAAAACAAAAAGTGGTTAGCATGGCTGCCTTACAAGCAGTTGTGCCGGGTTCGCGTCCCCGACCGACGCTTTGACATGAAAAAAAAATTCAATCCATAGTGCAATTGGTCTCTGACCTCAATTAAATAACAGATATAATCTTTTTCAATAAACTAATTTGACTTTTGTCATCCAAATAAAAGGGAGAAATACTATTTCTCCACATAAAAGACAAAAAAATCCAATGAAAGTTTTAATTTTACTTACACATTTTTTCTTATTCTAGTATGTTATAACAATTTAGTTACATATAGTGAAAAAAAAGTCACTGAAGAAACTAATAGCTTTACTTATGTTACAATAATTATCCCACAAGACATTTTAAAAAGCTGTCTAATATAAGATTACAAATAAATTCTCTCAATTTTGGATAATATAAAAAATTTATTAAGAAATTAGTTAAAAGCAGAGATGGTAATTTTGACATTTAAGCCAATTATTTATAAATTCTTCTTAATTTGAATAATTAACAAAAACAATTGATAATTCTTAAATATATATTATCTGTTTCTAAACATGAAAATTGTTTGGAAAATGAAAATATAAAATGAATATAAATGATTTATTATAATTATTTTAATTTGCAATTTTATATCATTATTCCAGCACTTTAAATATATCTGTTCAAATTCAATTCGTCTACTTTGCGCTATATACTTTTTGAAATCTGATAGTAAAAAAGATAAATTCTTTACAAATTTTTTATAAAAATCCTACATTTAAATTGTAAGTAACAGTATTATATACAAAGAAATAAAATAATAGTTTTATACTTCACCTTTCAGTAGTAAGTAATTTAGATTGCGCTTTACGCAAAAAAGTGAAGCTTGTCTACAATATTATTAAAGAGTTATATGGCTAAGCGCTTTCAGAGAACTTGAGTCTCCTTCTTTGAAAGCGCTTAGCCATATAACTCTTTAAAAATATTGTAGACAAGCTTCACTTTTTTGCGTAAAGCGCAATCTAATTACTATATACAAATAACTACATATTGCACAATGGATAGAGCATTTCCTGCTATTGGAATTTGAATTTGGACCAGAAAATTTTTTAAAATAATTTTGAATTAAATAACAATCTAAAAAAAAGGAAAATCTTAAATCTACATGATTAGGGAATTGCTAGCCTGATTGAAAACTTTATTGCTTTTCTTTGAAAATCTGTTAAAAAGCCCACGCTCTATATAATAAACTATTTATAAGGTATTTTATCTTTGCCATATAGCATTTGATTAAAAAGAAAAAAAAGATATCACCACATTTATGTGCAGATATAAATAAAATATTTATTACTAATTTGAACTGCATAAAGTAATATATGAGAAACTATATTTGATTTCAGTTAAAAGTTTAAATAGAGCGGAGACTCCTTTATCAAGAGTAATCCACGATATATATATATATTACAGATATAAAAACAAACACATACATAATAGACAAACTTTAATAACTATTTTCATTATTACCTCAGGTATACCACCCATTACTTTCCGTTTTTTTTCACTCATTGTTTTTTAACCAATTCTTCCACTTTTTCTTCGCGAAAAACCTAAATGTAATATATATCAAATACAAATACGCATAATGCTAAACTGACATCTATATAATAAATTGTAACTATATAGATACTCATATATACAGAACTATAATATCATTATATATATATAAAACGTCTGTTAAACAAAAAAATCTTAAATGTTGCAATTCTGAAAAATTTGCAACGATACTACTATCTTGCAAGAATTATATATAACTTGACATTAATGTATTACTTTTGTTGATATAATTAAAGTCAATTGAATGATTAGAAATTTGTTTATTGAAAGGAAGAAATCTTAATAAATATAGCTCTATAATATTTGGCTTTGGTGTTATTATTATTAATATTGTTATTTTTAATTTTATCATTTAATTATGATCATTCATCATCACTTTTGAATGTTAAGTGTTGAGTCATAATTTAAATACAGTAATGTTGTAGGTAAATAACTATAGATTTATAAAAGCTAAATTGTTGTTGTGAGTTAATTGCAAAAGCTGTGACTGGAGTCATCATCATCATCATCGTTATATTATTGATAGATAGATTAAATAAATGGGTGTAATGGCTATATATATATATAAATACTGTTTCTTATTGTTTGTTTGTGAGCCATCAGGGAGAGATATGACTACCATCTACATAAACTCAGCTAGTAACACCTGTAAAAGTATTGAGAATTTATGATATTAACATCTTATAATTTTTTTTATTTGCACCATTAAAATATAAAAATGTCGTTTTCCATTCATCCAAGTGCATATGTCATAATATTGTACCAAGTGGGTTTGAACCACGTACACATGAATAAATATATGATATAACTATCTAGGTTAAGACAACCTAGTGGCACCCAGGTAAAACAGATGTACACAGTTAAACTGAATAAAAAAGTTTGATTTCCTTTTTCCAACTTGATATTTAATATTATTATTTTTTGATATTTTTAAGAAGTTACAAATAGCGCCAGTGTGTGTGACTATGAACGTGTTTTATATATACGGAAAGAGGAAAGAGATTTTTCTTTGTTGAAAGAATATATTATTGGAGATAAGTGTAATTCACTACATTGATTTCACTATCAGTTTTATTTAGTTATAGTGACTAATATTTATTTATTAGTCACAGTGACTTCCTAACCAGAGCATGCAAAGTACTCCGAATCTTAAAAGAATTATTATGTCAGTGATTTTTTTTTTTTGAAATATAGGTAATAACTAATTTTTTGGTAGTTATATATACCAGCATCATTTTCAAACATTGTATATATATTGTAGAATGAAAGTTTCAAGAAGTTTCTCTGATTTCTAGCCTTTCTTTTTCATGTCACAAAAGCAAATTTTTTGATTTCATCCATCCACCTCACATAGAGTTTTTTTTAGATGATTTACAATCATTTGCAATATAATTTAAAAAAACCAACTGCCGATGTATTTTCATTTTTCTAAAAATAGATCTATCCTGCACTATTTCAATCTCATAATTTTTTTAATGATGTCAGTACTCCTATGTGTTCTCTCAGCCATGAATGTCATTTCTGATTTTTTCTTGTTACTTCTAACACACATTTTTACATATTTTATTGAGTTGTCTGAAGTCTCTGAATTGCTTTTTTTAATATTAATTATCAAAGTCTCACGTTCATCAATAAGGGTTGACGAAACATATCTATCACAAATATTTTACAAACCTATAGACACACTTTCTTTTAATATTATTTCTATCAAAAACATTCCATCCAGGTTTAATTTTATGATTAAATTTCATTCATTATGTTTAGAGCTATTATTAATCTTACCAAGATTAATTGCTAATTTTATATTTATCAATCATTACTTTCTTCTGAGAAAAACCATTGAATGTTACTTTATTTATTTTAACATTTATCTTTAGTTCTATTTTTTTACTTTCATTTCCAACATTGCCTTAACCTCTGATGCATTATTTGCAAAAACAATCACATTATTTGCAAAATCTAGATGACTTAAATAATTTCAATTTAATTTTATTCCATTACTTCCCAATTTTAATCCATAAACTATTTTTGAAGATATTCAATCACCATGTCATTCACAGTTCTCAATGTTAATCTTTTATTATCATCATGTAAGCTATTCATTGCTGTTGCAGTTTGATATTTTTCCAGAATATCCCTAATCTACATCTTGATGTTCCAATGCTTTAATCACTGCAGAAATGCTTAGAGAATCAAATCCTTTTCTATAATCCAAAGCATAACACCAATTCATATTTATTGGTTCTTTCTGTAACTTCACTCAATATTTGGATATAATCCCATGTGCTAAAACTCATTTTTTAAATCTAGTTGGTTAATATCTAAAGTTGGCTGTAGATAGGTCATAATTATTTTGGTAAACTTTTTACATAGAACTTACATGTAACTTTTAACATATTCTTTATCACATTTCCTAAAGATCAATATTACTTCTGCATTATTCCAATCATCTGTTAAAATTTTATCATTTAGGCATTTAACATACAAATTTGCCAACAGTTCTATTTCATCACTTGCTTATTTTAAGATATCAATTATAATTCCATAATTTACTGGAACTTTTCTCTTTCATAGTCTTAATTACATGTCTCATTTTAGAAGATGAAATAACTGCAGGACATATTTTGTTTCCTTGTTATTTATTACTATATAATTCTTTATAAAACTATTTCAGACATTTTATTCTCTGTTAACTTTTCATTGATATATCAAGGAATTACAAAAATAAAATATATCAAATTGGATTATCCACACAAAAAATATATATAAATATCTCTCTTTCAATCAAACCTTCTTTCCCTGGGAGACATATTTCACTATGAACAATTAGAATAAATTTAAGATTTTACAGATGATTACCAAGGAAATGTAGAAAAAATTTAAATTAAATTGCTTGCTTTTGTTACTACTATTATATTTTGCTTTATTACGATTGGCATCATTGACATAATACCATTTTTATATGTAATACATCAAACCCAGTGACCTAGCAAGATTGTGATAAAGATCACTTTAGTCCATATTTTAAAGGTAATTCCTAGTTCTATGATAGGCCAAGTATTGTTAAATACATTCTGGTTAAGGATAAATTTATTTCCAAAATAAAAATTTATGCTAAATCCAATTTCAAAGTGATTATTTATTCAGTGTACTTCCTTGTACAAAGATCTTACTAAAATCCATCAGTTTATTGAATCTATCTCCACCACTGCCTTTTCAGTGCTCAGTGATTGTGTACAATAAAAATAATAAAAAATGGCATTAGAATTTATGTGTATGTAATTAAAAGATGAAATATCGTTTCACAATACTAATTTCATTGTCACAGTTAATCTGGACCTATATGAACTTAAGTTTTTAAAAATAGTAAGATATATGTTAAAGAAAGAGGAAATAGAAAAACCTTTACATTATTTTTTTTATTTCCAATGTAATTGCCAAACATGGGAAACCTTTTAATGATAAAGAATACATGAAAGAAGCTTGGATGAAATGTGCACCAGTTCTTTTTGAAGATTTTGAAAACAAAGTGAAAACTATTCAGCCATTGTTGTACATAAGTAAACCATAGTATACTGAGTTTATCTCACTCAATGTGTAGATATAAAATTGATTAATTTAGTCATAATGTTCATAACATCATCCAATGACTTAAAACTGGCCTTCATTCATAAAACCTGCTGATGTATAATAAAATGAAAACCCAAAATTTAATGTCCAATATGGTTAATAAATAAAGTGAGAAAACTATTTTCCTTTCCAGTCATAAGCATCATCTGTAGTTACTGATACAATTTTGGCAACATCTATGTTGCAAATATCTATTCCTTTTGTTGTTACTAATGAGGCCAAACCTATCAATTCTTCTTCGATATTATTCCCAACACACTAGCAATAAAAATAGTCAAACTAGCTGATCCACTTGAATCTGTATTTTCATCAAGGCAGAGAGAAATTAAACTAGAAGATTTCATGTCACATTTTTGTTGGTAAGTTATGTTGTTAGCCATTTGCAGGATTTTTTCTTTAACTGAATTTCTAGCCAATGATAAATCTTTTATGCTCTGAATCGTTTTCCCTTTGTTTTCAAAATCTTCAAAAAGAACCGGTGAACATTTCATCCATGCTTCTTTCATGTATTCTTTATCATTAAAAGGTTTCCCATGTTTGGCAATTACATTGGAAATAAAAAAAACTAGCCGCAGTTATTGATTAAATATTTATATTTTCAAATGCTTTTTCCACAGAGCGATTTACAATTGGTCTCATAATGCAATTTTACTGATGATGTTCTCAATACAACTGTTCCAGAATATAAAATACACACTATCCTGATGCCTTTGTTAATCATTCCATACTCATTAGTCCACCAATTTTGAAATTCTCTACTGTTTGATCATTTTTGTTTTTTATTTTCATTAGTCATATTAATATAATGGTTACAAATTTATTTAAAAGTAAATTTAAATAAGATTTAATAATTTTATAAGTAAACATTTATCATTTCACGTTTACAGCAAAACTTCAAGCAAAAAAAAAATCCATTTGATAGTGTTGACTACGCATTTTTGTTCGTTGACCACGATTTTGATTACATTAAAAAAAAATGAATGGAGTCAACACCTTTAGGTGAATAAAGATTAAGATAGATAACCATTTGATTATTTTTACTTTAGATTTGAAAAAACTTACTTCAAAGAGTTATAAAATATTTCACCGAGTTTACTTTCTAGTTTTATTGGAATCATTTGACTGGTTTATAGAATATATCATAGTATAAGCTACCACTTTATTTGACTTAAAATATAATCTATTGCTTCTCATCAGAGTTCAATTGTAAATTGAATTCTAATATAATATTTTATTCATTTACTTTACCTTTAATTTTCAGCAAATTTTTATTAACACAGTTTTTAACAATATAAAAAATATCGAAAAAAATTATGATATATAAATAGTTCGCGTGCCAGTAAAAAATTCGAATGTACGATCTCTGTCACACGTGCAATTACTGACATAATCTATGTTTTATTGTTGGGAATTCATATGAAGTTTGGTCAACTAGAATTACAATCCATGGACTTTGAGTTCTATAATTCGCCATTCTATCATCATATTATAAATCATGCTGAGTACCAACAACCTTTACGTAATGAAAGTTAACAAGACGTTATCAGTTTACTGTTTGCACTTTTTTCACTGTTCTCCAATGCTATGTATTTTTCAAATCAAATATTATTGCTAAATTTTTCTATGGACTTTATAGTTATGACATATGGGAACAAAATTCTAATTAATAAATATTTTCAATCACTATTTTATTTATTTAAAAAAAACATTTTATTAATTGAAAACATATTTCACTAATAAAATAAAAAACTTAATTTGTTAGTGAATATTTATATGAGTTTGCATCTTAATCCTATTTATAAATTATAAAGGCTATATAAAGATCAATTTGTTAAAAAAAAACTTTTCAAAAAAATTAAATTGCAAATATAAACCGTTTTTCTTATATTTTACACCCGCACACAAAGCTAATATAATCAAGACAAAAAATATGTGTAAGTACAATACAAAAATATAATAATTCATTTAAACAAAAATAATTACCATTTAAATATTAAAAAGAAAAATTATTGAAATTATTCACTAATAAATTGCTATATGTAACTTATACATCATCACCAACTTCAAGAGGAAAAAACAAAAGGTAAAAGGACAAAACGAAAATAATAAAGAATAATAATACAGTAGATATGAATTTAACTAGGATTATGCAAATCGATCTGTGAAACACAAATACATCTACATATAGAACAAGATGATCTATTAGTTTGTTTATTTGATATTTTGCATGCTGTCATTTGCCTGAAGATTGGTGATGATGGAATATTAGATGTGATAATAAACATGATGGACTATTTTCATTATCATTAAATGTTGAATGTATAGAAAAATCTTAAACTTTATTTAAACTTTTCAAATACATACAACTTGTTAGTAATAACATGCAAATAGACAACGCAGGTTAATAATTACACAATGTTTTAAGTAGAATTATTCTCCACTCTCCAAGTGTTTCTGGCCTGACTAGTGACAATATTAGCATAGTAATCGAACTTGCACCTTTAGTTTCTTGAATATCGAATTTTAAAGCAATGCTCAGCTGGTTAGAATGTTGCCTTAAAATTCGAAATTCAAGAAACTAAAAGTCTTATGTTCGATTTCTATGTTAACGTTACCACTGGTCAGCTCAGAACACCTGAAAAGAGTGAAGAATAATACTTGTGTAATTACTAACATGTGTTGTCCATTTATGCGTCATTACTAACAATTTGTTTGAATTTGAAAAGTTTAAATAATGTTTAAAATTTTTGTATACATTCAACATCTAAGGGTAGATGATGGAAATAGTTCAACATATTATCATATTTGTATGCAGTCTTTTAGCTTCTTCAACAACAAACTTTTTTTTCTGTATACTTCAATACCATATTTAACTGCAGCTTTCCAATGTGTTTTACACTCTGCCAAATCTTCTTAATAATAATAAAGCAGATATCTGCCTCTCTCACAAAACCCATGTTTAAAGTTCTCATAAAACATCTTTTTAGAAATGTTGTATTGATCATTCAATTTAAATGTTCCATATAATAAAGATATGATTTTACAATAATGGACTTTTTATAATATCATATCTAACTCTTTGAAAAATATATTGATTGACCTTATGATCTTACAAAAAGCGTCTTTTTCTGTGCATAGTTTATTCAATTTTTGGTAAAAGTAAAAAACGTCTTTATATCCAAGGAGAGCATAATCCCAAGGATTCGAAATGGTTAAAGATTTTTGAAATGAGATCTGTAGAAAAGTGACCAGATATTAGAAATCTTAATGCTGTACAAAAAATAAATAAGTAATATAGGCTCATTTTTATAGATCATCATTAAAATATTTAGTTTATAATTAGGATTTCTATATACTTCACCCAATTATAATATTTGAATATAATTTATATACTGGCAAGTTTACATATAATTATAAGGAATTTGAATACAGACTTTCAAGCTCCCTCCAGCTATCCACTCTGTCTCATACAACTGATACATATGGCCACACACATGTGAAAAATATAAATATTTATTATCCATATTTTGTGCTGAACCATCAGTTGGTCCAGATAATCATCTACAATATATATATATATATATATATATATATATATATATATATATATATATATATATATATATATATATATATATATATATATAAATAAAATATATATATAATGATATATATATAATCAATGCTCGGTCTATCAGAAACACAAAACATGTTACCATTATAGAACAGAGCAGAAGAAATTTATTTAAAAGGCAGTGATTTGAAAAAAAACATCTACTTAAAATAAACTTTCTTGAAAAGTGGTTACCTTCCAGTTATTACTAGAAAAATTTTAAATAGATAATAAAGACATTTAGTTCCCAATATTAGATGATTGAAATAATCCAACAAATAATTCATACTAAAATGCCATCATCACAAAATTTCAGACAAATTCAACAAGATGTTTTTGTATATTTATAAATGAAACATCAGTGTGCATTTCAATTTAAAAAAATAATAATGTATTGTTTGTTTTAATATATTTATAAAACACATTGACTTTATTTAATGATTTGGTCTCATTGATAAAGTATTTATTATGTGATGTTTATTACTTAGGTTTTCAAAATCAATTAACATAATCCACTTTCTGTTTAGAATATAAATATAGTGTTTACATGTTAAAAAATTTATATTATTCTTTCAGATTATAAAAAAAGATCAGGCTGGCAAGGAAATTGTTTAGAACACCCTAATTTAGCCGAAGCTCAAGCACTTGTCTTTACTATCATCTTATCAAAAACATATTTAACTTACAATAAAACTAACCAATAAGATTGTGATAAAAAGGAATTAAATAATCAATGGTGTAAACAAAGCAATTAGAGAGCTAAATCACTAAATCCATTCATTTTCAATAAAATCAGACATCTCACTATAAAAACAGAGACGACTGTCAGATAGCCGAAAACAACCTGACAACTATCAGACAATAGCGGCAGCACTACATTATCCATAACACAGTAGGTGTCAGTGAGGCAAGCTCAAGGCAAGCCACTCAAAGGTTGTAAATGCCAGGATCTGAAATGAGAAGGCACTATACTTTTTCTCAAATGTTATATGTGCTGTTAATAGCTAAAGCTTGTATAATTGACCAACCAAACAGAGGTGAAGTATTATATATAAACTATGTATATATTTGTATTATAATTACCTATAATAAATATTTTTATAATTATTTCTTAGAATAGTGTGTTATTCTTAAACGAACAGAAATATTATTCCCGGTCGTATGACAGTATAAATACAACAGAAAATATACATCCCAGGTGCAGACTTCCTTTTTATGAATTAAAGAGTTTGATAATAACATAAATGTTGATTTCATTTAATTAAAAATAGCGATGCCATATTTGTTGAATTATATAAAACAAAGTATAAAACTCATTAAAAATATTTGATGATTATTTTTTCTTCCGATATTATACATTACTAGATTACAATACTATTGCAAATGAAAAAGCATATAGAGTACACACACCTACCCACCCACCCATCCACGCACACACACACACACACACATATATATATATATATATAAATACAGGCCACACTATTGATTTTGATGAAGCTAAGGTTGTCTTCTTTGAAAGAAATGAAATCAAAAGAAGAATTAAAGAGTCTTTATTATTGAAAATTTATTATTCTGAAGCAATTAACTTATTTAAGAGTTCTTTTAATATTAAGGGTGGATGGGAAGTGAATGGATTTGTGGGTAGTTTTTAATATTATATATATTGTGTAGTTTTTGTAGTTCTTTATACTTGAGAAGTCTGCTTGTAGCAGTGAAACCTTAGGTTGTGTTTTAATATTATTTTTATGCTGGTCTTGTTTAATTTTGGATTTGGGGTACAATTTTGCCAACAGTTCTCTTTCATCACTTGCTTATTTTAAGATATCAGTTATAATTCCATAATTTACTGGAACTTTTCTCTTTCGTAGATTTAATTACATGTCTCATTTCAGAAGATGAAATAACTGTAGGACATATTTTGTTTCCTTGTTATTTATTACTATATAATTCTTTAAAGAACTATTTCAGACATTTTATTCTCTTAACTTTTCATTGATACATCAAGGAATTATAAAAATAAAATATATTAAATTAAATCTTCTACAAAAAACATATAAATATCTCTCTTTCAATCAAACTTTCTTTTCCAGTGAGACCAATTTCACTAAGAACAATTACAATAATTTTAAGATTTTACAGCTGATTACTGCAAAAGCTGATGAATTTCGTCAAGGAAATATAGAAAAAAATTAAATTGCTTGCTTTTGCTTCTACTATTATATTTTGCTTTATCACTAATTAGCATCATTTACATAATAAATATTTGTATCATTTTTATGTGTAATCCATCAGACACAGTGACCCAGAAAGATTGTGATAAAGATAACTTTAGACCATATTTTAAAGGTAATTTCTAGTTCTTTGATAGGAAAAGTATTGTTAAATAGATTCTGATTCCTTTCCAAAATAAAAATTTATGCTAAATTCAATTTCAAAGTGATTATTTATTCATTGTACTTCCTCATGCAAAGATCTAAATTAAATTTCCCCCGTTTATTGAATCTATCTCTACCACTGCTTTTGCAGTGCTCAATGATTTTGTATAAAACAATAAGAACAAAATGGCATTAGAATTACAGTGTATGGAAGTAAAAGATAAAATATGACCATTGGCACAAAAAGTTTATGATAATTTGGACTTACATGAACTTAAGTTTGTAAAACCAATAAGATATGTATTAAAGAAAGAGGAAATAGAAAACCTTTGCATTAGAATCAGATACTTTTTACAGGCCACTACTTATTTCTATTTCCTTCAAATCTCATACCTGAAATTTTCCACTAACAACCATTATGTAGATTCATGAAGTAGTCTTGAATATGAATATACTATCAGACACTAATGAAAATTTTAGTTAACAAAATATTTAATTTTATATTCAAATAGTCTACTTATTTTATCCTATTTTGTGACAGATTACTAATTTTAACTGGAGCATTTTAATCCAAAAACATTTTAAGAATCCCATTATATTTTCAAAACTTTATAAATACTCGATTTTCTGATTTCATTTATTAGTATTACAGTTTTTTATTCTCAAATATCTAAATATCTACCTAAAATATAAAACAAGTAAAATTGTCCACTGGAACGATAATCAGATGGTCACTGTATTTGGGACTAACTATTAGAGTTGAAAATGAAACATTATATTTTAAATATTTATAGTTCATAATAATCCATATAGTATGAATTCAATGGCTATATTAACTACAGAAAAATTAGAAGCAAACATATTGAATATTAAAAAAGAGTTCAAACTATGGCATTATCAATAAAGCAAGTCATATATAATGTGACACTGCACATATGTTTATTGTAATTTTTTTTTTTGCTTATTTTGATTAAAATACCGATTTAATGATAATAATTTCAAGATATCTTGGTTATGTTTGAATAGACCGAGTGATCTTCTACTTATCAGAGTCCGAAATAAAAGTCCCTCCATACCACTGTATTTACTCTTATGTATGCCTACAAAAATACCCATATTCGTTTCCCTAGTATCTTATATAAAATTATATATGTTTAATTTCATTTATTCTATCGTTTCTTCTAAATCTCCAAGTATATTTTGATAATTTATTCAATAAACTCTAGTCGTGACAGATTGTTATAACTTAATTCTTTTTTTTAGTTTTTTATGATTTATTGTCGATTTCTTTTAAAATGCTTTAATAATTAATATTTCCATATAAAGTATAATATTAAAATTGGAGTGATAATATTTAAAATAGACGATAATGAAAATAAAAATCTAACAATATTGTTTTGCAAACACAGTAAATATATTTGGTAATCCTGACGTTTAGCGCCCCGAACAATTCTCCCTCTATTTTTAAAAAAATGAACTATTTTTTCACTATGTAACTATATCCAAGTGTAAATGCTAATAAAAAAAGATTAAAAAAAATACTTACATTTACATGCGTATTTTTCACGTATAGCGGTCTTTGCTGTATATAGAACTGTAAATAAATGACGTATATTAACTGTAAATGTTTTTCCGTAAAGAAGAATAAATAACAAGAAAACAAACTTACATTTTTAGGAGTAATTGGAAGCCACACAAGCGAGGAAATGCACGAAAAGCCACACAAGCGAGGAAATGCACGAAAAGGTCGTCGCGTCGCGTTCAGATTTCTGAAAGAAAATTCCTGCAGGTAGGATGAGAACAAAGGTGTGCTCATCCCAAATTGGTATTTTAGCTTATGCTATGCGACAGAGTGGACATAGGCATAATTCCACGCGGTCAAGCAAAAGTAGTTCAGAATTTGTCACGTGTCACAAATGACCAAAGTACAGTAGTTCATAATTTTAATAGCAACTTTGCGTGAGACTAAATAGAGCCTAAAAAATTAAGTTTTGTTACATCCATTTTATTTATTCATCTTCATGTAAAAAAGACATTTATAGTTACATATATTCTGCAATTACATAAAGAATAATAAATAACCAAAAAAATAATTACTTTTTTAGGCTGTATTTAGACTCACGCAATTTGGTCACGCGTCATTTGTGACACGAGACAAATTCTGAACTACTTTTGCTTGACCGCGTGGAATTATGCCTATGTCCACTCTGTCGCATAGCATAAGCTAAAATACCAATTTGGGATGAGCACACCTTTGTTCTCATCCTACCTGCAGGAATTTTCTTTCAGAAATCTGCACGCACGCGACGACCTTTTCGTGCATTTCCTCGCTTGTGTGGCTTCCAATTACTCCTAAAAATGTAAGTTTGTTTTCTTGTTATTTATTCTTCTTTACGGAAAAACATTTACAGTTAATATACGTCATTTATTTACAGTTCTATATACAGCAAAGACCGCTATACGTGAAAAATACGCATGTAAATGTAAGTATTTTTTTTAATCTTTTTTTATTAGCATTTACACTTGGATATAGTTACATAGTGAAAAAATAGTTCATTTTTTTAAAAATAGAGGGAGAATTGTTCGGGGCGCTAAACGTCAGGATTACCATATATTTTTTTCTATTATTAAAAAATAAAAATAAAAACTATTTCTGCTATGTAGAACCTATTTACTAAAAATATCAAACAAATAATAAAATGAACCAACTTACCAGAAGTTTTTCAAATTGTCAAACTATTAAAACCAAGTTTTTTCGCGCCAGTTCGGTAATGTAACAATTTGTCTCGTTTTATAAATACATAATCTATGGTATATTGTTGGGAATTCATATAAAGTTTGGGCAACTAGAATCTCGATCCATGGACCTTGAGTTCTATAATTCACCATTCTATCATTGCATTATAAATGATGCTGTCTACCAAGAACTTTTATGTAATGAAAAATAATAAGACGTTAACAGTCTAATCTTTGCTTTTTTCTTTCTGTTATTCTAATGCTACGTATTTTTCAAATCAAATATTGCTAAATTTTGCTATGGTATATGGGAACAAAATTCTAATTAATAAATATTTTCAAGCACTATTTTATTTATTTTTCTAAAAAAACATTTTATTAATTGAAAATATATTTCACTAATTAAATAAAAAACTTAATTTGTTAGTGATTATTTTTATGAATTTGCATCTTAATCATATTAATAAATTATAAACGCTATATAAAAATCAATTTGCTACAAAAAAAAACTTTTCTATAAAATTAAATTGCAAATGAAAACGGTTTTTCTTATATTTTACACCATTCAAACAAAGCTAATATAACCAAGACAAAAATATGTGTAAGTACAATACAAAAATATAATAATTTCTTTATAGAAAAATAATTACCATTTAAATACTAAAAAGAAAAATTATTGAAATTATTCACTAATAAATTGCTATATGTAACATATACATCATCACCAACTTCAAGAGGAAAAAACAAAAGGTAAAAGGACAAAACGAAAATAATAAAGAATAATAATACAGTAGATATGAATTTAACTAGGATTGTGCAAATCGATCTGTCAAACACAAATACATCTACATATAGAAGAAGCTGATCTATAAGTCTGTTTATTTGATACTTTGCATGCTGTCATTTGCCTGAAGGTTTGTGATGATGGTAGGTTAGATATAATATGTTGGGCTATTTCCATTATCTATCATTAAATGATGAATGTATAGAAAAAATTTAATCTTTATTTAAACTTTTCAAATATAAACAACTTGTTAGTAATAACATAAAAATAGACACCACAGGTTAGTAATTCCACAATATTTTAAGTACTATTATTCTCCACTCTTCTAGAGATGTTGCTGGTTTGACCAATGACAATATTAGCATAGGAGTCGAACTTACACCTTTAGATTCTTGAATATCAAATTTTAAGGCAATGCTCAGTTGGTTAGAATTTTGCCTTAAAATTCTATATTCAAGAATTTAAAAGTCTTAAGTTTGATTCCTATGTTAATATTGTGACTGGTCAGATAAGCAACACCTGAAGAAGAGTGGAGAATAACACTACTCGAAACTTTGTTAATTACTAACCTGTGTTGTCCATTTATGTATCATTATTAATAAGTTGTTTGTATCTTAAAAGTTTAAATAAAGTTTAAAATTTCTCTATTCCTTCAACATCTAATGACAGATGATGTAAATAATCCAACATATTATCATATTTGCTTGTTGTCTTTTAACTTCTTCAACAGCAAACGTTTTTTTTTCCTGATTTACTTCAATACCATGTTTAATTGTAGCTTTCCAATGTATTTTATACTCTGCCAAATCTTCCTAATAATGATAAAGCAGGTATCTGCCTTTATCACAAAACCCATGCTTAAAGTTCTCATAAAACATCTTTTTAGAAATGTTGTATTGATCATTCATTTTAAATGTTCCATATAATAAAGATATGATTTTACAATAATGGACTTTTTATAATATCATATCTAGATCTTTGAAAAATATATTGTTTGATCTTATGATCTTACCAAAAACTCGTTTTTCTGTATATAGTTTATTCAATTTTGGTAAAAAGGAAATTAGCCAATTTCATTATCTTCAAAAAACGTCTTTATATCAAAGGAGAGCATAGTCCCAAGGATTCGAGATGGTTAAAGATTTTTGAAATGAGATCTATAGAAAAGTGATCAGGTTTTAGAAACCTTAATGCAGGACAAAAAAATTAATTATTAATATAGGCTCATATAAAATACCTTTTTTATAATTAGGATGTTTATATATCCCTCAATTATAGTATTTGAATATAAATATAATTTATGTACTTGCAAGTTTACATATAATTATAAGAAATTTGAATACAGACTTTCAAGCTCCCTTCAGCTATCCACTCTCTCTCATGCAACTGACACATGGCCACACACATGTAAAAAATATAAATATCTAATATACATATTTTGTGCTAAACCATCAGTTGATCCAGATCATCATCTACCAAACATATATATAATCAGTACTCGGGTTATGAGAAACCCAAAACATGTTGCCATTATAGAACAGAGCAAAAGAAGTTTGTTTAAAAGCCAATGATTTGGGAAACAACATCTACATAGAATAAACTTTCCTGAAGAATGGTTACCCTCCATTTATTACTAGAAAAATCTTAAATAAATAATAAAGACATTCAGTTCCCAATATTAGATGATGGAAATAATCCAAATAATTCATACTAAAATGCCATCATCACAAACTTTCAACCAAATTCAACAAGATGTTTTTGTATATTTATAAATCAAACATCAGTGTGCATTTCAATTTAAAAAGATAATAATATATTGTTTGTTTTAATATATTTATAAAACACATTGACTTTATTTAATGATTTGGTCTCATTGATAAGGTATATATTATGTGATGTGTATTACTTATGTTTTCAGAATCAATTAACATAAACCACTTTCTGCTTATAATATATAGTGTTTACATGTTAAAGAATTTATATTATCCTTTCAGATTATAAATAAAAGATCAGGTTGGCAATGATATTGTTTAAAAGAACACCCTAATTTAGCAGAAGCTCAAGAACTTATCTTTACCATTATCTTATCAAAAACGTATTTAACTTATAATAAAACTAACCAATAAGATTGTGATAAAAAAGTAATTAAATAATCACTAGTGTAAACAGACCAATTAGAGAGCTAAATCCATCAATTTTCAATAAAGTCAGGCATCTCATTATAAAAACAGAGACGACTATCAGATAGCAGAAAACAACCTGACAACTATCAAACAATAGCGGCAGTTCTACATTATCCACAACACTGTAGGCTTCAGTGAGGCAAGCTCAAGGCAAAACCCCCAAAGGTTGGAAATGTCAGGGTCTCAAATGAGAAAGCATTATACTTCTCAAATGTTATATGTGCTGCTAATAGCTAAAGCTTGTATAATTCACCAACCATAACAGAAGTGAAGTATTATGAATAAACGGTGTATATATTTGTATTATAATTACGTATAATAAATATTTTTATAATTATTTCCTAGAATCGTGTGTTATTCTTAAACGACCAGGAATATTATTCCGGTCATACGATGACGGTATAAATACAACAGAAATATGCATCCAATGTGCATACTTGCATTTTTACGAATTACAGAGTTTGATAATAATATAAATGTTGACTTCATTTAATTAAAAATATCGATGCCATATTTCTTGTATTATATAAAACAAAGTATAAAACTCATAAAAATATTTGATGATTATTTTTTCTTCCGATATTATACATTAGTAGATTACAATACTATTGCAAATAAAAAAACAAACAGTACATATATTGTGCCGGGTGCGTCCAGTAGAGGATCCAGCGTACTCTATTTACTCGGTTTAACTGGGTTTAAACCTTATTTATTACAAATTTATATTATACACAACTGGCTCCCAATACCATTGATGGCAGAGCCATCAACAATACCCACAGCAGACCAAGCTATACAATGCATAACACGATCACATTTCCAGACCATGGCCCACCTCGACTGCTAGATTCAAACCCCTACCATCCAAGCACTTTATTTGTTTTGGAGTAAACCTGGGTGCCAATTAGCTTCAAGACTAACGTGTTTGGATAGTAGGCTCATAATCCAGCATTCAAAATATCTCATGACTATCTCAGCAAAGTAATACGAGGACAAAATTGTTGCTTGAATTAGTGGTAAAAAGAATTGACCTACAAAATTAAGCTTAAGATAAATTTATTTTCTAAACATTTATTATTCCAATTTTAAACTACTTATGAGAACTTATTAACTTAAACCATGATAATTACATATACTGACTATGCACACACTCTGAATTCGTATAATAAACTATAAGATAACAAGCATTAAATAATACTTGGCATTTAAATACACAGGAAATCAATATAACAAAAAGTATTCTCATACACGACATTTCAAAACATGCACCTCAATAGTTCCTTTATGCAAGCTATAGAGTTCATTATTATTTGACTCTGGGAGGCTTCAAACTATTGCAATGGCTACTTTACCTATAAATGGGAATAAGAAAAATGTTATTTATTACCTAGGATTTGAACGTGGACTTGTTGCTGGATATTACTTTATGTGAAAATATTTCCAGCTGGCTAGATATAAGTTTTATGCTTAGTATTCCTTGGTATTATTATTGAATACAGTTAAGTATTCCTGGTGATTTTTCAATTTGTTAGGAAGGCATCACTTTACAGGGTAAATTGCTGATCTTATTAGACTAAGGCTGAAGCAAGGTTGTATGTTCCTAAAAGCTGCTCAGCACTGCATGGTCCCTGGTTCTGGATACATAATAGATTGACTGATTGTAATCTAAACTGAACTGTTATCTGAATTGATTAATTGACTGAACTTTAACTGCAATCTGATTAATTGACTGAACTCATTGCCCTATGAAAAACTGGACTATTTATTAGGATGACCTGTTGTCATTTTGGTGTCCGCCAGCTATATTTATTGTTGAAATTCCTTAGATAAGTTTTTAACCCTGTTGTTGGAGATTTTTTAATTAGCAGCCATTGCAAATTTGTTTTTTTTTTGGATTTTATTTAATTGATAACATCGCAAATTATGTTACAATATTTTTTAACTTTCATTTATTCCTTATTATTAAACATGCACATATATATTTTATCAATCCTTATGTTTACAATCCTTATTGGGGCACTTAAATATTTAAAATCACTTCATTATTTAGTTTTTACAATTACTTTCCTTTTTTGCTTTCTTTAATAATTTAAATGACAAGAGAGAGAGAGAGAGATTCATTCTTGAACTATCATACCTTTTAATTGTTAACTTTTAGTTATTTATTTACTTTCTCATTAATTGTGAGTTTATTCCCTCCCTCTTTCACTCAATCCATAAACTTTTAATTTGACGTTTTAAAGCAAACTCTCCCCCCCCCCTTCTGACTCATTAATTGATTTTTAACAAACTCTTTTTTAAAAAAAACTCTTTAGATTTTTATAAATAACTCTCAATTTGAAACCCTCCCATTATTTATGATAATTTTATTTTAATATTTTTTTAGCCAAACATTATATATATATATGCACCAATACAATACTGGTACAATATATATATAACACTTATAAATCCAAAAAATAATATAATATTTCAGCCAGAGGAGTGGTTTTTATCAGAAAGAAAAATATATACAATAAAATGGCGATTTTCAAAAATTACAGATTTGATAAAAGATTACAAATTTAACAAAAAAAACCCTGATTGGTCACAAAATCGAACACAAGATATCTAACTAACCAATAACAAAATTATTCCAATGCATACTTGAAACAAATAAAAAAAATACATTTTCTCCTAATAAAGCTAAAATTCTATTTAAATTGAAATAATAAATAAATAAATAAAAATTAAAAAACAAATAATATATATGTGCATACATAAAAAAAAATAGATTGTGCTCATATTAATATTAGTTTAGAAACTATAATATTTATACATATTCATCAAAAATTATAGTTAGAGCAAAGTACAATCATTATTTATAATAATTAATTACTTACCTATATACCAATTAAACACAGATTTTAAACATCAGTACAACCAACCTTTACATAAAAAAATATCATAAGAAAATGTTTCACATAAAAAACCCTCTTACATATAAAATTTTTTTAGGAGACCAGGTAACTTAAAGATGTAATAGTCCCAATGTTTAAATTCAATCCATGTGGATGTAAGGTCTTGAATTTAAAAATAAAAAAACTCATTTTGGTTTCCTCTCTCTTGTAGAAGAAAAACCCTCCTGCAGAATTACTACTATTCTTAAATCATCAATTGAATGATTTGGTAAATTAAAGTTTTTTGAAACTGGTCTATCTTCATTCTTATGCAAAATGTTAAATCTATGATTAGTCATTCTGACATGTAAACTATTTGCTGACTCAACTATGTACTGGTTTAAACATCTACTACACTCTATCAGATATATCAAATTTACATTTTTACATGTAACATAATTATGAATCTACCATTTAAAATTATGATTCCTAGTACTTAGGACCACTTTTCTCACAACAATATGTTTATCCTCACATAGATAACATCCTTTTTTCCTGTATGGAACTTCTAATAAAATTTGTTTTGATAAGTATATCTCTAAGTGACCTATATTTTCAATATACAACCTTAGGTGGATCGGAAAAAATAGATTTTAAATATGTTGAAATGTTTCACCAATATCTGGTTAATATTAGGTAAATCTCTATTGAAAGTAAGAACCAATGGTGGAACATCTAATTGTTTTTTACTCTTTTTAGATAAAAGAAATTTCTTTCTATCAATTAAAGAAGATCTCCTTACTACATCATCCAACAATGTCTTAGGATACCTCATATTGACCAATCTATTATATAAAATACAATTATTTTTTTTTCATGTCATAGCATCGGCCAGGACGTGAACCCACAACCGTCTGCAACCAACTACTTGCTTGCATGGCAGCTGCGATAACATCTCGGCTAGGCTAACAACGCTTGACTAAAATACAATTATTTTGTTGAAGAAATTTCTCATTATTACAAATCCTCCTCATTCTTAAAAATTGACTATAGGGAATATTAGCCTTTAAATGTTTAGGATGGTTACTATCAGCGGGCTTCCTATACACAGTATTAGTAAGAACTCTATTAGTGTAAATAACTTCGACATCAAGCAAATGAGCAATTGATTTTGCAAAGTTCATTGTAAAATTAACATTTTTATTAAAATTATTTAAATTAAAAAGCGTATGAATATGAGGCAAATGGCCTTGGAAAGCGCCTAGCATATATTAATTTTTGGAACCGTAATAGCTTCTCGTTCAAGTGTTTAATACGCTTTTTAATTTATATTAATTTATCGAGGGAGAAGTTAAAATCTGTAATAAAATTATTTAAATAACTTAAAAATTATAAAGTTCAACTTCATTATGTGGCCATATCATGCAAATATCGTCTATGTATCTAAGCCAAGTATGAGGTTTTAGCCTAGCATTATCAAGTATAGAGTATTCTAGTTTTGCCATAAAAATATTCGCATAACATGGTGCCATCTTTGTACCCATTGCAGTACCTTGTTTCTGTAAATAGTATCTAGAATCAAAAGTAAAAAAAATATTTCTTAAAACCAAATATATTAATTCAACCATAGTAATAAGACCATGATCTCACTTTCTATCTTGTAAAGCACATTCAACAGCCTCAACTCCATCATCATGAGATATATTAGTGTACAGTGAGAGAAGATCCAAAGTAACCAAAAAACAATCATTTGGTATTTCAGATTTAATATTCTCTAACACACAAAGAAAATGAGTAGTAGCTTTAACATAAAAAATTAAATGATGGTGGAATAAGTTTAATAAAATTATCAACATAAGCTGAAATATTTTCTGTAGGACTACCAATACTAGCTACAATAGGTCTTTGAGGACAACCTGGTTTATGAATCTTTGGCAAAATATAAAAACTATTAGGATAAATTTTGGTTGGTACTAAAAATATATATACATTACTATCTCTCATATCTTTTAAACTAAAAAGTATACCCTTGAATAATGTACCAACAGTGGTTAGTGAAATAGGCTCATAAATAGTTTTATCATCTAAAAGCTCCAGAGCTTTTTCAACATATTCATCTTTATTCATAATTACTGTTGATCCACCTTTGTCAGCTGGTTTTATAATAATATCCTCTCTTTTCATTAAATTGGATTCATCTCTTTTACTATTAAATTACTCTTATACTTTCTATGCTGATGAAGTCTAATTTTATTAATAATCTCCTGATATACATTATCAATATATGTATCTAATAACACATTCCTTTGATGTGGCTGTGTCCAATCAGATCGTAATTTCCCAATAGTATCACATTCCTGGTTTCCAAAAAATTATCTTAATCTAAGTCTCCTTGAAAAATTATCTAAGTCTTGATGAATTTTAAATTCACTTTTTTGATAAAATGACTGAACTGTAGGGCAAAAATGATAAGCCTTTATTTAAGAGTGAACATTCTGCCTCACTACGATTAATGTTAGTTATATTAATCACATTGTTTTCCTTATTAGCTAAACATAAAAAAATCATTGCTAGGAATATTTGAATTAGATTTATTAGTGTTTGTGTTTCCAGAAACTAAAATGTTGATAGTGCATTTAGAAGAATATGTAACTCCATGAAACAATGCTAAACCAGCATCACTATCAAGAACAGATGGTAACCTTTCAGCACAATCTAAAGAATGTGAAGATGGTATAAATGATTGATCAGTATCGATTCCAATATTACCAATTATTGGCATCATAGCCAATGTAGAAATATACGACAGAATATATATACATGGTAAATATTATTGTATTTATCTTGTGAGCAATAACTTTATCCATGAGAATTAAAGCTAAACCGAATCTAACTGCCTCATAGTACTGCAATACGCTATCACACAAGCTGTCCTTTTCACATTTGTATCAATCCGCTCAAACTTTGTAAATCTTTTGATCTGACCCAAATCTTGTATACGATATTTTTGGCCAGATTTTTTATTGGAAAAAGTAACTTGTACACGGATCTTGTACATGATATTTTCATAAAGATTTACAAAGTTATTAGCAGGTTGTCTCGAATATGAAAAGTTACAGCAATACTAATAGGATAATAGCGTATTGCAGGACTAAAATTCACATACAGCAAAAAATTGGAAAGATGGGAATGATTTGCAGCAGTAATACACAAATAACATTTAAAAAAAGAAATTATATCTTAAAAACTAAAGAGATTGTATCAACTCACCAATCTTAATTTACATACAATTATTAAATTAGAATTATTTTTAAAATAATGACTTACAAAAAAAGATAAAATATACATGTATGCTAATTACCACTATAATAAATAAAAGGAATTGATCGCGTTCAAACAACCAAATTGAAGAAAAGCCATGTGTAATTTAAAATGACAATGCAAATCATAAAATTTTACAGCGTCCATCACCAGTGAAAATAAATTGAAACATCTCACAATTTTTACTTTACTATCACTAAATTATATTTTTTTGTTAATAATATTTACAAAAGCAGATAAAATATACGCTACTTAAGCTGTAAGAAGTAAGGGGAATTAATTAATCAAGATTAAAAAAATGTAATTCAAATTTAACCTTACCTCAATAAAATGCACAACAAACGTGGAATTTTTCCCGCTTATAAGACGAGATGTTTTTCGAAGAAAATAGTGTAAGATACAGAATTTTTTTTTTTTTTTTTAAAAAAGTAAATAAAAAAAAACAAAAATAATAATTCGTAACAGTTATATTTATTAAAATATCATTTTTTATTTATATAAATTCAGTAAATAAAAAACAAAAATTTATCAACAATAAATAAATTTTACTTATTAGCGTTTTTCATGTAGGTGGAAATAAAAAGTTTATATAAATATTAGTCAATATATTTGTACATATACATAACAAAAACACACAAAAAGAAGAAAAGTAAAGTAATCATATTCTTAAGTAGAATAAGCAACTATAAATTCTAAAAGTTGAATGAAATAGCGCAGACTTAAAAAATTGTGAAATAAAAAAAAAGTATTATATTAACCTATTCGTTAAATAACAAAAAACAGAACAGTAAACGAATGTCAATTGTAGTGATTTTCATACATGCGGAAAAAAATAGTTTAATAGCATTAAGTATGACAAAAAAAGATGTCCTCATTTTTGTTTAAACGACTCCACATAACTTCTGAAACGTAGGAATCCAAGTGTTGCCTTGAGGTTCCGCGATGCTGTTTATTTCTCCATTTTGCGGAACCCCACAGTCTTTCAAAGGTTTGGGTGTGAACCCCAGTTTCTGGATCAACGAAATTATACGTGTGGTCATATCCTGCATTCTTCAACTCTTTACTTTTGTATGCCTTCCAACTATCAGAATAGAGAATGGAACCCTCTTGCATATTCTGTTGAATTGCTTCCATTAGAGTCCACGCTGTCCGATCTTTAACAGACATGATCAAAACATTCATCAGTCTCTCTGCATATGCCACCAAAAAGCTACTTGACGATTTTATTAGGCCATCCAATTTTAAGATGCATATAATTATTCCAGTTGATAAACACTGTTTTACTGGACAAGCTCATTTTGTCCCAACTGATGATGTTAATTGCCTAGACCAGCAATAAATGAACCTGATAGCTGTTAAAAATGGTATTCTAGATCCTTCAAACTAGGTTCCCTTTCGAAAGAAAATTTTGCTGTGGCAGCCTGCAACATTACATCACCACTGTTTATCAGACCTATGAATGTACAAGGCAATATTTCATATTTTTGGAAATAAACAATAGCATTCAATTAATTTGTTGGCAGTTTCCAAATTGTCATAATATTGGACTATTTACAAATACAAAAAAAAAGAACAATCCATCAAAATACGAAAAGTAATTACACTCATTGAAGTTATATAAAATGAAATCACAAAAAAGTGAACAATATTAAAAGTACGTTTTCCAAAAAAAAAAAAAAAACATGTTTTACAAGCACGTTTTTAAAATAAGAATGGTTTTGTTACTATCAACTATAAAAGAAACAAAATAATAGCAATCAATGTTTTTAAAATAATTCATTGAAAAATATAAATAACGGGAAATGAAAATAATTCAACTACGTATTGAAAAAATTTAAATTAGTTTTTCAGAGGTTTTGCAGTACTAATACTCAAGTACCGATAAGTATTGTATATTTTATAATTCAAGTAGCTACGGTTGGAACATTATCATTTATTATATAAGTTTTTCAAATTTAAATCTAAATAAATAAAAATTATAAGTTACGATCACATTTCAATTTATTAGAAAAAATGAATTTTTATAAGTTAATATAGTGTGTGGGGGGGGGGGGTGAAATTTATATTCTCTGTCTGCAATTACGTATACATATATATGATTAAATGTGCGTGTATGTTCGAATTTATTAAAAGTTGAAATATATATTTAAATCAAGATTTACTTTGACCTAGCAATTTGTTAAATTATAAATCCAAACATGCATAACGCTAAACTTGAATAATTGAATTTAATAATGTTTAATTAAATAAATTAAAAGAAAGGGTTTATTTTATTTCAATTCTATATCATCGCAAGATTATTGTGTATGTGAAAAGGCTAGAAGATTGAGGTATCAAACGAATAGACAAGTGATAATTTATAAGAGGAACCAAGTAGTTAGTTAAATTGGTGCAATTGTTAAAAAAACAATGTATAATATTGGCTTATCAAGAGGCATATTTCTTTTAATGAATAAAATCAATCAAAGGTTACTTTATAATTTGCTGATTTTAAGTGCTGTTATAATAAATAGTTATTGAGGGAAACATAACTGGTTGTGATATTTCGTTTTTATTTTATTTTATGTTACTGAAGTCCATGTATTGAAACGGGAACCTCCTAATCCCTTGCCGTTTCATCATCAAGCTAGTAGCCCACTCGTCTTTGTTAGATTCGAATCTCATTTAAACTATAATATGTAAAATAAAACTACAATTTGCCGTCATGGCTGTCGGAACAGCATTATATATTTACAAACGAAAGGACGCTATAATTAGATAGGCTTGATAGAATTATAGCGTATTATTTATTATTAATATCGCGTTTATTTTTAAAAAAAATACTTTTATTATGTTAAATAATGATAAGGTTCAATTTATTAATAAATTTATTATTTTAATTCGTATGTGGATATATAATCCAACCTATATTTGTAATGTATATAGGGGCAGCGTGATTTAAAACATTAAAATGTGTTATATATTTAAAATATTAAAAGATGAAAATATTTTAAAATGTTTATTTAAAAATGTTAAAAAGGTTTTCTTTCAAATGTGCTAAAAAGTTTTCTTTAAAAATTAAGTGTTATTTTTTTCTTAGAATTAAAAGTTGGTTAGAAACAGATTTGTTGTAAACAAGTATTTAATTAATGACCTGCACCTACCTTTGGTCAAATTAAAAAGTCATTTTAAAATCTGGCTAATTGAAATTGCGTCAGATATAAATATTTAAGTTATTTTTGGATTAAAATTGTTTATGGCAAAATAGTTTTACAAAATAACCATAAAAGTTATAATTGAAATATTTTAATAGTTTATCAAATATTTAAGATCAAAACTACATGTTTTTAGAATTTAATTAAAACGGAATTAAGTCAAAGTTATAACACCTCAGAAACTTATCAGCATATTTGAAAGCAGATTGTATGTTAGCAAAATTAATTAAAAATGTAATCATGAAGCAAAGAAAAATTCCTAAAGGTGTTAAGCTGATAAAAAAAGATATAAATGGGCCATATTTTGAGCAGGAAGAGAGACGGGCTGAGATCTATAATACTGATAGACAGATTGAGAAAAGATATACTGAGAAGAGACTCCATTTTGAAGTGCATTTTATATTTAAAAAATCAAAGCAGTTTTGAACTGAGATGTCCGGCTAGTGTGGCCATCTTAGCTGCCACTCCATAAGGAGGCGACGGGTTCATTTCCATCCGACACCGTTTATAAGCAAGAATGCCACCATAACATCTACAACCTAACCCAAAAGAAGAATGCCGCTATAATATCTACCATCTAACTGAAAAAAAGAAGAATGCCGCTATAATATCTACAGACCACCCGTAAAAGAAGAGCATGCCGCAAGCCGCCCAGGAAACTCACCAAGCTCAAGCACATAATAATAACGGTAAATCACTTTAAACTGCAGAGCTCTATATATTTTCTGTATATTTTATGTATAATTTCAAACTACCTTTTAAATTCTAGCTAGCTAACTAACCACTCAATATATATTTTTAATATTAAACTTTTCTTTTATTGTTTTAAAATCTGTAATCATCCACTTGCTTTTAAAATCTCTTTAAGAAATTAATTAATGTTTTCTACTTTAAACTATCACTGCAGTCATGTCTAGTTTTTTTTTATCACATAGTTTTTAATAGTTTAATATTTATTTTATAACATGCTGACGCTTCGAAATAGCGAATTCTAAATTTTAATATTTCAAGAAGAGATTAATTAAAACATCTTCACGTAATTATTTATAATTTTATTTCTGTGCGCTGTTTCGAAAACCCTCTTAAGAAAATAGTAACGACTCGCTCGTTATTATTTATTATTTTTTTGATAATTGTTTGTTTGCAAATTTTTGCAATGTGGCTTGTTTTAGGGCGGTTTAATTTTTAAATACTAAGAAATAGACTAACCTTGATAAATATTTATAAGTATATTTGCTATTTAAGCTATTTATTAACCCCTTCAAATATACTTTTCCTCCTTCTTAAATACTAGTTATTTGATCAATAACAAATTAGATTGAGCTGGAACAGCAAAGATTATCTGTAATTATTCCCGTCTCTAGCATATATTTTATCATGCTACCTAAGAGTTGGCTTCTATTTGATTAAGCTAATAAGCTATTGTTCTTGCATATAGAATATTACATTTTATAAAATGCTTTGCTTGGCTAATGTGATTCATTCACTTTAATATTTTTCTCGTTTTGCTGCCACGTATTTACTTAAACAGGGTGGAGCCTCGGTTAAGCTAGCACATCTTCCTCTCAGAGGGTAGAGCAGTCGTGAAGCCTGAGTTTAAGGCCAGGTTAGCACATAAGTCCCCCACCTTTCTGAACTAGTTGTTCCTTTTCATGCAGCTTAACGATCGGTTTTCAGGTTACAGGCGTTGGTCGCAGAAACCCTTGATTTTCCAATCCATCCGCAGAGTGACTTTATTATTGTATTGCTGGTGCTATAGTGCATTAGTACATGCAGAGCAGCCAACTCTACCTCCCTATTTTAGTTCTTTCAGCAATTGTCTGAGATATTCTTAAAAGTCTGGTCAATCTAAGTTATTGCAGCCCTATTTAAGCTAATTAAATAAATATAAACAGACGAGAAACGTCTACTGTAAGTGTTGACCAAGGTTTTAGTTTAATTATTAGTATTCAGCCACACATTAAGAGGAGTCTGCATATGTTACACTATAGACATGGCGTAGTGATAAGCTATTTATTTAAATGCCTGCGTGCATTTATTATATATAAATCCATGAAATAAGTGTATACAAATTGTAACACATCAAAGCAATCTATGGCTTTTATGAATTCAGTAAGATGAATAATGGTTGCGTTCATCCTACTTAAATGTAAAATTATTTATTAATCTGATAAAAGAATCTGTACGAAGAGCACATCTAAAACTCTTCAGCCATTAAATACCTGCATGCATTTTACATGTTTAAAATTTGTAATATATATATATATATATATTGTAACCGTCGGAATTGTCGAATGCTGTAGTCCCTTTCAATTGAAGAAAGAAAGGCCCAAAACGTTGGTGCCAATTGAAACTGACTGAATTGATGGATGAAGGTGATGGTTAGGATGATCAATCTGATCTGATAAAAAATCTAAAAATCCAATATAAATTAATCTGGTCTAGCTCAATCGGGTCGCCATTATATAATAAACCATCACAAAGCACAAATAATCTCTTTTAAAGTTTCATTTACCTAAGCTATATGTAAAAATGAAGAGATAATGCGACCATCTGCTCCAGACATCAACAAATCCGTCACAATTACAATATAAATTGTATAGAGCAGTGAAACCAACTACTATTGCCCTAAACAATAATATAGGATTAGGCTAATTACTTGATTGGCAATCTAATCAAAACCAAATCCCATTAATAACTAACACAGACTCCAACACATATATATATTTTATTAGCCTGTTACTTATTACAGTAATTTAACTCTACTTTATTATTTAAAGATGCTGCTTTTATGAATTAATGGATAAGCTTCTAAGTACCTGTAATAGCACTTTACAAAACATTTGTTTGCAAACAGACATTATTTAAACAACAAAACAAAATAATGTCTGTTTGCAAACAAATGTTTTGTAAAGTGCTATTACAGGTACTTAGAAGCTTATCCATTAATTCATAAAAGCAGCATCTTTAAATAATAAAGTAGAGTTAAATTACTGTAATAAGTAACAGGCTAATAAAATATATATATGTGTTGGAGTCTGTGTTAGTTATTAATGGGATTTGGTTTTGATTAGATTGCCAATCAAGTAATTAGCCTAATCCTATATTATTGTTTAGGGCAATAGTAGTTGGTTTCACTGCTCTATACAATTTATATTGTAATTGTGACGGATTTGTTGATGTCTGGAGCAGATGGTCGCATTATCTCTTCATTTTACATATAGCTTAGGTAAATGAAACTTTAAAAGAGATTATTTGTGCTTTGTGATGGTTTATTATATAATGGCGACCCGATTGAGCTAGACCAGATTAATTTATATTGGATTTTTAGATTTTTTATCAGATCAGATTGATCATCCTAACCATCACCTTCATCCATCAATTCAGTCAGTTTCAATTGGCACCAACGTTTTGGGCCTTTCTTTCTTCAATTGAAAGGGACTACAGCATTCGACAATTCCGACGGTTACAAAATGGCGCATCAACTCGGGCCGAAATAACCAATTAAAGACCCAAGTTTGAGTCTCATATGGATGCTAAAACATAGTATTATTTTTATATGCATTGGTGGAGTTATATAGTTGATTATATTATATCATGGGTTTAAATAAGATATTAAAATATTTGTTGTTGTCGTTCTTTGGGGATTTTGTTCGCAGCCGCAGGATTGAACGGATAGATATGTTTTATGTAAGAATAAATAAAAGTAAGGTATTTCGCAATTTATTTAAAATAGAGATATTATATTTGACAGAAATAGAAAATAAAAATGGAAGGCCATAAGAAAGAAAAATTATCAAAACCTGAAGGAGATTTGTATCCAATTCTAAAAGAATTAATGGAAAATATGAATGATATGAAAAGTGATATGAATAATAAATTTGAAGGTATAAACGCCAGGTTTGGTGATATAAATGATAAATTTGGTGATATGAGCAGAGATAATAATAAGTTAAGAGAAGATATAAGTAGTGAAATAAATGATAAATTTAGTGATATGAGTAGAGATATAATCAAATATTAAGAGAAGACATGAATAATAAACTGGGTGATATGATTAAAGAAAATAAAGAATTTAGAGAGGAGGTAAATATTACAATTGGCTTATGCAAAATAGAGCTAAATGCTACTAATGCAAAGTTTGAGGAATTAAAATATGACTTAGATGCTCAATTAAAAAAATCTGATAGTAAATGTGATAGCAGATTTAATGAGCTAAGGGACCAGTTAAATAAATTACAAGAAAGATTAGAAAATAGATTTGAAAACTTGAATGAGGAAGTTAAAAATTGTAAAGTTGGGTACAAAGAACCAGAGAAAAAGTACACAAAATTTGAGAAAGCTTACAAGGATGGTCAAGAGGCTTCAAAAGTAGAAGTAAACAATCTTAAGCTAGAAGTTAAGGATCTTCAAAGCCAGATGAAAGTTGAATATAAAGAGGTGTGCAAGAAACATAATAAGGCTGATAATGAAATAAAGAAATTACAGAAAGTGTATACAGAATCGCAGAATAGTCTACTAGGTGTCCAAGAAGAGTTAAGCAATATTGAGCAAGGGAAGGCAAGAGAGTTAGACGATTTAAAGGATAGACTAGATAGTCACCAATCATCATTGCAACAGTTAGAAAAGTATGCTAAAAATCAAGATGAGGTTTATAATGAAATGAAAGACAATAGCAAGATACTAAAACAAGAAATAAGCAGGCATTTGGAGGAACAGGAAATAAATCTCAATCATAGGATATCTATAATGTTGGAAGATAAAATAGTAGGAATAAAGGATACTATGGTAAAGGGTAATGATAGTCTAATGGATAAACCATATCAATATTTGACCACAGAAAATAAGTTAAGTAGAAGTGATCATGATATACTATCAATGTATGGGGATGAAAATAATAAATTAATACATAGCCCAGAAGAAGTTAAGAGAGAAAAGATAGATGGAAACATAGCAAGGTTTATTCAGCTCAAAGTCTTCAAGGGTGATTATGATGAAAACCCTATAGAGTATCTAAGCGCACTGGAAGAGCTATTCTCATTAAGTAGATTAAGTGAAATGGAAAAATTGTCGGTGGCTAGTAATCATTTGAGTGCATCTGCCAAACACTGGTGGAAGTCCTTGTTTAATAAGCCCGAAACATATGGGGATTTTAAATATATATTGTTGAATGGTTTTTGGGGGGAAGATAAACAGGACAATATTAGGCACCAGATTAGCCAAGATAAATATAGTGTTAGCAAGGGTAGCTTGACTCAATTTTTCCGGATGCAGACAGCAAAATTGAAAATGCTGACCGCATATCCGTTGTCGGAAAACCAAATAATTCGTATCATTAGGAGAAACCTGCCACGCCATATTGAGAAAACTCTGATTGCTGCCGATAGGCATACTGTTGAAGAGGTGTCCGATATACTTGGATCACTTGAGGCAAGTGAAGCACCTACAGGGAGTAGTCATAAACACCACAGAAATGATCCTACTTACAATGTTTCTCCCATTAAATGTTATAGAAATAGAAGGACCTTAGATAATAGAAATGATAGGTATTATAGAGGCACTAAATATGCCAAATCTTTAGCACCAGTAAATACAAACAGGACCAATCCCAAAGGTTATGATAGAGCAGAAAAGGGTGCATGTGCAGCAGGAAGTTATCCTGTCAGCACATCACAGAACACACCTGTGAAAATGCTAGGGGCTAGGCCTAAGACTAAACCTTTAAATTAAAAATGGCCTCGTTGGAATGTTCCTCACTGCGGGAGCCTCATAGTATAGTGAATTTGGGGAGCCATGATATTTTTAGTTATTTGGAATCAATAAATTTTGAAACAGAAGATAATGATTATGATAGGGATTTGGAAAGTTATACCCTTAATTATTGTCCAGAAATTGTTATAGTTATTCAAGGTACATCAGTAAGGGCTTTACTTGATTCAGGGAGTCAAATTTCCCTTATCTCTGAAAATTTTTATAATAAGATTGCTGAAATCGATTCTGAAATCCCTATGTTGCCATTGAGACAGACCATGCTACATCATTCCTATCTAAGGAGTGGAAAGGTTGGATTGAACGGCAGGGTATAAAACATATTCTGTGTTCAATTAGGAACCCTCAATCTAACCCATGTGAAAGAATTATGCGTGAGCTGGGTAGATTATTTAGGGTATACCTAGGAAGCAACCACCATGTATGGGTAAATAAATTAAAGGATGTCATTCACTATATCAATATAACACAGAATGAATCCACTAAATACACCCCAATGTATTTGCATTTTGGATATAGAGAGCCCATATTAATTAAAACACCATTACCGATTATAACTGAAGAAAAAGTAGATTATGATCATGACTTAGCAAAGGCTAGCCAGAATTTGAGAGAGATGGGACAGAAAAGAATTACCCACGCCTCTCATAAGCCTTGTAGATTTAAAGTAGGAGATTTTGTATTTGTAAGAACTCCCCAAGTCAGTGACCCGCAGAATTATAAATTCAAAAAGTTTTTGAATGTGTATGAGGGACCATTCCAAATAAAAAGAAAAGTGGGGGAGAATGCATTTCTCATAGAAACCCCAGAAGGTGAAAAAGGTACCTTCAATGCCCGAAGCTTAAAACCAGCAGCCCCACCCAATTAAATAAGAAGACATTCACTAAAGTAACTTTATTAGTATGTCTTATGATAGTTATTATTATGACCAAAAGTCATTAGTAATAGTGAGAAATATTTATAGTCAAAGTACTTTTGAAAATTTTCATTGTATAGTATGTAAGTACTGTTTAAAATTAAACCTTGTGGAATTGACTGATGATGGTGAATGTGTTATTTAATGCATTGGAGATATAGAGTGTAAGATTTTAATGTCTGTGCTATTTGTAAATTGTAAATATTTGTATGGTTAAGTCTTTTCTTTGAGGAAGTTGACAGAACTATAGATGTGTGTTGTGGCTCATAACTCTATATAAGATTATATTGAAGTCTGAAGTCGACAGATGTCCCGACTTATTATTATTATTCGTTGGCAGGTAGGAAGAAATCCTTGATGGCAGGATTTATCTGTTAATATGAGTTATAATTTTAAAGAGAAATGTTTAGTAGTTTCCCTAACCTGTATAAAATAAAGCTATTCAAACATAAATGTCCCTGATTAGCATCAATGTAGAGCACAGATTGGTTTGTAAAGTAGTTGTCAGATCCTCCAGAAATTAAAATTAGATTTAATTAACATTTAGTCGATTTACTTTAGTATTAGAAGTGATTTAAAAGTGGGATATCTCTGTTGTTTTGAATCTCCGGCTCACTGTATGAGTTAAGTTTCATTTGTTTAGATTGTTTTATAGGAAAAGTGACTTTAAAGGTTAATATTTTCAATGTCCAAGACAGGAATTGAATAAATATGGGATATTGAATAACTAAAGCTCCATTCTCACTTTATGACAATATTGAATGTTTAAAATTTAGGCCCATAGTAGTATCACGGAAGTGAACTACAGATATGTCTAAAGGAAATAATAATAAAAGCTATTGTTGAGTTTTAAGAAAACAAAATAGTGAATATGTATATATTTTAAAAATGCAATGAAAATATATGATTATTAGAAAGTAACTAATAATATTTGGCTTATAAATGAATTTTGTTCCATAATACATTTAGCTTGTATAAAGCAAATACTAAATGATTTTCTTGTTTGACTCTAATTTTAAAGCATTATTGTCCAGAAAATTGTAAATGAGAATATAAAGATGTAATAATTTGATCGTAAAAAAAAAAAAAAAAAAGGGGAAATATATATACGTATAGGTGAACCAATTAGTCAATCATAAATGGAATGAACGAATTCCACATTTCTTCTATAGGAATAAGATATTTTAGATTTTTTTTTACTAACATTTCAAATGATATTAAAATCAAGGCAAACGGAAGTGGTGGATGTTTCTCTGTGCAGAGATTAAGACGTTTAATGATTTTAGAGAGGGAAGGAAAAAGGCGTCGTTGTTATTTTTTTTTTTCTCTGTAGAGGGGAGATGTTGTGAGTGTTCAAATTGATGATCCAGGTATAGATATAAAAAAAAAAAAATGTAAGAAAAGAAAAGAAAAACATAGTAAACCATTCAGCATAATATAAATTTAACTAAATCGGATTGATATTATTTTATACTTTTCAGATATGAATGCAGACACCATAGTAACATTATTACATACAGTTTAATGTTTACATATATGTTGTGTACATTTTATTTATAGATTTTTTTTTATAAAAATATTATTATTAAAGGGAAGTATATAGATAGGTGTAAATCATTGATGTGTATCAATAATTTAAAAGGTTATTATATCAATTTTGTATTTTGGTTTATAAAATGATATTAAAGAAAAAAAAATTGTAATCGAATTTGGATTTAATCTTCACGTATCTTCTTATCTATAACCGTGTGTGGTCGCCAGGATAAGACAACGTCAGAAAGAGAACATATAAAAATGACGTTTCAGAAGATAACAGGACACACAAGCTTTATCATTTTGCAATAGTAAAGGACAGATTTATTTTCCGTGTCTTTAAAAAAAAAAAAAAAAAAAATGAATTTTTTTTTAATATTTTGGATGTAAAACTATAAAACATGAAAAAATAAAGGAATTGTCTGCCCGTTCAATCATTCAGCGGGCAGTGGAAAGGGAGTCTCGGAAGGCGGCAACAATAAAAAAAAAAAAATAAATAAGAAGAAACCTATGAAGTAAAAATAAAAAAAAAAAAAAAATGGATTTGCATAAACATCGGAACATGAACCCAATGGATCACTTCACCTCATAATGGGAATAGTCAAAGTGCACTCACATCTTCAGGAGAGAAGAGAAAGGAGGAAAAAAGGGAAAAGAAGGAAAAAGAAAAAAAAAAAAATTGAAAAGGAAACTTTTTAATGAAGTATTGCAGGGTTTACGATTACCATTTCTGACGGAGAAACTTTTCTATACACTATGGTTGAGGTCGATCGATAGACCAGTAAACAGTGAACGAACTGATTTATAAAAATATGGTATGATTTTTTTTTTATAAAAAAAATGTACGTGTGTTATATTTTTTTTTTATGTAGTAAAATATGATGATTTTTTTTTTATCTAAAAGTAGTATAAGCTATTAGATGAAAATGATCGGAGAGGCTCAAAATATTCTTTATTTTATATTCATTTATCCGTAATTATTTTGATAAACAAATAGATTTTGATATCCTCCTATTTCACATTTTGGTATAGGTTATATGTATATTTTATTTTAGTAAAATATCTAAGGGCCTTTCCTGTCATTTATTCATTTATTTTTTTTTGTTTGTGTCGTTATTGTTATTGCAACACGTATATAGAGAAACACATAGCAATATGATCATTTTATTTAATCAACCCATCTAAAATATAAAGTCATTTCGGATGTATTATATTATGAATATTGTCAATTTTCTTTCTTATAATCTAATAAATTGAGTTAATTTGAATATCAAGACTAGTTTAATTATTTTGTCTTATTTGGATTGCGTAAGACGGCGTAGCCATTTAAGTAGCGGAATTCAGGCCCAGCTTGGTAAGCAAATTGGAATATAAGATAAGGTATGTTTAGCTTACTAGTAAATTTATTTTGTTTCTATATAATTTTCATATTTATATTTGCATGCGAAAATTATACATACATATTATCATTTATCTTAGTTAATAGTACAAAGTCAATCATTTCATGTTTGTCTGATTCCGTTATAGAGATCTAAATTATACTTTATCGTTTAGTTTGGAATAATTCGTCTTGGATATTTTCTTAGACTCTTATAACATGAAGAGAATAAATTTCATTGACCGATTCAATTGAATATTATTTCAATCTATATAAATATCAAATATAATCATGTGTTTTAATTGTTATCAATCAATTTTACTCAATTGTTTAAAATTTTCAAACAAGGTGTATTAAGGCTCACAGTTTAATAAACATCCAATAGAAGCTCTATATGTCTTTTATATAATGTGATTGGACATGATAAAGTTAGAAATGAGCTAATAGAGTGTTTATCTGTCTATTTAGCGTTTGCTAAAATAGATATATGCATATTTGGGTTCAGGCATTATTTTGTTTTGTTGTTTAAATAATGTCTGTTTGCAAACAAATGTTTTGTAAAGTGCTATTACAGGTACTTAGAAGCTTATCCATTAATTCATAAAAGCAGCATCTTTAAATAATAAAGTAGAGTTAAATTACTGTAATAAGTAACAGGCTAATAAAATATATATATGTGTTGGAGTCTGTGTTAGTTATTAATGGGATTTGGTTTTGATTAGATTGCCAATCAAGTAATTAGCCTAATCCTATATTATTGTTTAGGGCAATAGTAGTTGGTTTCACTGCTCTATACAATTTATATTGTAATTGTGACGGATTTGTTGATGTCTGGAGCAGATGGTCGCATTATCTCTTCATTTTACATATAGCTTAGGTAAATGAAACTTTAAAAGAGATTATTTGTGCTTTGTGATGGTTTATTATATAATGGCGACCCGATTGAGCTAGACCAGATTAATTTATATTGGATTTTTAGATTTTTTATCAGATCAGATTGATCATCCTAACCATCACCTTCATCCATCAATTCAGTCAGTTTCAATTGGCACCAACGTTTTGGGCCTTTCTTTCTTCAATTGAAAGGGACTACAGCATTCGACAATTCCGACGGTTACAATATATATATATATATATGTTAGATAAAACTTATTGTTGAAGAAATTAAGCTTTAGTAAATTAACCTAATCCACTCTCAGTTTCATTATTCCATCCAATTCTCATTATTATTATGTTATAGAATGTGTATTATTAAAGGTCTCCATTTAGTTAACTATTCGTTAGATACGATCAATTTGTAATTTAGTTATGAGTCTCATTGTTTCTCCCTGACCTGTGTCGGCCGCGAATAAAAGGGTATGCTACGTGTAATTTCAAGGTGGTCATTCGTAGGGTGTTGAGTCTTGGAGTACTGGCTTACGAGTTGAAGTGTGGTCGGACTTGGGATGTCACAGTCCTAGTCTGGTCAGCTTCGGTCTCTTGCTTGGATTCTGAATTCTGTTACGCGAATGTACAAACTTGACTGTTACAGTATATTTGTGATGAATAGAGGCATGCCATGTAGAAATGTCTTAAGCACAAAAGAGTGATCATTTTCTCAGTGGCAATTGTGAATTATCTGTAAATATTTTATTAACTGGATTGCTACGATGCTATGTTAGATTAAAGTTTTGTAGTTTTTTTAAAACTTGATTTGTTAATAAATGTTTTTGCGTTAATTAAAATTTGGTTTTGTGCCTTAATGTTTTTCCTACCCACGAAATCCAGAGATGTAATCATACAAAATTTTAAATAAATATTGTAATGCTTATTCTGGTACAGACGCATTACAAAAGTTTGATTTTAAAATTGATATTTTCTCCTGAAATCCGAAATTTGCTTTAAAAAAACGTTCATAACTTGTTTTTACAAATTATTACGTCACTTTTAAATTAATTATTATTTTCCTTTTCATAAATTTATTGTGTTGTGACTAATATCTTGAGTGGATATAAAATCCCTTTTCCTATTGCTGGTGTTTGAATGCGCTCACAGTCGATGGTATTCTAGTTCAAATTTTAAAATGAATTGAATATTCTATTTTAGTTAACAGTTTAGTAATTTATAAGATTTTCTTATTATTATGGGCTGATGAAAAGTAGATATTAGCTCAGAGATCAAGTATAAGTCTACTTAAATTATAATCGCTTGGATAACATTTATTGGTTAGCAATAAATCTTAAATTACCATCTGAAATTTTGCATTTCTGATTTGAACTCTGAGATTATATTTTTCCAACTATGAAATAAGAGCTCATAAACTTATTATTATTACAGAATTAATGTGGCTTTATAATGATTAAATCCATAAAACTGTTTATTCCATGCATATCGGATCATGAAAATACAACAGTGTGGAGAAGCTAGAGATAATAAAGTTTGGTGGAAGAGGAGAATGTAGGGAGATGTGTATTGGAAATAAATTAATTGTAACTTATGTGGAAATACCGAAGTCCTTAAAGTGTTATGGGTGTGAGTCTAGGTTTCTCCTCCTCCCTTAGCTTATTGATAATAGTTATAATGTTTATTATTAGTATAATTCTAAGTGTTCTCTGCATTAGTTACTAAAGCAGTTATATAACCCTAAGCGTAAGCGATAGGGGGATTGGTATTTTATTTGCTTTATATGAGATATAAAACAGCTGTGTTTGATTCGTGTGATTTATTTACAAGTATATGATAGCCAAGTCGGTCCATGCCCTTTGGTGAGTTATAATTTGGCTGGCTTGATTTAAGAAACCATTTAATTCAAGAAGAGAATTAAATCTCGATATTTTACAGATTAAAATTATTTCAGAATTTAATAAATTGCTTCCTTTATAAATTCATAATTTGTAAATTTATGACTACATCGAATCGGTACAGCATCTGTTCTGTTAAAGTTACAATTTGGCGCCCCGTTATATATATATATATGTTTTTTCTCTCTCACTAGCTCTCCCCGACTTGCGGTTACAATATATACAAAATATAAAATAAAATACAAAATTACTTAAATATATTTCAAGCACAGGATTGGTTTTCATCAGAAAAAAAGAATACAATAAAATGGCAGTGTGCAAAAATTATAAGTCACATGCAACATATTTGACCCAAATTCTTATTGGTTAAAAGATTTTACAAAGGAAATTTAACCAACAAATGGAAATTTATTTTAGTACGTATTAACCTTTTAACTGTTTGACTCGTTCTTAATCGAGGCACTTTTTGATACATATTCGTTTTAATCGAGTAAATTTGACATCGCTGTAAATTGCTTAGTTTTTGGACTACGTTTACGGTTGTAACGTCATTTTTTAGAACGCAAAAAGTTTTATAATATACTGCCATCTATTGAATTATTTTACAAGTAAAAAATCAATTAATTGATGATTTATGTCAACCAAAACTAAGCCCTTTTCACATCTTTTCTTTTCTGAATCTTATTGGCTGTTGAAATTTTGTAAACAAAAAAAAGGAAAAACCCCCCCCTTCCCTTCCTTTTTTTTGAATATTATTGGCTGTTAAAATTTTTATATGGCTGCCAAAAATTAAAAATTTACGACCCTTTTGTTTTATTTTGAAAATGATAAACGAATGTTTTAGAGCATTTTAAAAATATTTTTTGATGAAATACAAATAAAATACAAATTATTTTCATATAATATGTCAAAAATAAATATTATTTTTTTTTACAAATATTTTAAAAATTATAGTCTTTCATGTCAACCGACCAAATATTTTTAAAATTAAAAATCAAAATTTATTTTTGAACAAACTTTCGTTTATTTTATATTTGAGAAATGACAATATATTAAAACGGAACTCAAGGAATATATTTAAAAAGATTAAAACATTTTCACGACAAAAAACTTGAGGACCCCCCTGCAGCGAAGAACAATTGACAGTTAAAGTAAAAAACTGTATTGTTTACTAATCGAACTACAGAAAAAACTGCAAACTTAATTTGAAAAAAAAAACACACACACACAAAAATACTCATATATATATATGATTTTATAAATAAATAAATGTGTATGTATATATACAAAAATTATTCTATACTCATAATGAAATTTGTATAAAAAGCTAAATGCAATACTTATACATATTAATTAAATATTACAGATCGTACACACTAAAATAAATATATATATATTAATAATAATTATATATTAATTTTAAAGTGACATGTGTATATCTATAGACACTTATATATATATGTAAATATACAAAGATAATAAAAACATAATAAAAGAATGCATTAAGGAAGGTCATTTAAAGATTGATGGTGCCAAAATTTAAGTTCATTCCATGTGGGTGTAAATAATTGAATTTATAAATAAAAAACATTCATTTTGTTTTCTCTCTCTTGTGCAGGAAAAATCATTCTGTAATGTCACTATTCTTAAATTATCAAGTGAATGATCTGGAAAACTAAAATGAAAAGATAATTTTCATTTTTATATAAAATATCAAATCTATGGTTTGTTATTCTGACATGTCGACTATTTGATGATTCACCTACATAATGGTTCAAACATCTATTACACTGTATTAAATATATTAAATGTACATACTTGTGACATAATTAGAGGTATACGATTTAAAATTATTACAAGTGTTTTAGACCACTTTTGTCACAATAATGTTTACATGTAAGACATCTTTTATCATCACATGTAAAACAATATTTTCTGATACATAATTGCTAATATAATTTGTTTTGATGAGTATATCTTTAAGTGATCTATTTCTTCGATATACAACTTTAGTTGGAATGGGAAAAATAGATTTTAAATAATCTGTATAACGTAATATTTTGTAATGTTTTCCAATATATTGTTAATATTAGATAAGTCAGTATTAAAAGTAAGAATCAATGGTGGAAAATCTATCTGTTTTTGTGTTCTTCTTAGGTAAAAGCTCTTTTCTTTCCATTACTGTACTAAGGTTTTTTTTTCCTGTATTACCCAACATTATTTTAGGATATCTCATATTCATCAATCTATCATATAGTACTTCATTATTTAGTTGAAAAAATTTCTCGTTACTACAAATCATTCTAATTCTTAAAAATTATCTATAGGGGATATTAGCCTTTAAATGTTTAGGATGTCATGAAAGTGTAGAAAGCTATGATTATTAGTCGATTTTCTATACAAAGGCGTAGTAAGAACTCTAATAGTGAAAATAATTTCAACATCAAAAAAATATGCAATTGTTTTATAAAAATTGTAAACTTTATATTTTTATTAAAATTATTTAATCTAAAAATCTATGATGTTCAACTTTATTATGGGGCTATATCATGAAAATGTCATCTACATATCTAAGCCAAGTATGAGATTTCCGTCTAGCATTTGAAAGTATGGAGGATTCTAGTTGTGCTATAAAAATGTTCCCGTGACTTAGTACCATTTTTATACCGCAGTATTTTTCTGTAAATAGCATTTAGAATTAAAAGTGAAAAAATATTTCTTAAAATAAAATATATTAATTCGACCATACTTGTAATAAGATCATATTTTCTATTTTATAGAGCACCTTTAATAGCCCCAATTCCATCATTATTAGGTATATTAATGTAAAGTGATGCAGTATCTATGGTAACTAAAAAAACAATCATCTGGTCGTCGAGACTTAATATTTTTTAAAACTGAAATGAAATGTGCGGTATACTTAACGTAAAGAGTAAATGATTATGGAATAAGACTAAGAAAATCATCAATATAAGATGAAATATTTTGTGAAGAACAACTAACGCTAGTTATAATAGTTCTACCAGGACAACCTGTTTTAAGAATTTTTGGGAAAATGTAAAATCTACTGAGATTATTTCTGGTTGGTATTGAAAAATTATATACATTTCTTTCTAAGCTACCTTTTGTTTGCATATCTTTTAGTCTTAAAAGTATACCCTTAAATAATTTACTTATAATGGCTTTTGTAATAGGTCCATAGAAATTTTCATCATCTAAGAGTTCCAGAGCTGCTTTAATATATTCATGTGATGTGACGTGATGTGATGTACTATAGCTTCGTCTTAAACGAAGATACTTCTTTGTCATCCGGTTTTATAACAATGTTCTCTCTCCTCTCTAAATTGTATAATGCTATTTCTCTTTTTAAACCAAATTACTTTTATTATAATTTCTGTGTTGTTTAAGCCTAATTTCATTAAAAACATCTTGATATACATTATTAATGTATGTATGTATGTAATAAAACATCTCTTTGATGTGGTGGTGTTCAATCAGATAGCAATGTACTAATAGTACTACATTCCTGATTTGAAAAAAAATCACTTAATCGGAATCCTCTTGAAAAATTATCTAAGTTCTGATGAATTTTAAACTCTTTTTTTCATAATATAATTGGACTGTGAGCAGAGAGATAAATTTGAAAAAGAGTGAATATTTCTGTTAACGTCAGTCAGATTAATAATATTATTTTTTGTTATTAGGTAAATATAAAGTTTTGTTGCTATTGATGTTTGAAAAGTAATTAGACATCTTTCCAGTAATTGAAATATTATGATTGCAATTGGAAGAATCAGTTGTTTGCATCATACCCAATGTAGAAATATATGACATATTATGACTACTAGAAGTTATACAATTGATTTGTGTTTTAGACTGATTAGTAACTACTTCAATCTTAGGTTTATTAGAAAACGTCCCCATATCTTTAAACCAATAATTCATTTTTTTATGGAATTTCTTTACCAACGACCAATCTTTTAACCATTCCTGAAAGTTCTTTTGTTCACCTATATCTATTAAATTATAATTATGAAATATCTATAATTTCTTTTTCAATTAATTTAATTCGTATCAGAAATGAATCTTTCAAAATATGTACTAAATGTTAGTTTGATTTATTATCCCATGTTTCCATAGGAAATTAATCTATATTAGTATGAATTGTTATTCTGAGACTTTTAGAAATAATGTTAATGTCAATAACATATAGAAGATTATTAATATGTTATCTATGTCTAACTAATTTATCATATAATTTATTATGTTTAAGAAATGATATATTGTGTAATGTTTGTCAATTATTTTTAATATATTTACTTTTGAAATCGTATTGATGAACGCTTAGGGATTGCCTCTGTATTAATTAATGTTAAATCTTCTTGTTATGGTATACTAGAATTGTCTCTATTTTGATTTTGAGTTAAATATATTACTTTTATTAATATCTTATCCAGTTCCAATTACTAGTTCGTCACTTTTTGATTAATTACCCTTACCTCTAAATTACCCAGATTCTCTTCAACAGTATGAATATGTTGATCCGAACCATGACTATGTTCTGTCACTGAAAGAAAACTGTCATTTTGTTGAGCATTAGAAATGGTCTTTCTCAAAAAGTTTTCTTTCTGGGAAATGTTGAAAATTATATCGCTTAATGATAAGTATAAAGAATTATCTTTACGTGTGTAGGACCTTTTTCCAAACCATGTGGAGGTTTACCCAATAATAAATTTTCTAAAATATTCCCTGTTAAACAAAAGTCTCTAAAACTTTCTAGAATCCTATTAGTGTCACATGGTACATTGAGTCTTGGTTATTCACAATGAAATGTTTCAGTTTGTGTACTAGCTTCCGTTTGAGTTCTACCATTGGCAAAAAAAAATTCTCCTGGTAATCAACTCTGAATTCACGTTATAAAATATATTACACTCCATCAATGACAAAAGATATATTTAAAACCATCATATAAAAAACTAGCTCCAGACATGTTCAAATGATGGGCTAAAAATCTTAAAAGATGTTCCCTTTTTAAAAAGTAGTATGCTGTAAGAAAAATACATTGGCAAAGTCTAGTAGATGCAAAGATTTTATCATTGATAATTTTTAAATGTATTCATATCGTAATATTTTAAATAGGTGTTTATATAATATAGGGTATATGAGCAGACTTTCAGATGACCCATTACTCTCCATTCTATCTAATAACACTGATACACTCAAGCACATATATGCTGAAAAGATAAACAATCACCAATATACGTATTTCATGCTCAACCAGCAATCATCAGTTGGTCCAGATTATCATCTCCCACACATATATACTATAAGTGCTCAGATATATATTAAGATAAACAATCTTCATACTTTAATGGACAGGCTCCAATCTACTACACACTCCAACTCTTCAACCATCCATACAATTGAAAATCTGATGATGGAATGCTCAAAGGCCACCCTGAGGCCAAGATTCTTGTCACACCCATGTTGACCTAAGGTCAATCTGAACCCCGCATGTACAGGACATAATCCATTTAATACATATGCAAGGATGGGCAGACATCTCTACAATGTAATAACTGAAAGACAGGCTTATATACCTGTGTCTATATATGTTATATAGTCTGTGCTCATATACCCTATATTACATATATAGACACAGGTATATAAGCCTGTGTTTCAGTTATAGGTATATATAGTAATAAATGATTTCATAGGCAACTTAGGAAGATGTTCAATCAATTATTAGTTAGTGGCTAACTGGCACTGGTAGATAGAGTTCTCTCTCACTACTATGGTTTTAAATTACTTTATCATTATCATTGCAATGATCATTAAAATGTTTTTACATTGTTTTATAGAATTCGCAACGCTTTATATTTAGCATGCATTATCCATTAATCTTTTATAGGAGAAATATCTCTTCAGTCATCAACCCATGGGCTTTTTTTGCAAGGGCATTTTTGTTGAAACTAAATGAACTTTTTTTAAGGCATTTACGAATAATTGAAGATAACATTAGGATATTTTTCAATATGTTCAATATATTTTATAAACTATAATAATCTCAAGCACTCTTGCCACTTTAATAGAATATGTAAATAAACTTATAACTTTTTTTACTAACTATGGATATCATTTGATGCTTTGTTATTTATCAATGCTAAGTTCTTTTTTAATCTTATCATTCTATAATATATTAACATAACTTATAAAGATGCTGACAAGAATATGTAAAACTTGTGGGGCAAATACTTTACTGACAATTTCCTTAGTTCTTGTACTTTTTATTAGTAAATAAGAGCAGTAACTCTGTCTGAAAAAGAAAACACACTAAACACATTAATCCACAACAATAAATTATCCCGAATTCTGATAATGGATCCCTGAAATTCATTGCAATGCAGACATTTCTATTTCATTTCTTCTTTCCCGAAAAGATGTCATAAGACAAGTTAACTCACATGTATACAAAAAGCTATTAAGTAGATGCATTAACTGAAAACATTTCTACAATACTAGACATAAACTCAAACAAGAATCTGTTCTTAGATATTTCAGCAAAAACTCCTTCAGACAACTGAAAAAAAGATTTATTGTGAGATCTTAAATCATTATTTTTATTCATATGTAACAACATTTTTTTTTTGCTTCTAGATAATATTGGAATGTCATCAAGGTATTTTGAATCAAACTTGTTCATGGAGCTTATCTGTTTTCGATATGTAAAGGCTTGTTTAATACTAGACAAATAAAAACTTTTTTTTTTCATATGTCATAGTATCGGCCGTGAGGCGAACCCACAACCGTCTGCAACCAACTACTTGCTTGCAATGCGGCTGCGAGGACCTCTCGGCTAACAACGCTTGACCAAATAAAAACAATTTATTTGTAAAAATATATAATCTATGTATTCAGTGGTGATTATAAATATAATAAAGATATTGCTGAATTTATCTGCTGATAGATATATCTACAATATTTTTAAAATTTTTTGTTAGGTAATTGTTAATATCAAAAAGTTTTAAGATAATTAGGAAGAGTAAGGAAATGATTGGGATTTTTCTGTCAACAATTAATCTACCAGACCTCACATCTGTGGAACACCTGTCAAAATATGTCAACTAAATCGAGTACTCATTAGACAAATTCCTCAAAAATTTTATGTAAAATATTGAATTTATTATTTGAATGTACAATAAAACAATGCTTCAACTATATATTAAAAGTCAAGCATTGGTGGTCGAGAGGTCAGCGACAGCTGCTTTACAAGCAGTTCTCCCGTGTTGGCGGGTTCGCTTCCCGGCTGATGCTATGACACATGGGAAAACTATATATTAAATGTAATTTTTATCAACTGAGGTTATTTTATTATATAGTATTTTTATAACAACTATATTCTAAATTGAGTACCAGCCTTTCACGTTATATTTTCAAGATGTTTATTCAAAAGAAACTGTTCACAGTTAGCCTTTGAGAAGGCTATTGCTTGAAATCAGATTACTTCAATTATAGTAAATATTATGAAAAAGTTTCTCTTATAAGACATTTGCATCATTGGAATAAATTGCACTAATCTTTATCACATAATACTATGTCATATGACTACAAGTGTTAATCAGAAGACCGGCTATTCTAATCAGATTCTTGATTCTAATCTTAGTAAATATATCCAGGACAGAAAAAATGACTCCCCTTTAATTATGTATCTGATGAGATTTGCACTTTTTCTTCATAAGGACAGATTAAAGATGGTCATAAGTTTCTGTTCATTATAATTCAGTTTTTTCAGTTTACAATTTGGTTTTAACATACTCTTTTTCATTATTGTTCCTGGTAATATTTTAGGGCTATCTCTACAAGTACCATTTTATTATTTTCTCTTCAAACAGTAACTTTTATTTATTAAAAATATTTCGTTGTTAAATTTCCCAATAAACGGGACCATAATTTTCAAATTTATTTATACTTCTTATTGTTAATTATTAATCTTTTTCATATCCTCAAATATTCTCTCCTCTCACTAAATTTAAGTGTCAATAAAACGGAATAGAAATTCTATGCTCAAATTTTCTATACTTGTTAAAAGAATATATATAATTCAAAAATAATTAATTATACTTAATTGCAAAATTATCAATTTGAACTATCAAATAGATTATTAAAGAAAGTCAAGCATTATTAGTCGTGAGGTCATCGCAACAACCTTGCAAGCAAGTAGTTGGTTGCAGACGGTTGTGGGTTCGTTCCCCCCCCCCGGTCGATGCTATGACATATGGGTAAAAAATAGATTATTAAAGTAAATCATCAAATTTTAAACTGATTTCCATGCTAACTCATAAAATTTTAATATAAACATTATATAAAGTCAGGAAGTCTTTAGGGTGCCTATTAAAATAGCTCACTGATTTTCATGCGAAACGTTATATCACCTCGAAAATTCAAGCTGACCATTACACTAATTTATGGAACTAACTGGAAAAGTATATAATGTCAGGAACATTTAAACTCACTATTATGACAAATTGTAAACATTAGAATTGATCATTTAACCAAATAATACAAATTTTAAAGTTTACCATTATGTTGAAACATGTATGATTTTATCAGATTATTCTGTTACACCAAACAATTTAGATGACCGTTATAATAGCTTTTCAAGTGGCTTATTTTATAATATAATGAATGTTCAATCTTCCCACAAATTATAAACAGTAGAAGCCGACTACTATACTAAATTCTACATTTTAAAAGTTTACAATTACATTGAAACATTTGTGATTTGTCAAGCGTTGTTAGCCGAGAGGTCATCGCAGCGGCCTTGCAAAAAAATAGTTGGTTGCAGACGGTTGTGGATTTGCGCCCCGGCCATTGCTATGGCATATGAAAAAAAAACCCATTTATGATTTTATCAGATTATTCTATTACCTGAAGGAATGTAGATGACTAGTAATAGATTTTCAAATTGTTTACTATATAATATAGTGAATGTTCAATCTGTCCACTGCAATAAATCTAAAATATGCAATATGGTGATTGTTCTATGTCGTGGCTTTCAGGCTCCCTCATAAAATATATTATGGATTTTTAATCTATAGGTATTTTAAGCTTCACTCTGTTTGTTCAAAATGCTTATTTATTTATAAATTTAAGAATTAAGAGTTCCACGTGCAGTCATTATTATATCTGATTGGCTGTCACATAAGCATATTTAAAGCGCACCTTTCGAAGGTTTTTAGCCTTTCACGTTATTACAATGTTATCTGCTTGCGCTAAATAAATTTGATATATTTACATTCGTTACTATCATTTCATTAGTTTTGAAAATTGTTTAATAGTAAATCGAAAGATTTCACGTTGTTTATTTATATATAATATTTAGTGAATTAAATGTGAAGGTATTTTAAGCTTTACTCTCTTAGTTCGAAATGCTTGAGTCTGGCTTATTTATATATAAATTTAAGCATAAAAGAAGATGGGTCCCAACTTTTTCTTATAGTTCTGGCTTGTGTTTTAGAATTAAGAGTTCCACGTGCAGTCATTATTACATCTGATTGGCTGTCACATAAGCATGTTTAAAGCGCATCTTTCAAGGTTTTAGCCTTTCTCGTTATTACAATGTTATCTGTTAGCCCTAAATAAATTTGATATATCTATCATTTATTCTAAGTAAAAGAATTTTCTCGTTAATCATACAGGGAAAACTATTATTTGCTTCATTATAATCTTACTATTTGGTTTGTGATTAAATTATATGATGTTAAAATAAAACAGGTTACGTTCTTAGTCTAGAATACTTAATTATGAACTAAATGTAGATATTACAAGCTGTGCTTGTATTTAAATTTGGTACTTCAATTACTAATCAAAAAGACATACATCGGTTATTAAAATTATAAAATAAACACAGTAATTTTGACTTTATTTTTTTAAAGTTTTATAGAAAGTAAGTTAAGACTTTCAAATTTGATATATAAACTTATTTCATTTTTGAGAGACAGGGGGATAATTGTTCAATCAGATAGGGTAATAGGAAATTTTGATTTGTGATACAAAGTTTCAAATACATATATTAATGTTAGAAAGCAATGGACAGTAATAATTTTTCAGAAAAATAATATGAGATCCATGATGTTTTATAATGTTAAATAATAAAAGAGAATATCTCCTCGTATTTTGTATTTCAGGACATAGAGAAGATTTTACCTTTTGGTTTGTACTTTTTTAAGTAAAAACTTTATTAACAACAACAAAAAAAAAACTATATACATTTCTGCAACAATTATTTACATATAAATTTTAAATTACAAATCTTCTTACTTGTTATATATTTTTTATATGTTTCTTTATTAATTAGATAACTTTTTTATTTTTATATTGTTTCCATAATTCACATGGAGACACATTAATCTTTGATCAAATTTTTTGGGCTATTTTATTTTTTTTGGTGGGGGTGGTGTATCTGATACAGTTATTAAAGTATTTATTCCAATCATTATCAAGATTTTTAACTAAGTACATTTTTTATTATGAAAAATTGTTTCATATTGAAGTGGTCAATCTGTGATTCAGATTAAGCTTCATTGTCCAACATATAAACTAACCAATTAGCAGAGTTCAAACCTCTTATCTACCAATTTCCTTGATTATTATATATATATATATGATAAACAAAAATGCAAGTTAAAAAACTTGCTAACGCTTGTATTTATGTCCACAGATGGCGTCCTACCAAGACTGCCAATCAAGCGTATGTTTTGTTTACACAAACGTCAGAGTAGTTAGTATTCACTATCTCTAACTATAATTCCACTTTCAGATCATGATTTCAAGCTATTTGCTATCGTCAGTGAAAGACAGGAATATTCCTGTCTTTCACTGACGATAGCAAATAGCTTGAAATCATGATCTGAAAGTGGAATTATAGTTAGAGATAGTGAATACTAACTACTCTGACGTTTGTGTAAACAAAACATACGCTTGATTGGCAGTCTTGGTAGGACGCCATCTGTGGACATATATATATATATATAGATATCAAAGTGTACTTCCAAAGCTAAGTTAATAGAATTAATTTTGTTTAATATCTTTAAAAATCAGAAATCATATATGGATGTTTAATATTGTATATTAATATCATTATAAATAGTTTGTGCAAAATATTTCATTTTTATTTTTTTTAATTTTATGTTAATAGGTGAGAAAGCTGATGCAACATATCAAGAAAGTTCTAGAAAATAGATGGGAAAGATGATGCAACATGTCGAGAAGTTTCTAGAAAACATTTAGAAAATATAGTACAATGAGGCGGAAGCAATTCTTTACTCGAATTTGATAATACTGCTTTCTTCAATTAAAATTATTTAATTTCAGATTTAAAATAGCTAATGGAGATTTTATTTGTTCCAGTTATCTGTTCAAATCTAAATCAAAAATTTAAAAATAGAGTTGAATATATTTTCAAGCCTTATCCATTACTTGCGTCTTCTCTTAACAAGCACTGAAGCATAGCTTTAATTCAATTACGCAAGGTAAGCCTATACAGATATTGCCTCAGGTAAAACTTGTAAAAGCATTCCTGGGATAATTTGGCAGAACATAAATTGGGCCAAAATTAATATTAAAAAAAGTTTTCTTTTCAAAATGAGTAACCAACCTACTCCACACCATACAGCATTTTAATGTGACTCTCAAGTAGAGGGAATCAAACCACCCTTTCCCAATCTTTCCAAGATTGTTTCCTCTTGAGAATATCATTCAGCCTCTACTAACTGATAAACTGCCACAAATGATAGGTGAAATATTAAGCCCTGAAGAAAATCTGCCTGCCACTTGATAAACTAATTAATGCCCATGGATTCCATAGACTACCATGTACAAGCAGGGGCCCATCAACTCTTCAGATCCCAAAAGCATCGAAAGGTAATCAATATCTGGCACCACCAAAGATTTTGTTATTCATTAAACTAGTTCATAAACTTAATATTCAAATTTATATTCTACCTTAATATATATATATATTGTACCGGTCGGTTTCGTCTGTTCATATAACAAGATCTAGCATCTAGGCAAAAGTACCTCGAATCCAATCCTGTGCAAGATACATAAGTCAGGAACATTCATGAACTCTGCCCTATTTGCCTATTTTCCAGATCTACCCCCTTATGAGCAACAATTCCAATGATACTGATCTAATTTATTCCTACCCCGCCGGCATCACAAAGTCGTGACACAAAAAGACTCTTATTCGAACTTGGTTCATGTCTAGGATATTATAATTAGCGATTTTCAATCATCTAGTAAGTGAAACCTTGTTATATTACATCAAAATTATTTCTATTCAATGAATGAAACAATGACTTAGATATTTAGAAAGATATAAAATTTATTAAATCAACTTGGAGTATATATGATTGCACACGTTATTGGTGTTACAATGTCAATAAAATGGGTGTTTATCTCCCTTGGACAACATTAACCTCCCTTACAATACTATACAATGAACATATTTAATCATCAATAACAAATCATTCATGGCTTTATTCTAGTGCGGCTATTTATATGTCAATAATTTATCGATTGACTGGGATACATAAGATTTTTAATAATAGCGCTAGACTACGGTACCCAAAGTTATTTGAATCCACCAGTAATAAGAACAGCAGCATTCAGACCAATACGTAAGTTTATTCAGTTGGACGATAAGGGTAATTTTATTTAATTAATATTTGCGTTTTGCTATATAAGAACATGTGTGGGAAGCTAATTTGGGAAATAATAATAATGGCAGAAGTGTCGTATCTGAAAGTGCGAATGAAATATATATAAAAAGTGGTAATCCATTTAGTATAATCATAACAGTACGGTTTAGGAGAATTAATAGGCTTTTAACAAAAACGAAATATGGGAGAGCGGTACGTGTATGATGGCAATGGAACGATCTATTCTAAGATCTAAGAAGATGCTTCAATTCACCGTTAATGAAATGCGACTCTCTGCAAACGTCGGCAGGGTCGGGTCATAAACAACTAAGAAGGCGCTTTATTGAATTGCCATAGGCTGGACTTTTGCCAGAGCGAACCCTATGCAACAATATCTCGCGCTGAAGAAATCCAAAGAGGTTTGCCAAACCTTGTCCTTGGTATTAGAAGTAAAAATGAACGAAGCACAAAGATATATATATCACGAAAGGCCGGTATACACGTAACGCTTGCATTAATATAAATATATAGATATTTAGCTAAGGAATAAATAATTATCGCCTATCTTTATTAATAAAAACCCCTCGTACCGGTATGATTTGATTACTACGTGGATGTGGAAGAATTACAGTTAATGCTAATATAATATAGCTCATAGAACTAAACGATCCCCCTTATGTATTATTTTAAACTACACGTAACCTTTCCACAACGTATAAAGATAAATCTTTGGTTTTGAATGCTTTAATAAATAAATACTTTTCATATTATTAAAGATATATATAGTCGGTGGTGGCTATTGATTTCAATAAAGTAATATTAATTTTACTCATATAAATCTATTTGCAGATTTTAGAAGTTAGCGCTATTATTTAATTAACCAAATAAACACATTTCTAAGAAAATAGATTTTTACTTAGTTTTAGAAAATAACACTGTATAATAATTATCAAATTCTGATTTTATTTCCCCAGACTGGCAGGCACCCGCTATACTAAGAATAACAAATTTATTTTTAAAACTACTAGGTTAATTACCCTCTGAAAAGTAAGGAGGGTTTTCTTTTATTAAAAGAGATAGCGTAAGCATTTGCGATTCTGGGGGAAAATTATCGACATATAATTTAGTATCTGAAAGTATAAAACATAATAATGAGAATAAAATATTGCCGCATAGACGTGACATTAAGAACTAATAATTATTCAGGAGAGGTTTAATGTAGGAGAGATTACAGCTAAGTTATATAGAGAGAGAACAAGGTACAATTAACAAAAAGGTAAGAACTTTACAAATTAATTCATAACTAATATTAAATTTTACAAATGAAAGATTTACAAAATGTTTAAAGAAATAGATAGGTGAAAGTTAAAATTATTCACGGTAACTTTAAGAGTCTAGCAGCATTTGAAATGATTACCTCTGTAAAACATGGCGGTTCTTTTGATGATTTCAATTCCCGTGGAGACTAGATCTAGTTTATCAAACATAGTTATTCAGGCAGGTAGTAATTTTATGATTTAACGAACAGGCATATCAGTATAGTCTATGAGTATCGGGATCCATGGGCACAGATTGCAGGGAAGGCCATCTCGAATGGCGAGAAAGGCGATTTAGATTTACTCAGTACACATTGAAATTAACGAACGCAAATTTTCTTGGTGACTGCTCTCCTTGACTGTCCTAGTTACTCTCTAAATTAATTCGTAATTAATTCCATGCCTCGGTATTTTTGGAATCCCTTTCTGATTGGTCATTGCAATCTAATTTCCAAAAGAATTCGTATACAAGCTTTTACCTATTGTGATGGAAGATGCCATTGTTAGATAAGTATTCAAACTTTAATTAATTTTGATAAAAGAAAATGTTTGTAACAAAAGTAAATCAATTAAGTTTAGTTTCTACTTTTGATTTTAGAGAAACTTTTAATTAAAGTTATGTTAGAATATTATACAAGATTACGCTTCTCACCTTTAATTAATTTTGACTAATTACAATCGCATCTTCCATATTGGATTTAAAAGAAAAGTGGAGTTTAATGGCAAAAATAATTTAAAAACACAATTTTATAAAATTACATATCACTGAACTTTTCCACTAAATATTGGCTCAGTACTTTTGTCTCTACAATATCTATAGATATCTGAGCTGCAATTAACAAACAATTACTATAACTTTTATAAAATAAATAAATACAGAAATTATAATATATTTTGATATTATAAGTCCGTGATAATTAATCCCCCATCCCCTATTGCGTATACGAATTTTCAGATGCTACATTTATTAATTTTATTTTGCATGTTTAAATTCAGATATTTATGCCAATATCTTCATTAATACATATGTTAGTTAATAATACTCAAACAAAAAGATACAAACAAATGTGTTAGTGAGTGGAATATATATGCAAGAATAGGGTTTGAATTTAGGTTGGTAGCGGAAGATTGGAAGTGGGCTGTGAAGCGCAATCTGAATCTCAGATTCCGCTTCATTTTCCCGGACTTACAATTGATAAAAAAAAATGTAAATTTTCCCGGACTTACAATTGATAAAAAAAATGTAAAAAAAAAAAAAATCTTACTTGCTGTTCCGGTGACAAAAGAACAACCTGGTTTGAAAGGAGTACGTAATTTGTTTATATAAAAAAAATTATCAAACTAATGCTAGCCCCATTTTGTTCTTTGCTGCTATATGCTAAAAAAAAAAATCTTGACCTATCTATCATTGAGTGCAAAACTATATTCATATTTTCCTTTTTTAAAAACGTGGTTCAAATTCCTTATCTATCCATCTGTGATTTATTGTTCTGTCTTACTTTCCCCGATCAGGAGGTTCAAATGGCTTTTTATTGAGGGTTTGGTCACCCCGCCAGAAGTTAGGTTGATCATGAGAGGTTGCTTGGTTTCTAGCTGGCTCAACTTTCCGTATTCTCTCATGAGGTTCTTTGTTGATGGGCGTGTAGTCAATGGTGGTGAGGAATTGTGCCATTTCCTCAATTCTCCTTATTCGGCATCCTACCATCATTTGTTGTATGTAGGGTGGCATATTTTGTTGTATTGCATGGATAATCTGGGTCTCTGTAAATGGGAATGCCGTCAGAGACCGGAGACGTGCCACTTGCCTCAAAAAAAACTGTGTGTGTGTTTCCTTGTTGGCCGATCCATACATTTCTTTTAAAACCGAATGATAAATGCCATCCTGGCGCTCCTCGCTCCAGAAGGTCCTTAACAGAGCTGCTGCATACTGTTCAAAATTCAGTGGCTTGTCTTCATGGCTTTCCCACCATGATTTTGCATATCCATTGAGATAGTGAATTGCCAAAGCTACTTGATCCGGTGCTGAGATCTGTTGGAATCGAAACAATTCTTGAAGACTTTCAATATGCGCTTTCGGATTTTCTCCAGCATCACCTTTGAATGATTTCACTTGGATGAACTTTGCCAGGTAGGCCTGTGCATTCGAGATCTGTCCTATGGGCATAACATCTGATGTCCTATCAACGTGGTGTTCCTGTACTGGTCCTGATGCGTCAGGTTTGAACTCTGAAATTTTCACTGCGCTGCTTTTCAGTTTATCAATTTCACCTCTCAGTTCCTTTAGCTGGTCTTGAAGCTCTGTCTGTGTTTCTTGCACATTTAAAATGATCCTCTCTTGTTCTTCATGACACTTCAGTTCATCACCCAAACGTTCATTTATTTGACTTATGGCTATGTGGTGGGCAGCTTCTTGCTGGTCTATCACACTTCGTGTCATCATTAATTCTCCAGTCATTTTGGATACTATAGTTTTAGTTTCTTCTTTATGCTCCTCCAAGAGTCCTTCCAATTCAGTATGAACCTTTTCATAGCCTTTCCTGCAGTCTGCTCGCACCTCATCTATTTGCTTTAATATACTACTGTTCATTTCATTACACAGTGATGACATCCACTCCTTCATCTCATTATGCTTGGCTTCGAATTTTTTCTCTATGTTAGTGAACATATCCATCAACAATGTTTGTAGGTTTATATCCTGTTTCTGTGTGGAGCTTTCTACAGATTCCATGGTTACAACTTCCTGATGTTCTTGCTCTGCATCAGTTTTCTCTTTATCACTATTCTCCATTCTGCTAAGCTTCAAATATAGATAGATATATGTGTATTTTATTTATATATATTTTATTTATTTAAGACACAAAAATGCTCACTTATGGTTTTCTGTTTGTTTTTATTTATTTATGGCCTGATACACCTCTCCCCCATTCTCAACAGTCTCCCCCTTGTTCTGCTCCCCCATACCTGTACCCAATCTATACCTGATTTATTATATTTAGTATTCTACCATGCCTGCCTTTTGCATTATTAACTTCTAGATCCAACACTTACAATATATATATATATATATATATATATATATATATGTTGTATATATATAAGCATATATATATATATATATATATATGTTCAAATATCATATTGTTACCTAATCTACTCTTGTGCATTCTTCAGTGTTTTTGCTGGGTCTTTAAGTTTGGTTGTTCCTTTGCACCTGAAACATACTTAAAATTGTATTACTTCATATTAAAATTATCAACACTTGCATTACATAGTTGAGTACATTACATAGTTGAGTACATAGTTGAGTACAATAGTTGAGTACAAATAATGCTCTCTATATAACTTGTTAAATTTTGGAATCATTGTTTCTAATAATATTTTTTTTTATTCAATCTACCACCTGATGACAAAATTTATAATGGTATTACTACCGGGCGCCAGTCAAGAGGAGTAGATTGTTACAACACTTTTACTAGATGATTGTACATTTTTATAAACACATATTTTTATTTATGACAGCTGTACAGCAGTTCAGATGTATAATATCATAAAGTAATTAAAGATGTCATTACTATTTGAAGCACATATCTTTTTTTTTTTCTTTACATACTATGGGTGTGAAAGTATTTAAAAGCTGCCACTACTTTTCTTTCACCACCCCAAGAAAGTGTACATATTTATTTAAAACATTATTTATGGAAGCAGAACAAAATATCACATACTATGGGTGTGAAAGTATTTAAAAGCTGCCACTACTTTTCTTTCACCACCCCAAGAAAGTGTACATATATATTTAAAACATTATTTATGGAAGAAGAACAAAATATCACATACTATGGGTGTGAAAGTATTTAAAAGCTGCCACTACTTTTCTTTCACCACCCCAAGAAAGTGTACATATATATTTACAACATTATTTATGGAAGAAGAACAAAATATCACATATATCCTGAATATTGTTTATGGAAAAAAAAAAATCTACATATATGATTGACATTATTGGGAAAATCATATACATATTAGTAATGACTTATACCTAGTGTGTATAATATTTAAAAAGAACATCATCTGAACTGGGTGTACAAACCAAGAAAAAAAATTTTACACATATATTTTCATTATTTAGAGAATAAACATCATATATAGTATACTAACATCTATTATTCAGGGTTCTGCAGGGTGTAAAAGTAATTAATAGCCCCACGGCGGGCATCCATACCCGGGGAAAAAAAAAAACCTGTACCGGTCGGTTTCGTCTGTTCATATAACAAGATCTAGCATCTAGGCAAAAGTACCTCGAATCCAATCCTGTGCAAGATACATAAGTCAGGAACATTCATGAACTCTGCCCTATTTGCCTATTTTCCAGATCTACCCACTTATGAGCAACAATTCCAATGATACTGATCTAATTTATTCCTACCCCGCCGGCATCACAAAGTCGTGACACAAAAAGACTCTTATTCGAACTTGGTTCATGTCTAGGATATTATAATTAGCGATTTTCAATCATCTAGTAAGTGAAACCTTGTTATATTACATCAAAATTATTTCTATTCAATGAATGAAACAATGACTTAGATATTTAGAAAGATATAAAATTTATTAAATCAACTTGGAGTATATATGATTGCACACGTTATTGGTGTTACAATGTCAATAAAATGGGTGTTTATCTCCCTTGGACAACATTAACCTCCCTTACAATACTATACAATGAACATATTTAATCATCAATAACAAATCATTCATGGCTTTATTCTAGTGCGGCTATTTATATGTCAATAATTTATCGATTGACTGGGATACATAAGATTTTTAATAATAGCGCTAGACTACGGTACCCGAAGTTATTTGAATCCACCAGTAATAAGAACAACAGCATTCATACCAATACGTAAGTTTATTCAGTTGGATGATAAGGGTAATTTTATTTAATTAATATTTGCATTTTGCTATATAAGAACGTGTGTGGGAAGCTAATTTGGGAAATAATAATAATGGCAGAAGTGTCGTATCTGAAAGTGCGAATGAAATATATATAAAAAAAAATGGTAATCCATTTAGTATAATCATAACAGTACGGTTTAGGAGAATTAATAGGCTTTTAACAAAAACGAAATATGGGAGAGCGGTACGTGTATGATGGCAATGGAACGATCTATTTTAAGATCTAAGAAGATGCTTCAATTCACCGTTAATGAAATGCGACTCTCTGCAAACGTCGGCAGGGTCGGGTCATAAACAACTAAGAAGGCGCTTTATTGAATTGCCATAGGCTGGACTTTTGCCAGAGCGAACCCTATGCAACAATATCTCGCGCTGAAGAAATCCAAAGAGGTTTGCCAAACCTTGTCCTTGGTATTAGAAGTAAAAATGAACGAAGCACAAAGATATATATATCACGAAAGGCCGGTATACACGTAACGCTTGCATTAATATAAATATATAGATATTTAGCTAAGGAATAAATAATTATCGCCTATCTTTATTAATAAAAACCCCTCGTACCGGTATGATTTGATTACTACGTGGATGTGGAAGAATTACAGTTAATGCTAATATAATATAGCTCATAGAACTAAACGATCCCCCCCTTATGTATTATTTTAAACTACACGTAACCTTTCCACAACGTATAAAGATAAATCTTTGGTTTTGAATGCTTTAATAAATAAATACTTTTCATATTATTAAAGATATATATAGTCGGTGGTGGCTATTGATTTCAATAAAGTAATATTAATTTTACTCATATAAATCTATTTGCAGATTTTAGAAGTTAGCGCTATTATTTAATTAACCAAATAAACACATTTCTAAGAAAATAGATTTTTACTTAGTTTTAGAAAATAACACTGTATAATAATTATCAAATTCTGATTTTATTTCCCCAGACTGGCAGGCACCCGCTATACTAAGAATAACAAATTTATTTTTAAAACTACTAGGTTAATTACCCTCTGAAAAGTAAGGAGGGTTTTCTTTTATTAAAAGAGATAGCGTAAGCATTTGCGATTCTGGGGGAAAATTATCGACATATAATTTAGTATCTGAAAGTATAAAACATAATAATGAGAATAAAATATTGCCGCATAGACGTGACATTAAGAACTAATAATTATTCAGGAGAGGTTTAATGTAGGAGAGATTACAGCTAAGTTATATAGAGAGAGAACAAGGTACAATTAACAAAAAGGTAAGAACTTTACAAATTAATTCATAACTAATATTAAATTTTACAAATAAAAGCTTTACAAAATGTTTAAAGAAATAGATAGGTGAAAGTTAAAATTATTCACGGTAACTTTAAGAGTCTAGCAGCATTTGAAATGATTACCTCTGTAAAACATGGCGGTTCTTTTGATGATTTCAATTCCCGTGGAGACTAGATCTAGTTTATCAAACATAGTTATTCAGGCAGGTAGTAATTTTATGATTTAACGAACAGGCATATCAGTATAGTCTATGAGTATTGGGATCCATGGGCACAGATTGCAGGGAAGGCCATCTCGAATGGCGAGAAAGGCGATTTAGATTTACTCAGTACACATTGAAATTAACGAACGCAAATTTTCTTGGTGACTGCTCTCCTTGACTGTCCTAGTTACTCTCTCTAATTAATTCGTAATTAATTCCATGCCTCGGTATTTTTGGAATCCCTTTCTGATTGGTCATTGCAATCTAATTTCCAAAAGAATTCATATACAAGCTTTTACCTATTGTGATGGAAGATGCCATTGTTAGATAAGTATTCAAACTTTAATTAATTTTGATAAAAGAAAATGTTTGTAACAAAAGTAAATCAATTAAGTTTAGTTTCTACTTTTGATTTTAGAGAAACTTTTAATTAAAGTTATGTTAGAATATTATACAAGATTACGCTTCTCACCTTTAATTAATTTTGACTAATTACAATCGCATCTTCCATATTGGATTTAAAAGAAAAGTGGAGTTTAATGGCAAAAATAATTTAAAAACACAATTTTATAAAATTACATATCACGAACTTTTCCACTAAATATTGGCTCAGTACTTTTGTCTCTACAATATCTATAGATATCTGAGCTGCAATTAACAAACAATTACTATAACTTTTATAAAATAAATAAATACAGAAATTATAATATATTTTGATATTATAAGTCCGTGATAATTAATCCCCCATTCCCTATTGCGTATACGAATTTTCAGATGCTACATTTATTAATTTTATTTTGCATGTTTAAATTCAGATATTTATGCCAATATCTTCGTTAATACATATGTTAGTTAATAATACTCAAACAAAAAGATACAAACAAATGTGTTAGTGAGTGGAATATATATGCAAGAATAGGGTTTGAATTTAGGTTGGTAGCGGAAGATTGGAAGTGGGCGGTGAAGCGCAATCTGAATCTCAGATTCCGCTTCAATATATATATAAAATTAAGAGCATGCTAATAAATAAAAAAAATTCTAAAAGCTAAACAAGCTTTTTTTTTTATTTATGATAAATGCTACTACAAGAAAAGGCATTCAAATCATTTTTATCTTGGATTGTCACCATTCCCATACCGGTTTCGACCGATGGGTCTCTTCAGTGAGGAGTTGGGACATTAGATTCAAAAAACCAACTCAAGCAAAGCATTTATCTAAAAGTTAATTGTTAGAAGAAGATCTGAAACTTTTAGACATCCACATGTCTTTAAAGTCAGCTCTCCAACTGAAAAGATCATATGGGCCTGAACTTCATTCAGATACTCCATATATTAGTAGGCATAGCCATTTAATTTAGCCAAAGCCCCAACAGCAAAATAATAAAAGTAATAATAAAAATTCAGATGTCACATGACTTATATATAGCTCGCACTTACAAATATGTAAAATTAAGAGCATGCTAATGATCTCTAAACAAGCTTTTTTTATGATAAATGCTACTACAAGAGATCATTAGCATGCTCTTAATTTTACATATTTGTAAGTGCAAACTATATATAAGTCATGTGACATCTGACTTTTTATTATTACTATTATTATTTTGCTGTTGGGGCTTTGGCTAAATTAAATGGCTAAGCCTACTAATATATGGAGTATCTGAATGAAGTTCAGGCCCACATGATTTTTTTCAGTTGGAGAGCTGACTTTAAAGACATGTAGATGTCTAAAAGTTTCAGACCTTCTTTTAACAATTAACTTTTAGATAAATGCTTTTCTTGAGTTGGTTTTTTGAATCTAATGTCCCAACTCCTCACTGAAGAGACCCACAGGTCGAAACCGGTCTGGGGATGGGGACAATCCAAGATAAAAATGATTTGAATGTCTTCTCTTGTAGTAGCATTTATCATAAATAAAAAAAAGCTTGTTTCGAGATCATTAGCATGGTCTTAATTTTACATATTTGTAAGTGTAAGCTATATATAAGTCATGTGACATCTGACTTTATATATATATAAACTTTATAAAGAAATATTTGAAAATACATATTTGAAATGTATATATAATATGGTCTGATCTAATCGAGAATGGTGTGAAACCATTGACCGGTCATGTAATCTAACCTATATTAACGACACTCTATAAACTAATTAAAACCATTCTGTATTTTTCTTTATGCTTTTATTTTATTCTCATACTTTGGAGTGGTAAAATTATTAATTATTGTTGGTATTTCATGTTTTATATTTTGCTTCTAACTTGAATTAATATGCCAATCGAACTCAACCTTCCGAGTCCATCCTTAATTCCGCATAAAGTAAAACCCCTTTTCATTGGTAGGATTGCTAGCATCCAAGTTATTTTTTTATTGATTATAATTGCATACGCTTGCCAGATTGAATGACAATTAAGGAATATGTATATACTTATTAAATTTTTGATTTATTTATTGGTAGAGCGCAATGAATCTACCAGCTCACTCTATATGATGAATTTTATATTGTCTATTAATGCTATAAAATGATTTTTTTTATTGTTGTTATTTTGATGATTGCATGACCGCCAGCCAAAGAATTTTTTAATTACTTACAGTCACGCCCTCATATAGCGTCCTTGGGCGAGTATACTCCTGACATAATAAACAAATGTGGAATTTGTGGGTTTTCCAGATATTGTGAGAGGGGATATTTAAAAGCAGAATTGTTCTATGTTATTTAATAATTAATATATATGTAATGTCAGTTTAATGCAGGTTTAGAAGCTAAATCATATCATTACACTATATATGAATCTCCTTTTTGATTTGATATTGTTTAAGAGAAAGAGAGAGAGGAGAAGATTATAAAAGAATGCAGATAACAAGAAGTTAGAAAAATAATAAAAGTAAACTCTAACTTTACATCTAAAGAAATAAAATACCCAATTTAAAAATAAACAAACAAACAAACAAATAAAATTTCTAAATTAAAAAGAGAGCTTTATTTGTTAGATAATACTTGAAGAAAGTACTGATTGCAGGAATATTTCACAGTTATCAATTATATATGAGAACTATTAAAATGGGAAATTCCGTGAATAAATTATAGACTGTGTAGATATTTGCCATGATAATACAAAAAACCACTGCATGTATTTCAGTTTTTTATAAAAAAAAATATGGGAAAGCTAATTTTACAAACTTATAATATATACCAGTAATATCAGAACATTTGTTAGGCTTCAAGTAAAAACAAAATAAGTTTGTTCAGAAGCCCTTTTTTTCTTATTGATATATTCATTTCAAGCTGTTGAAAAATGTATATATTTTAAATGATCAAATTTCAAGGTTAAAAAAATTTGTCCATAAAGTTGTCTTTTATATTGTAACATTCTCAGTAGATTTAGGGTTTATTTTACACACTATGAAGTGCTATTAATCAAACTACGAAAATAATTTATTCTGTTAATGGAACAATTTGAATATAAAACATAGTTATATTTCCTCATTAACTGAACTAATATATTGTTTCACTTCAAATTGCTGGCAGAATCAGATTTTTAATTTAAACGAGGGCAAAGGTTTGTAGACCGCGGAACCTTTCACATTGCATCACATAGATTCACAGTAAATAACTAAAAGTAAGATTAGGATTTTGATTTGTCACTTTAATCTTTTATATGAATTTTCGCCAGGCTTTATTAAACAAGCATATTAACAAACATAATTTATGCATTTCTCACATGATTAGTTAACCGCAAACTCTAATAAACTCAAATTAAGAATGAACCATGAAAGGGTTCTACTAGCAGAAAATATTTTATAAACAAATTAAAATATTTTAATAATAATTATTAATAAAATGCAAAGAACATACATATGCTCATCCAGATAATAATGTTAACCAAATAATTAAACAGTTTCTTTGAAAATAGAAATAAATGTCTTTTTAACGTTGGTTTGGAAGCTTCTAGTTAGATTGTTTGATGTATGTGCATATTTATCAGATACAAGTTAGGGTATAAGTAATAACTTACTGGTAAGTTCTGCAGGTTTATGTAGATCTCTGATTTTTATGGCATGAATGGTTTTCTTGGGTTAAAGATATCATTGGTATTTCTTCCAATGTCATTTTTAGATTCCTGGACTGTAGTAAGACTAGACTCGAAACTATTTGTAGTGAACTCTTAATGGTGAAAGGCGTCCACAAAGGCTCTGTTTACTCCCACATGATGACTTGCTTCAGCATATGAGTAGCCCTTGATGGATGCATTTTTTCCTTCTCAGGACTACAGAAACAGCCATCCAAAAAAACAGACAGACCCTGATCAATGTTATACTCTTCTTTTTATAACTTCGAAACAGTTTGATTCATGTGCATATTTATCAGACTCAAGTTAGGGTATGAGTAATAATATACTGGTAAGTTCTGCAGGTTTATGTAGATTTTTGATTATTGTAGCATGCATGTGTTTCTTGGGATGAAAAGCTCATTGGTATTTATTCCATTGACATTTTCACATTTCTGTCAGTAGTAATGCTAATCTCAAAAGTTTATTGGAGTGACCTCTTAAGAATGAAAGTAGATGTCCACAAACAGTCTGGTTTTTACTTCTGCATGAAAAATTGGCTCAGCATATAAGTAGCCCTGGATGGATACATTTTTTCCACCCAGGACCTTGGAAACAGCTGGCCAAAAGAAAAGAATCAACAGACCCTGATCATACCTTCGACCAATTTTGAGATTTGTGCACATTTATTTTTATCTTTGGTTATCAAAATACAAGTTGATCATCTTATACATTATTTTTTTTATTTTTTAGTTACAAAGTTACTTTTTTATAAGTTATTTGAGCTTTTTTTTTAACTATTGGTAAAAGCTGATGGTAATTTTTTGCAAATGTAGTTACTTTTGTTTATTTGGATTAACAATCTGTATATCTATTCCTTCCAACTTCAATGATTTTAGTTAAGTAGATAAAATGAGACAAATGACTTTCATTGTAACAGGCAAAACTCTCCATAGAGTAGTGCCACTCAGTGCATGCCAAAGTAATCAATGGATGGCAAAAGGCTTGTGCATAAAATACCTACTAAATTCCTACTCACCCAATATCCTCAGACTAATTTCTAGCTTGTGGCTTTCGTCAGCGAGGAGCATTGGATCTGAGAGCATTGCACCTATGTATTAGGATCTAATTCAACCCTCCCACAGCCACATTTTATCTCTACTTAACTACAAAACTATAACTCTAAAATTGAAAACACAATAATATTTCAATTCAAGCTCATTAACTTATATGGTCATATAGGTCTGAAGTCAGTTCAGTATCCATATATTTTGGTGTCTTTTTTTCTTTAATAACCATAGCCACCACTATCTTATTAGGCAGGTTTGGTATTAAACCACTAAACACATGATCACCATATCTTATGCTTGCTCAAAACTGTTATTAAAACAGGCAAAGCTCTCCATACAGTAATGTCTCTCAGTGCAAGCCAGAGTAATCAATGGATGCCAGAAGTCTTGTGCTTAAAGTCTCTATCTAGTGCCTATTTGTGCAATATACCCAAACTAGTTTCTGGCTTGGGGTTTTCTTCAGTGCAGAGATTTGGATCTGGCATCCATTGACTACTCTGGCTTGCCCTGAGTGCCATTACTATATGGAGAATTTTTCCTGTTTTAATAACAGTTATGAACAAGCATAAGAAATGATGATCATATGATATTTAGTGGTTTAACGTTCATTGTACATATATAAAAATAAATTATACTTTAAAAAAACTAAATTACGTCTATTGAACAATTTTTAAATTTTATTATTTATTTAGCTTTTCAATATTATCAAATGCCAACACATTTCTACCATATATATGTAAATGGTACAATAAATCTGGGGTCAGGGAATGAGTATAAAATAAAGGTTTGAACTTAATTTATTCTCAATAATTCTTAACTCCTTATTCACTGTTTTTTTTTATATATTAACGCCGCTGACATATTTCTGTAGACCATCCACTAGTGGTGTGTGGCTTTTAAGCTCACATTATTAGGGACTAATATGGTGAAAATGAGGAATATTCACACATTCCTCTGCACACCCACAGCACATTCATAAGTCTTGCCATAAGAAGCACAGTCATATTGTACTTACTGGGGTGTAAGAATATTGGAGCTATGTATCTGCCTACCCAATCATCAATGTGACTTAAAGTCTACATGAACTGATATCTGTTTTTTCTATAGATGTATAATTTTTTATATAAAACTTTCATATTTATTCTCTGGTTATTGGCATCAAATTCTACCCTTTAGACAAATATTGTAATATTTTTTTATACAATTATGACTTTTCACAGGTTGTGGTTGTATTGTGTCAAAGTCACATGTTGGGAAACCAATGTAATATTTTCAGTAGATTTATGTTTTATTTTACACATTATAAAGTACTAGTTAATCAAACTATGAAAAAAAATCCATTTATGTATGAATTCAGATATTTTGAAAACGTAGTTTTATTCCCTGATAAACTGACCTAATATATTTTTTCAATTTGAATTGGCAGTGTAATCAGTTTTTTATTTATTTACGAGCATTCCAGGGTCTGTAGGCCCCTAATCCATTGCATCACATTGTATAGATTTGCCATAGATAACTCAAAGTAAGAATGGGATTTTGATTATTTGTCACTTTAATCTTTTATATGGATTTATCCCAGGCTTTATTAAACAAGCTTATTGACAAAGATAATTTATGCATTTCTCAAATGATTATTTAACAGCAAAATGTAATAAATTCAAATTAAAAATGGACAATGAAAGGATTCTATTAATGGTAAATATTTTATTAAACAAATTCAAGTATTTAAACAATGATTATAAATAAAAGGGAAAGAACATACACATGCTCATTCAGATAATAATGTTAATCAAATAATTAACAGTTCATTTGAAAATAGAAATGAATGTTCTTTAATTGTTTTGGAAGCTTCTAGTTGGGTTCAGTTTGATTTATGAACATATTTATCCAACACAACTTAGAGTAAGAGTGACAACTTACGAGTAGGTTCTGCAGGTTTATGTAGATCTTTGATTATTGTAGCATGCATGGTTTTCTTGGGATAAAGATATCATTGGTATTTTTTCCATTGACATTTTCAGATTCCTGGTCTGTAGTAAGGGTAGACTCGAAACTATTTGGAGTGAACTCTTAATTGTGAAAGGCTTCCACAAAGGCTCCATTTACTCCCACATGATGACTTGCTTCAGGATACGAGTAGCCCTGGATAGACACATTTTTCCCTCTCAGGAAACCACACAAACAGCCATCCAAAAAAAAAGAACAGACAGACCCTGATCAAAGTTATACTCTTCTTTTTATAACTTCGACCAGTTTTGATATTTCTGCAAATTTGTTTTTATCTTTTGTTATCAAAATGCAAGTTGATAATATTGTACATTCTTTTTTTTAATTACAAAGTTACCTTTTTTTAAATTGTTTTGGCCATATTTAATTATTGGTAACAACTGATGGTAATCTCTTACATTTGTAATTAATTTTGTTTATCTGGATTAATAACCTGTATGTCTATTTCTTCTAACAGTTGTCGTCGAATAGCCACCATATCCCACTCGATGGCACTGTTGCTAAACAAAAACGATTCAATACAACATTCCCTGGCACGTGTTTCAATCTAACATATTGTAGCTTAAAACAAAAAAAAGAAGTGATTCATTCTTCTAACATATTTTAGCATAATTCTATATAACCTTTTTTTTTTAATTAAAATAAAAATAAAGCTTTTTTTTGTTAAATATGTTTTTCCATTTTAGGATTCAATATAACATTTTCTACTACCGCACGCACGATTCAATCTAACATTTTCTAGCCGAATTTTTTTCTTATGGGCCCGCGATTGAATACAACTTTTTTTTTTCTGTTTTAAATAAAAGTAAACCTTTTTTTTTTTTTTTTACAAAAAAAAATCTGTTTTTACTTTCATTTCATTTAAGTAAAAATAAATTTTTCTTTTTTTAAAATGTGTTTTTAATTTGATATTTTTTAACCAAAACAAAACAAAACATTTTATGGAAATCTGTTTTTAATTGTACTTGTTTGAAATAAAAGTAATATTTGATTTGTTTTTTAAAAAAATCTGCTTGTAATTTGACCCCCCCCCCTCGTTTTTTAACTATATCGATCGATTTTTTAATTAACTAAAAACCCGAAAATAATTTTACGTTTCTTCTAACTTAGACGAAACATTTATTTAGTGAACAAACAAAAAACATTTCACTCGTCAATATTTCAAGAAATAATAGTAACAAATTTTTTGGACTGACAAAATTTTTTTCAGAAACAAACACAAAACATAACTATTGCATACAATTACAATAATCACCTTCAAAAGATTTTAATTCAACAACAAGTAGAACACTCTCCTGATGAAAATGTTGATCAAACTTGTGGCCATTTTCTAAATCTCGACTCTAAAATCTCGCGAGTGACGTTACTTCGTCGGAGGGCTGGTTAAAAACACCCTTCCCCAAATTTTGACAATTGACCATGTCTCTAGTGGTTGTTGTTTGCGATATTAAAATTTAAAATAACAAATACCACATCCATTGAAACGAGTTAAAAAAATTTAAAATAAACATTTGCACAATTACTTACACTACAATTCTAAAATCCCAAAAGAGAACAAATACTGGAAATGTAAATTGCGAAAGTTTCATAGCAACTGCTAAGCCTATTGAAGGTGTCAAAGAGTGACTTTTTTTTTTACACGCAAAAAAACCCCTCAAAATATGTATATATGTTACGGTATAATATTATTGACAGCATATATATATGTAGGCCTACTAATAGGTATGCCTAGTAAATGGCATTTTAATGTGCTTTTAACTAGGTAGAACGCCCCTGGGCAGCTTTTAGCGACTAATCGATGACAACCCTTCTAACTTCAACTATTTTAATTAAATAGATAATACGAAACACAAATAACTTTCATTGTACATAAATATAAAAATAAATTATACTTTAAAAAAACTTAATTACATCTATTAAACAATTTTTACATTTTTCTATTTATTTAGCTTTTCAATATTACCAAATGCCAACATACTTGTACCATATATATGTAAATGGTACAATATATAAAATTTAAAATAGTCACATTAAAAAAATTGAAACAGACACTAGAATATAAGTAAAAAATTTATTTAATACATTAATCCAGTTTTTGACATTATCAAGATGTTTCTTTTTATAGTCACATGACCAACTAATCTACAGTACATCCACCAAATGGACATTATTTACATTACAATAAATAAATGTCCATTGGTTGGAGTTGTTGTCGAATAGTTACTCAAAGGTAGTACTGTATGAAGGATAAAAAATTTGTCAGTATATTTATACAAAAAGTGGAATGATTATATTAGGAGAATTGTTGAGCATTATAGTGGGAAGGAATGGGATAGAAGAATAAATACATTAATAAAAAATAGGATGTTGGAGAGATGGAGAACTGTAATATTGATAGTAAAAAGAGTTTAAATATATTTAGAAGTAAACAGAATATTGGGTGTGGGTTAATTTATGATAATAGCAAAGAAAGTAGTTTACTGTTTAACATTTGAACAGAATCTTTAGCAACAAAAGAATATACACATAAATGAAAAAATATGGGTGATTTCATCTGCATGTTATGGAAAAAAGGCATAGTAAATATTATGCAGCTGTTAATAGAATGCAAATTCCTGCAAGCAGAAAGGGTACAAATAATGAGGTTGTGGAAGAATAAATATAAGTACAGTGATTATACAGAAAGTGAGGTTCTTGGTTTTTATGCTGGGTTTGGCAAAAGCTAATGTGGATTTAGATATAAAGGCCATGGAGTTGACAAAGATTAAGTTGTGGAAATGGGATGGAATAGGATAGAGAAGAATATGAAAATAACAGTGTGAGGAATGGGAAGGGAAAGTGGCTAATAGGTTTTTCTAGCATAATGGCTGAGAGATTCCTGACTTTGAAAAAGAAATCACAGTGCATCACATCCCATTTTGTAATATAATTTATTGGGTGGAGTTGATGTAGAATAGTTGGCCATGTGATATTAATTATATTTATTGTAATATAATGTAAATAATATCTATTGGGTACAGTTGCTGTTGTTGGTCATGTGTTTGTATAAAAAATCTTGATAATGTCCTGATAAGATATGAAAGCTGGATTGATGTATTAAATAATTTTTTATTTATATTTAGGTGTCACTTTAAATTTTGTTTTAAATTAATTATTTTAAATCTTCTTTATTAATAGTTCACCTTATTTTTTCTAATAGTTCTAGAAGCTTATGAAATAGGTAAAGCAATGAAGTGAAGAATTACTGAAATGTTTTTAATATGCCAGAAAGACTTTATAACAATGTTTGAAATGATTTTAGAAAATCCTGACAAATTGTATATAGAGACATTTAATATGTCACATGATTACTTATAATATTTAACTGATTTCCAATTGTTGTTTAGTTTTCAACTAGCTAGAGGGTGGCATAAAGATTTTTTTTCAAATTAATCACATTTTTTTAACATAAAATGCTAAAATGTCAACAGATTTAAATAGAAAACTTACTTATTGATTTCTTATGTACACATACTAAATATATATTCATAACGAGTATACATATTCATTTACTGCAGAAATATTTAGTGATATATATATATATTATAACGTTTTCCGTTTTGATAGGCCTCTACATGCTAATATAAACTGCACATGAGTTGATCAAGCTATGTCAAAAAGAAAAAAGTTATATTTCTATTCTAAAAACATAGCTATATCAAATTCGGCCTATTAGTTGTGGAGAATTATGCTATTGACGAAATCAGCTTTTAATTTATTTAATATGGGTGCCAGAACCTTTTATTCTAAAGAGTCTGCTGAAATAGTCAAATAACGTCTCATGAATAAAAAAAAGAAAAATACTTTTAAACTAATCGGTATTACATCATACCGTAACGAGAATTATTTTTTTAGATTATTATTCCTGGGCTTATTGAAACATATTGGCAAAGGTAAATTACATTTTAAATCTTATTAAACTAATAATAAATTTAATAATAAAAAAATAATAACTATTATTAATAATGCACAAATGAAAATTGATATTAGAAATATTTTTATTCTAATAGATTAAAAAAATGTTTGAAGTAAATTATTTATCAAATAAATTGGAGAGAACACACTTAATTCAGACATGAAATATGAATAAAATAAATCAATTAACATAAATAATTAAAAGTTCTTGGGTACACAAGAGTCTCTTGATTAATTAAATGAAAGTTTATATCAGTGTCCTGTTATAAGCTTATTTTTACGAGTAGTTGGTAAAATGATTAAATTTGTCACAATCAGGATAATGAAGCATAACTTACCGGTAAGTTTTAGTGAATTCATGATGGTTGTAGATAACTATGCATAGTTTTTCAGGATTAAAATGAGCTCACGGCCTTTGATTATTGGTTGATCTTGGGGTCCATTCTCCTAGTCGGTCACAAAGACTTTTCTGGTGTACATCTTCAGGCACGATGTCCGCAGAAGCTCCGATTCACTCTGACATGCTGAATTATTTCAGTGTAGAGCAATCTTGGATATATTATTGTTATCCAAGACCAACTAGAGAAACAAACGAAACAAGATGTTCCTCCAACCGAACCCCTCCTTTTTATACTAGAGGTCGAGTTTTCGGATTCTGCGCATGCTATTATCATGGCGTTTTGTGTTTATAATCTTGTAGATTCTTTATAAAATTTACGTTATAAAGTTCTCTTTTCTTATCAAGTTTTTTGGCCATCTTTAATTAGCCAAAATATTTTTACTTTCTCTTATCTTTTTTTTGACTTTTGGAATTCTTTTGTTCTCTCCAATTCTACTTTTATTTCTAATTACATTAAAAAAATATGAAAGAATAATTTAACTTTCATTGTACGTTTTTTTTTTTTTTTTAGTTTTTACCAAATGCCAATATATTTGCAACATATATAAATAAATGTTACAATATATATATATATATTGAAGCAATGGATCTGAAGTCCGATCCTTGCTTCACATCTTCCTATAAACTTAATTAATATTGTAAACCTAAATTAAGTTTATAGTCCAATATCGGCAGGGTTTTGCATTACAGCTAAAATTAATTATGTTTATTAAATTTGTATTTGCTTTGAAATATTTTCTTTCAAATAAATTCCGTTCTAACATTAAATTGCTGTTAAAAATATTACTTGTGAAAATCTATTAGTCAAACATATATATACATCAAGCATATATATATGAGTTAATGCGAAATTCTGCTGAAATCAAATGCTTATATTATTAAAAGAAATAATATTTTTTTTTTGTTAAAATCTTGTTCAAATATTTAGTATGATTTGATTTTGAGATAAGCCCACCAACATTTTCTAAAAGAATGTATATTTTTAATTAATTAGCCCATTCAAGTCAAATTAAAGATGGCCTTCTCTTTCTTTTTTAATTAATAAAATCCAAAGTTTAAAGAAAGAAATTTAAAATAAAAAAGCAAAAGTTATTTTTAGAAAATGTTACCTTTAAACAAAGGAGCGTGGGGAGGTTTATCAAGATCTAAGATCATACAAACAATAGAAGGTAGCTTACAAAAATGTTATAAATAGGAGTGAACAAAAGACTGGGTATTCAGATTTTCCTTTTGAATGTGATTCAGGTTATTCAAAGTTTTCTAGAGATTGCATTCAGATTTCTCTTTGGAGAACTCTTTCAGATTTTGCTTCACATTTAGCTTGTGCTCCAAAAAAAAGCTATTCAACTGTCATCTTCAAATCATGGAAAGGTTTGAACATGCTCAAGTTAAAAGCCATAGTATTTTGATGGAAATGAATATGCTTGGCTAGGCAAATAAATAGCTTTGCCTATCGCCGAGGTTCCTAAATACCATCCAAAATGCCGTAGTATCCACCTAATAGTGATCTGAACTCTGTGCCATGTCTGGAGGACTTTTTGTGAAACCATGCTACATATTTTCATTATCCGGACAAATACATATCGACGGACGATGGATCAAGCTTCACTTATCGAGGGAACATGACCAAGAAAAAAAGGACAGTAATCATATCTCTCCTCCATTGAACTATTTCGTATGCTACCCTTTTGTTCATACCTTTTTTTTATTGCTTCATTGAATTATATTTATGAAATGTTGTATTTAATTATATTTGTTATGTAACCATTTTTATTTCTTTCGACTAGTCTTAAATATATATATATGTGTGATCATATCTATCTATATTTAACCTTTTTTTCCTTCGCTATTCTTCATTACTAACATGTGTAAATATTTTGTATTCCATTGCGGTTAAGTTTAATAGTTAATTTTTTCATTTAAAATCTCTTTCCAATTTTATTTATGTTTCTAAATTAAATACAAGCCAGTTTCTTTTGTTTGCCAACTTGATCTCTTTGATAACACCTCTTTTGTCCACCATTAGCTTATTACGTATATCTGATTTAGCTATATATGTTTTAAATAATTTTTAAACTTTTTTTTTAGCGCAAAGCAATTAGAAAATGCTTTGCGAAAGATTTTTACTATTGTACTTTATCGAGGAGATCGAGTTGACAATTTTATTAAAATTGGAAAGAAAAGATTTAGACCGCAAAAATATATCGTTACTATCTGTTTTTATTGCCTAATTAGTTTTTTATTAATCCACAGAGAATAGCGGAGGACATTAGAACATTATTCATTTTAAAGTTATTAATTAAATATATTATTTAACTATCAAAAGCTTGAGTTTCCTAATTTTATTTAATGCTTTATTTTACTTTTCCAATGATCCAGGCATGCAAAACACATGTTTCATAGTACTTTTGCACATTTAACTATTTAGCTCCTTAGGTGTTCCCATCCATGTTTCTTTCCGCTGATGCTAAGCTGTGGTCGGTTGAAAAATCATTTATTTGTGGCTCAGATAGTGTTGTTTGTTCATGATCAGGCCTCGAGAATAGGCGAATGGGCAGAGGTCATAGTATTCTTGATTTAATATCTCGTGTATGGGTGGCCTCGAGGTACTTTCGCTTAGTATTCGAACTGGGTTAAGCCGACATACATCGTCTGACTGTCACAATATATATATATATAAAGTAAAATTATATGAATTAAGTGAAGTTTACAATATAGTCTTGGTAAGGATATTTTTTTTAAAAATTTCCCATCAATGTAAAAATGTTAAATACTCTTCATTTAACATCACATGATCACTATTTATAGTGGTGGTTATGGTTATTAAAAAGCCAAAGAGACCAAAATGTATGAGTACTGAACTGAGTTCAGACCTATATGACTATCTAAGCTAATGAACTTGGATTGGAAATATTTTGTGTTTTCAATTAACGGTGGCTGCTGGAGGGTTACATTAGAACCTAAGATCTCAGTGCTCTCATATTCAACAGTCCTCACTGATGAAAGCCACATGCTAGAAACTAGTCTGGGTTATATTGGATGAGTAGGCACTAGATAGGGATTTTATGCATAAGGTTTCTGGCATCCATTGATTAATCTGGTTTGCAGTGACTGGTACTATTCTATGAAGAGTTTTGCCTATTTTAATAAAACTTTTCACTTAAAATAATATTTCATATTTATAATCACATATACACATAGTAAATATTATATATATATTGTGCCAGACCGTGTATAATGGCCATGCACAAAATGGCAGTTGCTGACAAGTCAGTACAGCTAATCTTTAAAAAAGGATTAGAATTTAATATAAAATCGATTAAATAGATTGTAATTAAAATACATATAAATGTTTATATATGTGAAGTAAATAACTGGGTTTGGTCTATACTGTATTCCCATTTCACCCACAGTACAAATGTATGTGTTGTATTATTAACAAATTTATCTTATTAAAAAAAAGCTACATAAAGAATAGATTTAAGTTTGTGATGATTTTAGTTTACGTTGGGGACATTTTTATTTTATTTGTAATGTTCCGATATACGCATCCAGAAATGTTTTTTTTTTTTTATATTTTTAAATAAATGTTTTTTTTTTTGAAGAAAGAAAAATATATAATGTCAAATTTTATATTTTCATTATAATGGATTTTGTTTTTAGTAATTATAAGGAAAAACTTTTGATAAATTGGAATGTATTTTTTTTTGTATATAAAAAGAACAAAAGATAAAAAGGAATGTTTTGTGGTAAAAGAAAATTTGTTCTTTTGATCTGTTTTAAAGATAAAAAATTAAAAGTTGGTCTTATCTAATGTAAAGAAGCATAATGGGTTCGCTAATTAATTAAGATGGAAATTGTATAATTTCTATGATTAAAAAATTATACTTTGTAACAAATAAAATTAAGGAATGTATAAGGTATATTTTAAATGATTATAGGCTGCTGCAATAGCTCGTAGGAGGGTAGTTTAATTGGCTGAAAGGGGACTGTTATATCCGCACTCATGACTGTACCAATGTTATATCCGCAAGAATGTCGGTGCGGTCATCAAATAAATATACACAATACTTTACTCAGTCTGAATAGCGAATAGTTTGCAACACTCTATTTCCATAGTTCTCTGGCAATGAATGCCCTGCTCTGCAACAAATGCTCTACTCTGCAACGAATGCTCTGTTCTGCAAATCATGCTCTACTCTGCAACGAATGCTCTCTGCTTTGTTCTGCAACTTGTGCTCTACTCTGCAAAAAATGATCTCTGCTCTGTTCTGTAACTCATGCTCTACTCTGCAATGAATGCTCTCTGCTCAAAACTACTAGACATCTACTGCCATTGTACTCCAAATATGGCTGCTAATAACTGCCTTTCTCTGTGTAGTTGTTACACCATCTTTTATTGCTTGCTGATAACTGTAGCAATTAATATACCGTCCAATAAGGTATCGTCTCTTATCCAGAAATATTTGCAATCAGCAAATATCTCTTGGAATAGTTGATCGCCATTACATCAATGCCTTAATTAATTAAGATGGAAACTGTATAATTTCTATGATTAAAAAAGTATACTTTGTAACAAATAAAATTAAGGAATGTATAAGGTATATTTTAAATGTTTATAGGCTGATGCAATAGCTCGTAGGGTGGGTAGTTTAATTGTCTGAAAGGGGACCATAGGCATTATCTGTTAGGTGGGAAAAGTCAGTCGCTCTTGAGCAGTCCAAGCAGGCAGACTGTAGACTTTGAAAAAAAAAAAAACTAAAAATCACTCATGATCAGTCCAAACAGGCAGACCATAGATTTTGGGAGAAAATCAAAGTTGCTTATGAGCAGTCTAAGGAAGCAGTAAGATCCAATATTATATCACCATGAAGAAATGCCTAATAATAAAATGGATTTTGAAACTCAACCAGATTCAATATTACATTATCGTAAAGAAAGTTAAAGCCTAATTAAAAAGAAGAAAGGCGTGAAAGTGGTAATAAAAACAGTCATGTTAAAGCCAATCTACTGACAAGAAGTATAACTATAAATCTTCAAACAAGTACCTATTAGAGATGGCCATTATAGTTGTTCCAGTAAACAAAAAAACCATGGAGTAGGTCACCAGCAGCAGTACATTGCCAGTTCATCCCTGAAGCCCTACAATGTCTTAAAAGAAGCCATCCAAGACCTGATAACAAGGACTCTTTGATACGTGTAATGGAGAAGGACGCTCTGTCCACCCTTTAGAGTAGTTCATGTGGTCCGCTCGAAGCCGAACTTTATAACAGTTGTAAATACAGATGAGTTTAAATATCTTGATATTTATTTATTCATTTTTTTTTAATTCTATAACTCAGTAATATGTTTTCTTATATACTCATAACTATTTTTTTATGTAATTTTATATCACTTATATTATATAATAGTTGCTTGCATGTCTCATTTAGATTCCCTACATGGAGAATCTCTACCTCATAATCTTTTACTATGGTGATACCTTACATAGAGTGTCCTTTAGCCATATTATTAATTATTGGGCATTATTTTATAGGTTTAAAATAACTAAATGTAGATGTGTCTCATGTATAAATATTTAAGCACCAAAATCTAAAGATGCGTAAATATTAATAATTTATTGATCCTAAAAGTAATCAGTAGACATGCATGCAAACTAGTGTTTTTTTTTTATTATTTTTAAATGGTTTTAATACCGATATGAATTATGTTTCTTCGTTGGGAAATTCATTGCATACATTTGTTTCTTAAACTATTAATTTTTAAGTGGGGAAAAGGATATAGGCCACACCTATTATGCAATTCTTTTTTTTATGACATTTTCTTCTTGTAAATCTTTTTTGTAAATATATGTTTAACCTAAGAACTATATATATATTTTTTAATTATATAAAATCTTTAACCTAATAAAACATTTAAAAGTTATAATAAAGAGTACATTTTTTATTTAAAAAATGGTTTGCCACTCTTATTTACTTAGTTCAAATTACTTATTCAATCAGTAGACTGTAACCGGATTTATTTCAAGCAAATGGGTCGGGGAAAATAAATTATGAGCTAGATAGGGATAACTTACTGGGGGGTTATATTGTCTCACATTTTATGTCCCAAACATATATATATATATTTTCTTATGATATATAACTGTGGTCATTTTATTTGCACACTCTCTTGGGAAGGAAAAGGGGGGGGTGAACAATACATTTCTTTGTTGGGGGTGGCGCTAAAGGCTAAATAAAAATATTTTGGTACTTTTAAAGGTGTGTAAATTAAAAGAGTGACCATCGTTAGTTAATCGGACTGGTGTGGGATGATATAACAGGGAAGGTTCCGATTGACCGAATTTTTTTGGGTTATATCTCCTTCCTCTAGTATTTTTTTTTTTGGATATTTGCTTTTCATATTTAACCATCGATATCGCAAGGGACTTATTATCGTTATTTCATCTCATTACATACATCACTTTCATTCTCGGTGTGTATGTGGTGTCGAAAGATTTATAAGACCGTAAAGGGTGAAATGGACAGACTGGTACAATATATATATATATACACATAAAAAGTATACAGTTTAAGTTATAACTGAAATATCTAGTGATATAAAGATATAAATATCACCTTTAGAAACTCATTTAGCCTTGAGCATTATTACACTATATATATATATTGTGACACAATGGGTTCGAACCCAGTCACAAATAATATTACTAATCAGTATTTAAACATATATGTAGATGTAGATATATAATATTTAATTTTTATTACATGGTGGTGGTTACAAATACACAAATGCAGGGGAGGGACTCTGTCATTTTGATATGATATGTATGTGTGTATGAATGGATTAAGTAGTTGAAAAGAGAGAACTGAGATTTTTGTTTCACATTTAAAAAACTAGAGATTTCCCACAGAAATGAGATTTCACTTTCTTTTATGTACAATAAAAGCTATGATAAAAGTTTTCACATGTCAACCAGATCTGGTTAATCAGTATTGGAAACAGGAAGTGAAATCAAAAAAAGAAACTTGTAGAACAAATGGAGGGGGCTATAAAAGAGTCACCCACAATGCATTTTGTCTTAGCCCTGCAGAGTTACAGCCGAGAACAGTAAATCATAAATCCAGAATATTGAAAGTTTTAATATTTTTCTTATGTAATGATGGATCCAAAAGAAATGCTGGGGTAAGAACATACTGTATTAGATTCAAACCCCTAATTTCAACCTACTGTAGCTGCCTCGCCCAATAACATCAAGGTACCTTGAAATAAAATATAATTCCCAACGTGATATGAAGGTGAACCTCATCAACCAATGGACATGAAGATCAGGAACCTTCGCATTAAATTACCTGTTATTACCTGTGATAAACACAACTCTTTAAAATAAATAAATCTGCTTCCACTAATTCCCCGGGGAACTCAGGTAAAGAACTTTAAGTACTGATTTTTTCCTTTCTTTTGTAAAAAAAAGAAATTATTACCATCTAAATAAGTAAATGTGACAATCTAAGTTAATTTAATGAAATTTTCATAGTCCTATTTAATTGTGGACATAAATAACGTAATTATTGTCGGAGGTCACGTGAAACAAACTTTTCTTAGTATCAACCTTCACTACTTGATTATGTGTGATAAATCTATTGGAAAGAATGGCGTGTGTGCATATAAAATGACAGAGTAGTAATTTTTTTACATTTTTTTTATGATAATAAATACAGAATGAAAAGTAGAGTGTTGAATTATTTATTTATTTATCTAAAAGATCAAAGAATAATAGTGATCTTTATAAGTCTTTAATAAAAACTGATTTGATAATGAAACTCAAAACAAATCTTATTGTGATATTTATTTGTAGATTCATTTATTTATTTATTTTTTATGTGTGTTTAAAAAGAAGAACTCTTAACCTCATTCATAATTACTCCTGGCTATGATGCCACCCAACCATGAGACTGAGCTAACCGATGGTCAAAACCCCTCTCACGTTATGTAAGATAGTGTTCTTGTTGGTAATATATTCACTTTGTGTAATTCTTATATTCGTATAAAATTGGCACTTGCTGTCTTTCGGATGACCATAAATATGTGTTGGGGATATATTACAGTTATGAGAACGAATCCAGAAGTTTTGAATAACCATGTTAAGTCAAAACCATTTTAATTAAATATAAATATGTAGGCACATATATTTGCTATATCGTAGATATATATTCAGTAGTGTACTCTATCTAGTGAGAGATATGGGTTTTGTTATAATATATATATAAACTGAAGCAGTTGATGTCTAATCATCATCGAGCTTCATGCTTCACCACCTATACTAACCTGCTGCAGAGCCCGCAATTCAGACCTCGCCATAGATATATGCCATTCACCCATACATTGTATGTATAGTGATTCAAGAAATTAATAAAATTAAAAATATTTAGGAAAGTAAAATAGTAGTGTGCGTGATGCATATATATATATAAATAAATGAAGCAATAATTTTATTAATATTTATTGCTGAAAATTAGACAGTTTCTTATATAATTGTAAATATCTTTTTATATATGTGTATTTTAATTAAAGCGTTAGAATGTAAAAACAAAGAAAAATGGCACAGGCTCGAAATACTGAAGTGATCTTTATCTGTAGTCAGATTGTTTTCATTAATTAAAAGTATAAATCTTAGTTAAAAATTAGAATTGTAAGGAATTTTTTTGTTAGTTCATTTGCAAATCTTTATAAATATCTAAAATGGTATTTCAAGCTTATATCTATTTCAAAAAATTTTGCTAATTAATTATTTTATTAATTAAATTTTTTTTTAATCAAGAGATTATAGGGATAGCTGTGGGCAACTGAAATTGCATTCTTGGGGGATTATAAAAGGTGTATAAAAGGGCCTATAGAACAAAAGAAGTCAGTTACTTTACTCTCAGTTACTTTCAGTTACCTTGAGTTGCATTGAGTTACTTTGAGTTAGAAAATTCTTTGAGAACATCTATCAGTAAAATAAATTTTGAGAAGTGTTTCCAGACCTTCAAATTTTAAGAAGCCAACAGAAGTTTGGTGCTATGAACTTTGAGTAGAAAAGAAGCATTTTTCTCCAGGCCTCTTGGAAGACTGTCTACCTGATGGCATCATGTTTCATCCATCTGACCGGCCACACAAGATGTCCATCTGATTGCTAACTGCTTATACTGTATCTGCTTGCTATGCTGAGGTAACTTCATGTAATATAGAGCTGCCTTAAGACATAAATTCCTTTTTGTAATTTCTAATAAACTGTAGTTAAACCTTGGTATTTTAATTCACATATTAATTTATAAGTTCCTGCTAATTTTGCTCTTAAACTCTCTCTCAGTAATCCTTTAGTAGTATTGTGTAGTTCTAACTATGCTCTTTCATGCTTAAATTAGGTTATATAGCTTTGTGTGGCTCCATTGATATTTAACTTATTTTGTTTAATGTATATATTAATGCATTGTAAAGGCTTGTATATATATAATTTATTTTCTTTAATATGCCAATAATACCCAAACTTGCGAGTTTGAAAAAGGAGGAAAATAATTGTTTAATTTGGAAAGAAGTGGGAGTTTCATATAAAACCTATCATTTAAATTTCATTTATTTAAAATAGAAATTGCTCACCAGTTTGTTTTCATTTTAAATTCTTGAGTTTGTTTAAAATTTTTTACTGTGGATGAATGATGCTAAATTTGATGCATTGAATTTGTCTTTAAAATTTCATTTTAAAAGATTGCTAACTTTATAATTAGGATCATTCCTTCATGCTGTTGCCTTGAGGGCTAATCCTAGCAATTAATACATATATGGGAATCGAAATTAAATATAAATTTTGTTAGTTTAATGTTATAAATAAGAGTTATTATTCATTACAATTTGTTAAATGACTCAGGATTGAAAACAGGTTATTGCACAATAGGTTAGACCCATTTCCAAGCTTTAAAATAATATATTAAAATTATATTATAAAAATTATATTCATGTCCAATAACGATGCTGGCATACATTTTCTTTTATTCTGATATTTTATCTTTTCCATTTCTTGATTGCTTTGTTATTGTGGACATCGGAAGTCTAAAGCTCCTGTTCTACTTTTCAAAATTATTTGTAATCAGGGGTATATGCTATTCCCTGTGGAACTTGAGGTTTATGAGATTGATGTGCTGTGGATGACTGTACAGCCAGCTCTGGGCTGTCAAACCCAGCCTCTCCATCGGTACCATTTACCAGAATGCATGGATGTACCTCACCTAAGTTTGAATTGAGTATTCCTTTTAAAATGATAAAATATCCACAATCACCATGAAGGCTGATTTCTTTATTGTATGCTAGTACCATTACTTTGCTCCTTAATTTGATCACTGGCTGTCTAACCTTAGTAAGTTGCAATGATGTGTTAAAAATAATAATTCTGTTCGTTGAGTTAAACTGCTTTTGTTTAAAATCACTATTGATTCCCATAGATGTGACTCAATTTGGATTAATGATTATATAATTTATTTATTCTCGTAAATGTAGCGCATTGTTTGTTTTTTATGTATATGTTCCAAAGACAACTTTTCCAAACAATGCCAATAAAAAATGTGGTAGTTGCTTTATTGACATCCACACTGCGGGATGGTGCGATTTATGTGCTAAAACACATAAAAAATGCCATTTATATGGCCAATATTTCACAGTCATGTTTATGTGTAATTCAAAAATTCTGCTGTAAAACACATTACAGACCACTTTGATGCATCACAGTAAATTATTTATGCTGAATGCGCACACTTCACCCTTTTTTATGGTGTAGTGTGAGAGTGTGTTTAATTCAAGTAATCATATGTTTTTATTTTTAGTTTAATTTTTTTATATATTTATTGAAATCACGCGATTTAAGTATTTCATAATTAACTGACTGTTTACACACTTCTGTATTGAAATTTTAATGTGCAAAACATTGTCCAAGGGTATGTTTGAATGTACTCAAGAATCTCCATAAGAAAATAATAATGGCACAAGAAAATTCAGATGTCATTCGAGTGCATGATTTACTGACAACAGAATGTGATGCAGTGGCCTTTTTGCAAAGCAAAAATGTACTTCCAAATTCAAAGAAATGTGAATGTGGAGCCTCAATGAAATTTAGGATTGAAGTGATTGATGGCTCCAGAATATTGTTGGTTAAAGTTATATGTCTAATATATTTCTGGAGCCATGATCACCTAACTGTCAAAGCTGTCCAGAAAGAATTGGGCCTAGGCAAAAATGCCATTTTGCATCGGACAACAGTCTGTGAGCTGTGCTCTGAGAGTTTGTCATCTCGACCATGCTGACAAATCGGTGGGCCCAGTTTGATAGTTGAGGTTGATGAAACTCTCTTTAGCTGGAGAAAGTACCACCATGGAAGAGTACTACCTCCACAATGGATTTTTGTGGGGGTGTGCTAAGAGACACACAAAGGTTTTCTGTGATGCGTTCCTTGCAGATCTGTATCCACTCTTTTGCCGGCTGTGAAAGATAATATCAAATCTGGATTGACTATCTTCTCAGACTGTTGGAAGGGTTACAAGACTGTTGATCTTGAGGCAGCTGGGTTCCACTATCTGACAGTCAACCACACTTACAACTTTGTGGACCCTTCCACAGGAACTCACACCCAAAACATTGAGCATCTTTGGGGCCTGCTAAAGTCTCACAACAGGAAACAAATGGGAAACTTATAGGAAATAACTGTCCAACTACATGGCCAAATTTATTTGGCATCATATCCACAAAGATGAAGATGTTTTCCTGGCCATACTTGCAGAGATGTCTTTACCACAGCACGTCAACACACAGTAGGCATCTTGAAGTATTTAATTTGTTCCTATTATTTAAAAAAAGTTTATCTAAAAATCTTTTATACTGTTTTTGTAAATAGAAGAAAGTTATTTTTACAATTGTTTTAAGTTTTGACTGAAACTAAGAAGTTTGAAAATTTATTTATCATAATTTTAATATTTGATGTTATTTTAGGCCAATAAACATCACATGACCACCACCTCTTATGCTTGTGTATGACTGTTGTGAAAACAGGCAAAAACTCACTACATATATTGCCACACACAGCAAGCTAGAGTAATCAATGGATGCCAATATATATAATGTGTGGCAATATATATAGTGAGTTTTGCCTGTTTTTATATTATTTTATTAAAAATGAGTTTTAAAGTTAGTTCGTGTTATTTTTAAACTTTTGTAAAGTTGTTTACATTTATAGCAAAAGAAAAAATTCGTAAATACTTTTATTTTGGTCGATGTTAGTTTTTAAAGAAATCTGCAAGTCAAAAAAAAAAGACTTCTAAGTTTTAACTTTGTTGTTTTTTTTTAATACCAAAAAAAATGTTATTAAACTTAGTCAATGTTATTTTTGATCCTTTATCAATTTGTTTATCTTACTTTAAACAAATTTTTATTAGACTAAACAAAGGTTACATTTTATAAAAGGACAATATTAATGGGGAAAAAAGGTTGTACAATTGGTTGTTAAAAGAGACTGTTATTAGTCCATACTGTTCAATAGAGATGATTGTTGTGATAGTTTTTATGTTAAGTTTTTAGGAAACTGGAATAACTTCCAAGTCTCCTCAATAATGAATTTTGAAGATTGTAATTGATCTCTTGATTTTTTCTTTTGCATTGATTGCACGAAGCACGAGTTTTGATCTGGTTGAAGCTGGATATACATTAACTAGCAACTCACGTACCAGATTGAATAAGTGATACAAATTGAAAGTCTTATTACAGGAAATTGTTTTGTTTTAATACAATCTATTAGAGATATTATCGTGCAATAGGGGGAGGGGGGCGTAATAAGTTTAATTCTGGTAATGTTAGTTTATAAAAAAAAAACCGTAATCCAAAAAAAAAATCCCACTAAGTTTAAAATTTGTTTGTGTTAATTATTTGTGTAACCAAAAAAAAAAAAAGCTTAATAACTTTGAATTTTTGTTTTTAAAAAAAGCAGTAATCCAAAAAAAGTTTGTTTGTGTTATTTATTGATGTAACCAAAAAAAAAAAAAAGCTTAATAACTTTCAACTTGTTGATAATTGTTTTTTAAAAAATCGGCAATCCAATAAAACATTGTTTGTATTATTTATTTGTGTATCCAAAAAAAAGCGTCATTCCAAAAAAAAAGCTTACTAAGTTTAAAGTTCGTTTGTGTGATTTATTTGTCTTTAAAACAGTGTTACATCATAATTTTATTGATGTGATTTTTTTTTAAAAAGCGGCAACACAAAAAAATGCCTACTAACTTTTGAGTTTGTCTATGTTCTTTAATTGTGTATAAAACACTGTAACTTCATCATTTTGTTGAAGTTAGTTTTTTAAAAAAGCCGCAAGCCAAAGCACAAATGTAACAATACACCATAGAATTTCTACAATATGTTGATTTTATTTTATATTTATTTATTATTTGTTGATGTTAATAAAAATAAATGTTTACAAAAAATGAAATAAAATTTGTGTTTAATTTATTTTTAAATAAAAAAAAAAGAGATCAAAAACAAGTAATTCAAAAGTCAAAAACCAGTAATTCAAATTGAAAAAAAGAAGAAGCCTGGAAATGTTCATAATCTATATTTTTTTAATCCGCGCGCGTGGATGTCAATAAAACAACTACCAAAGCTGTATATAATGATTTTCATAAGGTAAATAAATGATTAAGATTGCATATTTTGCCTGTTTACAAAATCATTTACTATTAAATTGCAAACTATCCTTTATATCATTAATCATCTAAATCTGTCATGGTCTTTTACATTTGTTTTATACATCCACAGCATATTATTTGTAAATATTTGTAAATTGGCATATTAACCCTGCACAAACTATATCACACTCCATAAAATTATATTCATTAAATAATTAATAAAGAGGATTTTATAAAAACAAATCCCAAGTTTTGTAAATGTATAATTTTATCCCAAGCATGAAGCAATTTTGTAATATATATGCATTTTCTTAATATTTTATTGAATATATATTTCATGTAAATCCTGGTTTGTTTTGAATTATTATTTTCTAATTAGTATTATTTTCTTTAGCTAATAACTTAGCATTAATAAATATAACTTTGGTAAATGTAATTCCTGGGCTACTCTTATCTCGATCATCATCATCAGGCTGATCTTATGTTTTACCGCTGTGTTTCCAGGCCTGGATTTAAAATAATTGTGCTGTATCATCGGGATTGTTGTTCATTGAGTCAGAGACTAGAAGAATAGACAAATAAGTTAGAATTCAGGATTGCTCCAGACCTGTGTATCTCGAGCACGATTGGATTCAATGTACTTTTGCTTAGAATTTGAGTAGTGTTGAGTGAGCAGACGTTTTTGACCGGCACAATATATATATAAACTATAAGTCTCCACTCAGTTCAAAATACAATATAGTTTTACATTTTTATTTATTGTGTCAATTCTAAAAACTTAAAAATAATAGAGATAAATTTTTTTAATATTAAATATTTTTATTGATTGCGCACTAAAACGAAAAATAATAATTATTTTTTCAACCACAATTGGGATTTTTGGATTTAACTCAAAATAAAAAAATGAGGGGTCCAGAAGTTAATAAAGTCTATCACTAAAAAAAGCATAGGTGGGGAGTACATAGTCAATAAAAGCATTTAATATAATAATAAAAATTATCTCTATTATATATATTTTTTTCTGATCTTTTATACAATACTTTATAAAATGAAGTAAATAATATTATGTATTTCTTTATTCAAAATATATGTTAAAAACAGTTATTTGTATATTGATCAATTTGAATATTATTGGGATAAGTCCAATGAAATTTCCAAGTATCAGAGTCAAAAATATATGTGACTCAACTAGCAAGTACAGAAGATATCTTTGAAATTTTAGATAATCATACAAATATATAAACAAGTTTAAAAATTTGTCAAATTATTTTTTTCTTGGAATAATTAATCCAAAACGTTACAAATTTATTGTTGAAAATTTCTGAAGATGCTTATAAAAAGTTAAAGCATGTTTTTTTTTCATATGTCATAGCATCTGCCAGGAGGTGAACCTGCAACAACCGTCTGCAAACAACTACTTGCTTGCAAGGCACTGCGCTCTCGGCTAATGTTTTTACAATTATGAAATGAATTACTAGATGTTTTTATTTTAAATAATTTGCCAAAGCAAATTAGTTTAATAAACTTCTTGAATATGTAAATATAGCAGATTTAAATTTTACTTTTACTTTGCATCTTAATCTTAACTATACATTCTACCAATACCAGCACTAAATAGATTTTAAAATCATGCCCAAATGCAATTGAACAAGAACCCTTATCAAAGTCACCTTCAATGACTATAGAGAAATTTTTCTTAACCAAAAATGGTTAAAATTGATTTCATTTTTAAATAAATTAATTTAAAATTATTTTACAAATAAATATTTAATTAATTATAAAACGAAATTGCTTCCTTTCTTTCTAATCTCACAGTATGATTACTGAATTCAGTAACCTAATTGACAATCCAACCTAACACTAAGGACATTATTACAGTATAAATTTACACAACTATAAGACTTTTTTTCTGTACTATAAAATGAGCCTTCTAAAAGCCATATGCAAGCTTCTATAACTAATGAATGCAAGAGAAGCATATAAATGATCTCTACCTAGGAGCTCCCACACCCCCAAAGTAGTTTCTAGCTAGTATCTCTCTCAGTGAGGTGCTGGAAGCTTCAGATACTACATCTAAAATACCAACTCAAAGACAACACTTATCTAATGTTTAACTATTACATAGAAAATCCAAAACTATTACACATCTACATGTCTTCAAATTCATTTATCTAACTTAAATAACTATATAGTCTTGAATAAACAGCAGCCAACCCATATATTAATAGCCATGGCAAAATAACCTTACCACAGCTTCAATAGTCATATGGTTTGTAGTTCTGAAGTTTATATGAAATTTGAACTTCAGATGTGACCTCACATGATCACCATTTCCTAACCGTGCACAAACTTTTAGAGAAGTATCAAACTTTTCATACAGCAGTGCCACCCAGAGCAAGCTTTAGCAATCAATGGATGTGAGGTGCTCTCAAATCAAAAGCTCCTGACTGATAAAATCCCCAAGCTAGTAACTAGTCTGGGAATATAGAATTAGTAAATATTCTCACATACATTGATTTCTAAGGATTGCACTGGTTGATGCTACTGTATGAATAATTACTAGTGTTTTAATAGCTTCAGAAGTGACAGGATGAAACTGTGATCCTTACCCTTGATTTCTAGATTTTTTACCACTGTATTAATGGATGTGCAAAATCAAAAGCATAAAAATTCTTGATAATGAAAAGAATTGAAAATAGTGCCTTCTTTTGTACTAAGTCAAATTAGATTTTTGGATATATAAAAAATGGTTATATACTATTGTAATCATCTAATTTTAACTGTTAAAATTCTTTAGAAAAATTCAAACTATTTAAACTTTTGTAATATTATCAACTGTTACTAATAATATCATCATCATTATTGTCAAACATTATCAATCCACTGCAGGATGAAAATCTCTCCAAGTTCACTTCATCTCTGATCTCTAGCTTCTCTTCTTCTCACTATCTCCGCACACCTTCTTATTTAATAAATATCTTGAAATCCTGTTTATGATTTCAATTGTCCATCTATTATCATCTATTCTAGCAATATATCCAGCCCAACTCCACTTCAGTCTTTTAATTCTTTAAACAATTTCAGTAACACTGTTTTGTACTCTTATTTATATATTTCATTTTTGATCTCTTCTTGTTACTTTTGATATGCACCTTTCTATACTTCTTTGAGAGGTTGAAGTCTATTAAGTGTCCAAGTCTCAGATCCATAAGTAAGAACTGGTAAAATTTCATTTGTTAAAAACCGTCCTTTTCAAACACATAGGCATATTTCCTTAAAGTATCAAGTTATTTCTAGCAAAAGAACTCCAACCAAGTATAATTCTATGCTTAATTTCATCCAGTATGTTTCCATCTCTAGTAATAATATGACCAAGGTATTTGTAGTTATTAACTTCTTCTAACTAATCATAATCAATCTTTATTTTCATCTTTTGAGAAAATCCATTGGACATACTTTAATATTTACTTTTAGTCCCACTTTCATTTCATAACTCTTGCAACATTTTCTGAAGCTCTTAGTGTCAGTCATGATTAAAAAATTGTCTGGTTTTTTTGTGTGTGCGTGTGGCATGACTGAATTTAATCTTGCCTGAGTGTTTTGCACATTTATGAATATGGACTTGTTTACCCAACCTGTAATGTCAGTAGTGAGAAAAACAATCATGTTCTACTTCAAAACGAAAAAAGAGAAAATCAGGGAGTATATATACAATAGTGGAAAGTTGTCGTATAAACACTTCATTTTTCAAGCCTCTCTCACTAAAGCAGATTTTGAATTTACAACAAATTATTAGAAAATTAAAATCTATTTTATTATTGATATTATATTTAAATTAGCAGCCACAAATAAAACTTTATATTGGCATTAAAGGAAGATTATCCCAAGTTCCAAAATCATAATACAGTAATCATAAAAATATTATTTAATTATGTTCTAAAATACTTCTATTTATTTAGACGTTGTATGCATCATCCCATATATATATTAATTCTAATATTTTCACGGATAAAAGATGTCATATTATTATTACTTCTCAACCAATAGAATTTAAATATGAGGAGAAAGAAAACGATAAAAACGATTTTAAATCTCACATGTATTCTTATGATTTGAGAAAGAGGACGCTCTGAGGAAGGTACTTGATATTGTACTGAAACGTCAACATTTAGCTTTTTCACTGCACGGAATATCCCGCAAATAGTAATAATAATATGACATATATATGATACATTGTGATGTAGTTACCTTCGTTCAAAACTACTTATAAAAATACTGACAACCATTAAATATATGATTATCGGTTATTCATGGTAACCTTATTTTCCTTTTTTTTAATATACCAGTTTTAAAAAATTGTTTTCAGTTTAAAAAATTACTTGTTTTCAGTTTTAATAACTACTATATTTTAATTCTTCTTTCTTAGTTATTCTTCATCCTCAGTAAACAAAAGAATACATACTAATATAGCCTCTACCCCTCCCCCGCAAGCTATATACCCCCTCCCATAACTCCATCATTTGTTTCCTTAAGATTATCATCCGTATTCTTTACCTAACATGAACACACATCATAAGATAAATCTTTGCATTCTTTCCGTATTGTCTTATGTCGTCGTAAGACATAGTAAATCCTGAAATCTATATTTACATCTTTCGCCCTGAATACTTTTGTTTTAGCACGCACGCACACATCAGAAACTTTTATATATATATGTTCCACTTTAAAATTAGAACACTTTGTTCTTAAGTGTATAATGAGACATTTAGCAATTTAGATTATTTTTTTTTTTAGAGGAGACATCTAAAACTTAAGATCATATACGCTTTGCGAAGGTTGAAATAATGGTTTTGGGAACCGAAATATCTTGAACACATGGTGATCTGGAACTTCTGCAAATTTTAGAGTTTTTAAATTCAATACTGCTATATTTTTAATGGTCTACAGCAAGAATTAAAACACGCACACATTCACATATATACATTAACCCACATTTATGGGCTCATTCATGAACATTTTAAAATAACAGATATTCTAAATATATTTCAATGGAAAAAATATTTTGGGAATAATAGATGTAATTGTTTATACTTTTAAAGACTATCGTTTTGAAAAAAAATAATTAAACAAATAACTGATAGGTATGGTTTCTTTTATTTTGAATATACGCTACAGTATTTAAAGATTATAATGGCATCTTTACAGTGGGAATTGTAACTGGTTTAGAAATATCACTATACATTTGAAGATTTGGTTCATCTACCATTATTGTTGATAATTTTATGTCTTTTTAATTAATATTAAAAATTAAAACTAATTTGATTTCTTTGTAGGTTGATAGAAAGCATTTTAATACATTTGGTTCCAACAAAATAATCTATAAAATCCTAATGGTATACTTTTCAAAACCTCTTAAAGGCATTTATTTGCCTCCAATGTTTTTTTGATTGAAATACTACTAATTTAGATTAAGACCAAAATTAATTTGCCTATTGAGGGTTATTCTCCATTAATACAATGAGGGACATGGGTTCATTATATCCCACTGCAACTGTGATATTTTCAATTTATGTATGATACAAATCTCTCACATAACTCCAATTTACTCAATGTTGTTTCAGCAACATAGATTTTTTCCCCTTCACCACAGCTATACTATTTATTGTAATCTATAGTAAATAATAGATGCCAGATGATAATGCTTAATGAATCCCCTCTTATACAATGATGCCCTTTCCAATATCCCCAGTCTACTTTTAAACTTATGAGTTTCATAAATGAGGAGCTTTGGCCATTTAAACTAATATATTTCGAAACTAGTTTGGGTATGTTGGATAGACAGCTCTGGATAGGGATTCATTATGCAAAATTATCTAGCATTTATTCATTACTAACGCTTACTGTAAATAGAAAAGATGTTGTAAAAGTAAAAAAGTGCAATATAAGTGTCAAAATTTACTATTTAAAACACACACCATCTATGGAGAAAATATAAATTAATGTCAGCTGTCCTATTTTAATTGTTTAACGTTTGATTAGAATAAAAGCTTAGTAATCTTAATTTGGGATATGTATTACAAATATCCCATTACAGACAATGATTTCACCAATAATCTAAAATAGCAAAACAAGAAATACCCACGTACTGACCGGTAATGGATAGCTACTCGCATTATCTGTGAAATTAAAGGTAAAAAAAACCCTAAGTCTTATTGAAACTTCAAAAAAAAATTTTAAGTTTTACTCCCCTTCCCATCTCCCCGAATACTGATTTGAACGCAAATAATAGATATGTTAGACAGATGCATTACAATTATATCATATGAAATTTTATGATATATATATGCGGTACATGAGTGCTTGTGTATTATCATAAAGATTTTCACAAGCGGTAGATATAAATATAATTTTTGAGTTTCCCTATCAAATATGAGTACTTATGAAATGTCTATACTACCCAGATAATAGTAGGTGAGGTTTAACCAAAGTTACGCGACTGTAATAGCTGTGAGTAAACAATTATGCAACAGAACTTAATTAAGAAGTGTGTTTAAATACGCACTCCCTTAAAAAACAAATTTACGTAATCATATACTTCTATTTAAATACTGTATTAATCAAAAATTATAATTGATTATTACCTTATATTTGATGACTTTCTTATTTTATTACCTATGAAAGCAAAAAGAGGTGCGAAATTGTATTACCTCCGTAGTCCCCCCCCCTTCACCTAATCAAGAGGCAATAAGTCACTTCCGGGAGTATGCCAAAGGCACTTCAGCCAGGAAGTTCACCAAAAAGTAAACCGTTTTGCATCATTTGCTAAACACTAAATTATATATCGCATAATATAGACCTCTCTCTCTTGTCACTCTTCACTCGCAGAAGTCTAAGAAACAACTTTTTTGACTTATGATTTGATAAGTATTGCATATTTTATTTATTATAGTCAATATTTATCTAGCAAGAGAATAAAAAATATATTGATGTTTTGTAAAAAAATTTCAAACGAATTTCTCTTGTTAATACGACTGGTTTTCATAATTCAAGTGGGTACTATTGGAAATTATCATTTATTATATAAGTTTTTCAAATTTAAATCTAAATAAATAAAACTGATAAGTTACGATCACATTTCAATTGAATTTTTATAAGTTAATATAGTAGAGGGGTGAAATTTATATTCTCTGTCTGCTATTACGTATACACATATATGATTAAACGCGCGTGTTTGTTCGAATTTATTAAAAGTTTAAATATAAATTTAAATCAAGATTTACTTTGACATAGCAATTTGTTAAATTATAAACCCAAACATGCATAACGCTAAACTTGAATAATTGGATTTAATAATAACGTTTAATTAAATTAATTAAAGAAAGGGTTTATTTTATTTCAATTCTATATCATAGCAAGATTATTGCGTATGTGAAAAGCCTCCTATATCTTCTTTATTGCAGTACTAATACTAGTATTATTTTCACGGGGGGGGAGGGGCAGATAAAATATAGTTTTTATGGTTTGCAATATTGTTTTTAATTAGACCTCTATTTTAGTCAATTTGGTAGTTTGAACGCGATCAATTCCTCTTATTTATTACAGTGAAAAATAGCATACGTGTATATTTTATCTGTTTTTATAAATCAATATTGTTTAAACGCAATTATAAATTAGTGATTGTATGTAAAATTAACATTGGGGAGTTGATTCGATATATTTTCACTGGAGTATAGTCTTTTAAGATATAAAACTGGTACTTGAGTATTAATTAGTACTGCAATAAAGTAGATATAGGATTTTCTTGATATAGAATTGAAATAAAATAACCCCCTTTTTTTAATGGCAAAACCTTTGAAAAAGTAACTTAAATTTTTGCAATACGTGCTTGAATTATTTTTATTTTCCATTATTTATATTTTTCAATGAATTATTTTTAAAAACGTTCCTTGATTGCTATTATTTGGTTGTTTTATAGTTGATAGTAACAAAACCATTCTTCTTTTGAAAACGTGCTTGTAAAACATGTTTTTTTTTTTTTTTGGAAAACGTACTTTTAATATTGTTCACTTTTTTGTGATTACATTTTATATAAATTCAATGAGTGTAATTACTTTTCGTATTTTGATGGATTGTTCTTTTGATTTTTTTTTTTTTTTTGTATTTGTAAATAGTCCAATATTATGACAATTTGGAAACTGCCAACAAATGAATTGAATGCCATTGTTTATTTCCAAAAATATGAAATATTGCCTTGTACATTCATAGGTCTGATAAACAGTGGTGATGTAATGTTGCAGGCTGCCACAGCAAAATTTCCTTTCGAAAGGGAACCTAGTTGGAAGGATCTAGAATACCATTTTTAACAGCTATCAGGTTCATTAACTGTTGGTCTAGGCAATTAGCATCAATACAGTTTGGACAAAATGAGCTTAGATTGTCCAGTAAAACAGTGATCGACTGGAATAATTATATGTATGAGGTTTGCATGAATGCCATTCTCCAGCCACAACATCTTAAAATTGGATGGCCTAATAAAATCGTTGAGATCGATGAAAATCATTTTTCACAAAGGAAAAATCAGAAAGGCCGAATGTTTCCTCAACAATGGCTTTTTGGTGGCATATGCAGAGAGACCGCCAAATGTTTCATCATGTCTGTTAAAGATTGGACAGCATGGACACTAATAAAAGCAATTCAATAGAATGTGCAAAAGGGTTCCATTCTCTGTTCTGATAATTGGAGAGCATACAAATGTAAAAAGTCTAGGAATTAAGGATATGACCATTTTCGTGTAAACCACATGTATAATTTCGTTGATCCAGCAACTGGGGTTCACACCCAAACCATCGAAAGACTATGAAGTTGCAAAATGCAGAAATAAATAGCATCACCGATCCTCAATGCAACACTTGGATTCCTATCTTTAGGAATTTATGTGGTGTCATTTAAACAAAAATTAGGACACATTTTTTGCTATACTCAATGTTATTAAACTATTTTTTCCACATGTATGAAAATTACTACAATTGACATTTGTTTACTGTTCTGTTTTTGTTGTTTAATGAATAGGTTAATATATTACTTTTTTTTTTGTTTCACAATTTTTTAAGTCTGCGGTATTTCATTCAACTTTTAAAATTTATAGATGTTTACTCTACTTAAAAATATGATTACTTTACTTTCCTTCTTTTTTTTGTTTTTGTTATGTATATTTACAAATATATTGATTAATATTGTGCCCTTTTGTATGGGTCTCCATAAATTGTTGTATCAATCTGTTTAAAAAAAATTTTAATTCTAAGATATATTTAGCTATATGATGTTAATTTTGTTAATAGCAATCTTTCAAAAAAATGTAATTAAAGTAATTTATGAGTGTTTGATATGTGAAAATTGTGCTGATGTTTGAGAGAGACGTTTCAATAAAGATGATAATAGTATGTGGTTGGGAAAACTGGCCATAATTAATACTGCATTAATAAATTTAATAAATAAATGTTTAAAACTAAAAGTTTTTAAAAAGACAAGTTAAAATTAAATGCATATATTTATTGTTGATAAAGATTAATATTTAATAGGTGTATATAAATATTTTAATTATTAGTAGTACATAATAGAAGATTAATATTTGATTTTAATAATATTGAATTATTATTTTAAAAGTTGTTATAATATATTGTTTATTTTAAGAATATTTATTTTTAAAAAATGAAATTGTTAGTTTATTTTTAGATTATTACAGGCGTTTGTATCTGTGTTGTAAAACAGATGTTAGTTAGACACATACACACATGCTTGTGAGTTTTTTAGTAAAGTTGCCAAAAATATTTTAAAATTCTGTTATAAAAATTATAAGTATTATATTGGCTATCACGGGATAAAAAATAAAGATAATTAATGTGAAACATTAAATCTGATTTTTAAAATGCTGCTTTAAAAAAAACATAACGAATAAAAATAGACTTAGTTTGTTTATAAAAATAATATTATAAAAGTTAAAAGTGAAATAAAGTAAGAAAGAATATTTTAAAAAATGTTTAATAGATTTAAATAAATGATAAAGATTAATTTGAGAATTTAATAATGTAATAAATAATAAGTATTAAATAAGTCATTATTTATTTTTTTAATTCTGTATTGTTGGTAAAATATGTAAATAAGCTAGCAAGTTGATTGTTTAATTTACCAATCAAGTGGGAGGTTTATTCCGGTATAAAATCAAGGTTCAATTGTTCGGAGGGGATTATGATTGTAATTTTTAAAAGTAAAGTGTGCTATTAGAGATAGCTAAGTAAAATTATAGACGCTCTCGTAGTCATTTTAAAAATTATAAGAGAGTGGTTTTAAATAATTTATAAAAATTTTATCGTCAAATATGCAGTGCTAATTTAGTTATAGTTTCCTATTGATCGTCTCTATCGAAGTTCAATTTACTATCAAATAGTCATGAAGACATCGTATAAGGATAACATGTATTGGAGACTTTATACTAAAAATATAACAAACGCTGGATTAACTAGGAGAATTACTAGATGGATAAAAGTAATATATAGGACATTATATAAATTTAAAAAATTAATTGTAATTAATTTTTATAAAGACAAATATTTTAAAAAAGAGAAATACTTCTTTATGAAGAAAGTATATGTAAATTATAAATTTAAGTATATATCTTGGTAAAGATATGGTAAATAATAATGATTATATAAATACTTGCCTTGTAAAGTCTTTGTGGTTTAAAAGACTAAATTTTGACAGTTTTAAAAGGCAAATAAATTGGAAGTTTAATTGGCTAAGAAATACCTATAAGTAAAATTATTATATTATTAAAGTCTGAACGCTGGTCGTACAGAAGAATTAAAAAAATTAATCTTACCTAAATTATTTTGTTAAGGAATGCGCAAATAAAAGATACATGGATATCCAAGTCAATTAGAATAATTCAATAAGGATTTATAAACTATTGACTAATTTTAAAAAAATAATAACTTTTAAATAATTTTTTTCCTTAAAGAAATGAATCCGGATCTTATAAACTATTTTAATTTTATTTTGTTTATGGTGGAACTGACTTTTATTTTATTTTTCTTTAAAAAAAAGAACGTTCTCAATTTTATAAAACTTTTAAAAACACGTGATGTACCGGAAAAGGAAGTAATGTTTGGTGAAAGTTTGTGCCTAGGAAAAAGAACAATTATGGGTGAAAGAAGACACCGTTGGATTTTATGTAATATGTTTTATTTATTAACTAACATAAATATGTAATTAATTATTGATTTGTAAAGATAGGAAAGGTACATTTACATTTAAAAAAAAAAATAACTAAATATTAATATAACATTTCATTGCATAAAGTATATTTTTATAATTATACTGTAACGAGCACAGATGTTCGTTACATTGTTGTTGTTTTTTTTTTTGAAAGTAAATTAAAAAGTTCGCATTTAAAAATTTTCTTTTAGAATTAAAAATTGAAATTAAATATCATCTTAAACTCTTATATATTAAATCGCACAGATAATGAAAAATTATTAAAATAAAAATTTATTAAAGAAAAAGTATTTTAAAACTAAATTTTAAAAAGATTTGGAGATAAAATTATATCTTTAAATTTATCTTTAAACATATTTTTGATTTGGAAAACAGGTTAATTAATCAGAAATGGAAATGATTGTTAATTAGTTAAATGTAAACCAGCCTTGGCATTTAAATGTAAAAACACCGGTCAGATAAGAAAACAATAGAAACTTTCAGCAAATGAAATAAATCCATTTGGAAATCGGACCTCAACGAAAAGGATCATCTCATTGATGACGTAATGTTAAGTCAATCCTTCGAATACGTATAAAAGGAAAAAATTTGGAAATTATTAATTAGTGACTGGAAATTGATTATTACGATGTGACTATATGTAGTAGTACGGAGTTGGAGGAATTGACAGACGCACGGTCAATTCTTTCAGCTGTTAAAGAAAGGAGAAATGAACTATCATTTCCTAAATTGAGGACCAACTAAATTAAAAAACCTCCGAATGAATAAATAAAACAACGGCTAAATGGATACCAATTTTAGGACGGCGTGGGAATTTACGTTCATGGCAAGCAACGGATAAAGTTGGACGTTTTAAAAATCGTAAGAACTTATATATATTCACTTGAAACAATAAGAACTCTAAATTTTAAAACTTTTTAGTAAATAATGCAATAGAATCCTATCTGACCAAACTAAATTCTTCATTAATAATGTTATTTAATGTATTTTTTTTTCTTATTTATTTTGTAAAATCATTTCCATTTATTTATTTTTTGTTCTTTAAGTTTTATTATGATTGTTGTTTTCCGTTAAATTAATTATATAAATGTTAAACTTAAGTCGGGCGTGAATGGCTGTATAGATTTGTAAAGTTATATTAGGGGAGGGTAATCTTAGGTTATTTGTTTCGTGGTTAGATTGGGTCAATGGATTGGATATATTGGTGTGATTAGTAGATGTAATATTGATTCGCCACGGGCAGAATCGCTTCATACGCCGCACACTTCCGTTTGCCTATGGAAGGAATTATAAGTCGGATACCGCAGTTCCTTTCTATGGAGTTTTTTGTTTTATTGCTCTTCTTTAGAGATAGATGTAATATTCCTATCTCATAAGAGGCAATTTCTTCTTTTAACCTTTTGTGCTGTCGTATTTTATTACATTGAATACATCGATATATCAGATGAATTGATGCCAGTTTGACTACGAATTTTAGCCTAAGGTTAAATAGGGATAGAATATTTTAATTTCAATGCAAATCTATGTAGTATTCATGCTCGACCCTAAATAAAAATGCATTAAATTTAATTTGTTTATAGATGCTTGCATGGATTGTTTATCGGTTAACTATGTTTTGCGTTTTCATATTTGATCAAAATATATAGACATTCGATAAATAATGATACCTTACGGTGAGTATCTAAAATGTATTTATTCGGATGTCTTTTAAGTTATTGGTGACAATGCAAGTATCTTATGGTGAATACTAATGGGGTTACATATAAATTTCCCTCCGCAATTGTCAGTAATCAATAATTTTATATTTTGATCGCTTATGTTTACTTTGGAATGTTTTTAAGCGATCTATAGCAACTTATTATAACAAGCTTTTATAATCCCAACTGTGCGAACTTAATTAAAATGTAAAATTAGAATATAATAGTAATTAAATGTAAATTAAAGTCAAAAATCAAAGTTAAAAAGAATGTTAAAAATTAAAATGTAAAACTAATACTAAAATAATTTTAAATCTTATATATATGTGCATAAATAAATGTTGGTATGTTAATTACTGGCAGTGGCTTATTTTATTCCTTTTTTTATATATATGCTCTTAGATTATCTTATTAAATCTCTGCTATTCCACTGAGCTAGTGACATGGGCTAACGACCGGAACCAAAATATTTAAAAAAGGAAAAAAAAAATTTTTTTTTTTTTTTTTTTACTTACGTATCTGCCTACTTTATAAATTTTTCTAGGTTCAAATGCCTAGATGGCGCCCCGTAGTGCAGTTTACGTTAAGTCGCTTTCTCCGGATCGTTACAACTGGCTTTCCCAATCTGGGGCCGATCTTTAATAAACCACAAATACCCTGAGCAAATTTTGTCAAAATGAAATATTTTTATCTGTTTACATAAAGTCGTATACTTTAAATTTGATAAAAGCACTGCCAGAAAGAAATAGCACATATATTAAAAACCAACGGAAAGATATAAAAAAATTTTAAAACTAATTTTTGTTAAAAAAAAACAAAAAGTCAAAAGGTTGCAATAAATATGTTTTGTTTTTTTTGTTGTTGATATATATTATGCTTTAACGTGTATAGGCGCGCACAGCCACGTAAGTTTATGATCGAAATGTGGTGCCTTACGATGAGTACCTTTGGGAATTACTTAAGTGTAACCCTATTTATGCATTTCAATCAGTCATAAATAAGTTGGTGGTATTTATAATTGTTCTGCAAATATACACGTTTAAACCCATTATTTCTTAAAACATATTTATCTCAATGCAACCTTCTTTAAATAAATAATTTATAAAATAACTTGCTTGTTATGCCGTGTGTAAAAATAAAATGTATAAAATAAAATAGAACTCTTGTGGGGAGGGGTGTAAACGTAAATGGTCCTTAGGTAAGCGATAGTCAACATTTCATTTTTCTTTTTGTATATAGTCCTTTTGTAAAATAATTAACCGGATGTTTTGTAAATGTCTTCGTCAATCGTGTACCGTAATTACTAACCCTAAGTAAAATATTTTTTTTTTTTGATCATTTTTTTTTTAAGTAACTTTACTGATATGTAACGAGCACAGATGTTCGTTACATTGTTGTTGTTTTTTTTTTTTGAAAGTAAATTAAAAAGTTCGCATTTAAAAATTTTCTTTTAGAATTAAAAATTGAAATTAAATATCATCTTAAACTCTTATATATTAAATCGCACAGATAATGAAAAATTATTAAAATAAAAATTTATTAAAGAAAAAGTATTTTAAAACTAAATTTTAAAAAGATTTGGAGATAAAATTATATCTTTAAATTTATCTTTAAACATATTTTTGATTTGGAAAACAGGTTAATTAATCAGAAATGGAAATGATTGTTAATTAGTTAAATGTAAACCAGCCTTGGCATTTAAATGTAAAAACACCGGTCAGATAAGAAAACAATAGAAACTTTCAGCAAATGAAATAAATCCATTTGGAAATCGGACCTCAACGAAAAGGATCATCTCATTGATGACGTAATGTTAAGTCAATCCTTCGAATACGTATAAAAGGAAAAAATTTGGAAATTATTAATTAGTGACTGGAAATTGATTATTACGATGTGACTATATGTAGTAGTACGGAGTTGGAGGAATTGACAGACGCACGGTCAATTCTTTCAGCTGTTAAAGAAAGGAGAAATGAACTATCGTTTCCTAAATTGAGGACCAACTAAATTAAAAAACCTCCGAATGAATAAATAAAACAACGGCTAAATGGATACCAATTTTAGGACGGCGTGGGAATTTACGTTCATGGCAAGCAACGGATAAAGTTGGACGTTTTAAAAATCGTAAGAACTTATATATATTCACTTGAAACAATAAGAACTCTAAATTTTAAAACTTTTTAGTAAATAATGCAATAGAATCCTATCTGACCAAACTAAATTCTTCATTAATAATGTTATTTAATGTATTTTTTTTTCTTATTTATTTTGTAAAATCATTTCCATTTATTTATTTTTTGTTCTTTAAGTTTTATTATGATTGTTGTTTTCCGTTAAATTAATTATATAAATGTTAAACTTAAGTCGGGCGTGAATGGCTGTATAGATTTGTAAAGTTATATTAGGGGAGGGTAATCTTAGGTTATTTGTTTCGTGGTTAGATTGGGTCAATGGATTGGATATATTGGTGTGATTAGTAGATGTAATATTGATTCGCCACGGGCAGAATCGCTTCATACGCCGCACACTTCCGTTTGCCTATGGAAGGAATTATAAGTCGGATACCGCAGTTCCTTTCTATGGAGTTTTTTGTTTTATTGCTCTTCTTTAGAGATAGATGTAATATTCCTATCTCATAAGAGGCAATTTCTTCTTTTAACCTTTTGTGCTGTCGTATTTTATTACATTGAATACATCGATATATCAGATGAATTGATGCCAGTTTGACTACGAATTTTAGCCTAAGGTTAAATAGGGATAGAATATTTTAATTTCAATGCAAATCTATGTAGTATTCATGCTCGACCCTAAATAAAAATGCATTAAATTTAATTTGTTTATAGATGCTTGCATGGATTGTTTATCGGTTAACTATGTTTTGCGTTTTCATATTTGATCAAAATATATAGACATTCGATAAATAATGATACCTTACGGTGAGTATCTAAAATGTATTTATTCGGATGTCTTTTAAGTTATTGGTGACAATGCAAGTATCTTATGGTGAATACTAATGGGGTTACATATAAATTTCCCTCCGCAATTGTCAGTAATCAATAATTTTATATTTTGATCGCTTATGTTTACTTTGGAATGTTTTTAACCGTGTAATCTATGTAACCGATCTATAGCAACTTATTATAACAAGCTTTTATAATCCCAACTGTGCGAACTTAATTAAAATGTAAAATTAGAATATAATAGTAATTAAATGTAAATTAAAGTCAAAAATCAAAGTTAAAAAGAATGTTAAAAATTAAAATGTAAAACTAATACTAAAATAATTTTAAATCTTATATATATGTGCATAAATAAATGTTGGTATGTTAATTACTGGCAGTGGCTTATTTTATTCCTTTTTTTATATATATGCTCTTAGATTATCTTATTAAATCTCTGCTATTCCACTGAGCTAGTGACATGGGCTAACGACCGGAACCAAAATATTTAAAAAAGGAAAAAAAAAATTATTTTTTTTTTTTTTTGACTTACGTATCTGCCTACTTTATAAATTTTTCTAGGTTCAAATGCCTAGATGGCGCCCCGTAGTGCAGTTTACGTTAAGTCGCTTTCTCCGGATCGTTACAATACGATACATAATATTTTAAAGAATAATTGTTGAGTGTAAATGTGAAATTATTTTGTAAAACTATAATCCTGGAGGACATCGTATGGCGGACTGTACATTAGAGTATCATTTATGGTAAAAATTATATAATAATAATAATTTGATGTATTTTGATATGTTTTTCTTTAGATCAACCAAATATTATTTGATTGTTGGATGAATGTATAAATATTTAAATAATATACACGCATAAGATTAGTAATAACAGTTTTATTTTAATATGCATACTTTGAATTTATGATGTAAATTTAATACAACGTAATATGAGAAATCTAGAAACAATTATAAGATTCTTTCGTGGATAAATTTTAATGTTTTTCTGTTACAATATTAGGAATGAGATTTATTATATTTGTATAAGTTATTATTTTTCTTTTCAAGTTAGTAAGAGATATAAAAATTTATATTTTATTTTATTTTATTAGATAAGTTAAGTTAATTTTACATAGAAGTTTATATTTTGATTGAAGGTTTATGGATATAGATGATGAGGTATAAGAGAGTTTGGATAATTATTGGTCATCTATTTTTCTGAAGTTGAATAAGGTTAAAACGATATTTTAGATAGAAGTTTATTAGGAAGAAATAGGAATAACGAGTTAAGAAGAGTAATAGTTTAAATAGAAAAGAATCATAGAATTTTATTTAATATAATACATTATAAAATCGGTAATTGTTGAATAATTTTAAAGATTATTTTAAAAAGAACATACGTATTGCATATTTTGATAAGACATGTAGTATGAAATTACATTAGAATGAAATAAATAATTATAATCAATAATTATTATTATATCACAAAGTTATATCAGTTTATACATTATTTGATATTGGAGTAATGCTAATAGTAAATGTAATACATATTAGTACATTATAATATAAATAGCAGAAATACTTAGGTGAAGTAGCATTTTAATTGTTAACGTTTGCTTATTTACATGTGCTACAATTTTAGGATATTTTACATAAAATTTTCTTGTATTAATTGATGACAAAATGATATCTATTAAATTTTAAGTTCATCAACTTAATTAAATGTTGTTGATAAAACATTTAAAGAATGTATAAATTATTTATTTATGATTATGGAAATAGTAACAGTGTAAAAAAACTTGTATTATTATTTTTCTTATTTTTTTTATTTTCCTTGATTTTCACTTTTAAATGTAAATAGTGTAAATAAGTTATTGGTTAAAGTTGATGTAAATAAATTTGTTAAGTTGTTTTAAAATGTGTCGAGTTCATTATTTTACACCACAGCATTTGACAACGGATAATTTGAATAAACATAATATATTTGCACAATATGAATTTATTATTATTATTATTTAAAAAGAAACACAATATTTTCTTAATATAATTTATAGAAATTGATTGACATTAACATATAATATTATGATGGTCAGAAAGTAATTATAATGCACAATATAAGAGTATAATATTATTTATTGCCACAGATAGTTAAATTATGAGAATTTAGTATATTTTAAAAATTAAGATGCTATATGGAAATGAAAGACATGTATATGAGTTACTTATTATCTTAATGATTAGTAGTATAATAAAAAATAGATAAGATTAAGTTATACACTAAAGATTATTCTTGTTAGTTAATGTTATTGGAGTAAGTTAGGTGTATTTAGGTTTGATATTAAATCCCTTATCATTCCTATCTGCACGAATTATTATTACTTTAGGATAATTAGAAGAACCTGAGATTATTTAATTATATGTCCTTAACAAAAGATTGTGACTTATTTATTTATTATTATGTAAGGTAGTTAATTTATAAAAGACATAAGAGTGCTGTAGATGTAGTAATGAAATAATAAAGATGTAATTAGTATTCTTATGCCATTGAGATAATGTCTTGGGAAGACATTGGCTCAATGTAAATTCAATTACCAATTGTAACTTCACTTCACAGTCTCATGATTTAATAAACACTTATTTAATTAGTAGATGATATTGAACTATATTAATTTTTGATAAGTTATGATAAATTTGATAAGATATAGTATTATAAAAATATATTAAAGATAGTTATACATATTTTAGTTAAGCATAATGATTTAATTGAGCTAGCCATATTTAAGTTATATCATATATCGAGAAGTGAGGGTACAATATATATATAAACTTATTTATTTCCACCTACATGAAAATCTCTAATGAAATAAATAAAATTTATTTATTGTTGATAATATTTTGTTTTTTTATTTACTGAATTTATATAAACAAAAAATGATATAATAATAAATATAACTGTTATGAATTATTACTTTTAAAAAAAAAAAAAAAAAAATCTGTATCTTACACTATTTTCCTCCAAAAACAACATCTCGTCTTTTAAGCGGGAAAAATTCCACGTTTAGGTGTGCATTTATTGTGGTAAGGTTAAATTTGAATTACATTTTTTAAATCTCGATTAATTAATTCCCGTTACTTCTTACAGCTTAAGTAGCGTATATTTTATCTGCTTTTGTAAATATTATTAACAAAAAATTATAATTTAGTGATAGTAAAGTAAACATTGTGAGTTGTTTCAATTTATTTTCACTGGGGATGCAAGCAGTAAAATTTTATGCTTTGCACTGTCATTTTAAATTACACATGGCTTTTCTTCAATTCGGTTGTTTGACGTCATCAATTCCTTTTATTTATTACAGTGGTAATTAGCATACATGTATATTTTATCTTTTTTTGTAAGTCATTATTTTAAAAATAATTCTAATTTAATAATTGTATGTAAAGTAAGATTGGGAAGTTGATACAATTTCTTTTCACCGGGGTGTAGTTTTTAAGATATAATTTCTTTTTTTTTTAATATTATTTGTGTGTTACCGCTACAAATCATCCCTATCTTTCCAATTTTTTAGTGTATGTGAATTTTAGTCCTGCAATAGGCTCTTAACCTATTAGTATTGCTGTAACTTTTCATATTCAAGTCAACCTGCCGATAACTTCGTAAATCTTTATGAAAATATCATGTACAAGATTTGTGTACAAGTTGCTTTTCCAATAAAAAAATCTGGCCAAAAGTATCATATACAAGACCAGTTCGTGTACACGTTATTTTGGTGAGATCAAAAGATTTACAAAGTTTGAACGGATTGATACGAATATGAAAAGGACAGCTTGTCTGATAGCGTACTGCAGTGCTATGAGTCAGTTAGATTTGGTTTTGCTTTAATTCTCATGGATAAAGTTATTGCTCACTAGATAAATACAATAATATATATATATATTGTGTCGGATATTTCTACATTGGCTATGATGCCAATAATTGGTAATATTGGAATCGATATTGATCAATCATTTATACCATCTTCACATTCATTAGATTGTGCTGAAAGGTAACCATCTGTTCTTGATAGTGATACTGTTTTAGCATTGGTTCATGGAGTTATATATTCTAAATGCACTAGCAACATTTTAGTTTCTGGAAACCCAAACACTAATAAATCTAATTCAAATATTCCTAGCAATGATTTGTTATGTTTAGCTAATAAGGAAAACAATGTGATTAATATAACTAACATTAATCGTAGTGAGGCAGAATGTTCACTCTTAAATAAAGGCTTATCATTTTGCCCTACAGTTCAGTCATTTTATCAAAAAAGTGAATTTAAAATTCATCAAGATTTAGATAATTTTTCAAGGAGATTTAGATTAAGATAATTTTTTGGAAACCAGGAATGTGATACTATTGGGAAATTACGATCTGATTGGACACAGCCACATCAAAGGAATGTGTTATTAGATACATATATTGATAATGTATATCAGGAGATTATTAATGAAATTAGACTTAACCTAGAAAGTATAAGAGTAATTTAATATTAAAAGAGATGAATGCATTGCACAATTTAATGAAAAGACAAGATATTATTATAAAACCAGCTGACAAAGGTGGATCGATAGTAATTATGAATAAAAATGAATATGTTAAAAAATTTCTGGAACTTTTAGATGATAAAACTTTTTAAGAGCCTATTTCACTAACCACTGTTAGTACATTATTCAGGGTATACATTATTCAATGGTATACTTTTTAGTTTAAAAGATATGAGAACTAGGATTCTTATAGACAGTAATGTATATAATTTTTTAATACCAATCAAAATTTATCCTAGTGTTTTTTATATTTTGCCAAAAATTCATAAACCAGGTTGTCTGGGAAGACCTTTTGTAGCTAGTATTGGTAATCCTACAGAAAATATTTCAGCTTATGTTAATAATTTTATTAAACTTATTCCACCGTCATATAATTCTTATGTTAAAGATACTACTCATTTTCTTTGTGTGTTAGAGAATATTAAATTTGAATTACCAGATGATTGTTTTTTGGTTACTTTGAATATTGTATCACTGTACACTAATATACCGCATGATGATAGAGTTGAGGCTGTTAAATGTGCTTTAAAAGATAGAAAGTATGATCATGGTCTTATTACTACTATGGTTGAATTAATATATTTGGTTTTAAGAAATTTTTTTTTTTACTTTTGATTCTAGATACTATTTACAGAAACAAAGTACTGCAATGTGTACAGAGATGGCACCAAGTTATGCTAATATTTTTATGGCAAAACTAGAATCCTCTTCACTTGATAATGCTAGGCTGAAACCTCATACTTGATTTAGATACATAGACGATATTTGCATAATATGGCCACATAATGAAGTTGAACGTCATGATTTTTAGGTTATTTAAATAATTTTAATAAAAATATTAATTTTACAGTGAACTTTTCAAAATCAATTGCTCATTTTCTTGATGTTAAAGTTATTTACACTAATAGAGTTCTTACTACTACTGTGTATAGGAAGCCCACTGATAATAACAGCTGTCTACATTTTTATAGTAACCATCCTAAACATTTAAATACTAATATTCCCTATAGTCAATTTTTAAGAATGAGGAGGATTTGTAATAATGAAAAATTTCTTCACAAAATAATTGTATTTTATATAATAGATTGGTCAATATGAGGTATCCTAAGACATTGTTGGATGATGTAGTAAGGACATCTTCTTTAATTGATAGAATGAAACTTTTTTTTATCTAAAAAGAGTAAAAAATAATTAAATGTTCCACCATTGGTTCTTACTTTCAATAGAGATTTACCTAATATTAACCGAAGATTGGTGAAACATTTCAACATATTACACTCTACTGATTATTTAAAATTTATTTTTTACGATCCACTTAAGGTTGCATATCAAAAATATAGGTCACTTAGAGATAAACTTGTCAAAACAAATTTTATTAGAAGTCCTGTACAGGAAAAAGTATGTTATCTATGTGAGGATAAAAGATGTTTTCCATGTAAACATATTGTTGTGAGAAAACTGGTCCTAAGTACTAAGAATCATAATTTTAAATGGTATATTCCTAACTATGTTACATGTAAAAGTGTAAATTTGATATATATGATAGAGTGTAGTAGATGTTTAAACCAGTACATAGGTGAGTCAGCAAATAGTTTACATTTCAGAATGACTAATCATAGATTTAACATTTTGCATAAGAATGAAGATAGACCAGTTTCAAAACACTTTAATTTACCAAATCATTCAATTGATGATTTAATAGTAATTCTACAGGAGGAGTTTTCTTCTACAAGAGAGAGGAAACAAAATGAGTGTTTTTTTATTTTTAAATTCAAGACCTTACACCCACATGGATTGAATTTAAACATTGGGACTATTACATCTTTAAGTTACATGGTCTCCTAAAAAAAATTTATATATAAGGGAGTTTTTTATATGTGAAAAATTTTCTTATATGAGATTTTTTATGTAAAGGTTGGTTATATGTATGTTTAATATATGTGTTTAATTGGAGTATAGGTAAATAATTAATTATTATAAATAATTATTGTACTTTGCACTAACATATAATTTTGATGTATAAATATTTTAGCTTTTAAAGGAATATTAATATGAGCACAATCTATTTTTTTATGTATGCACATATATATTATTTGTTTTTTAATTTTTATTTATTATTTCAATTTAAATAGAATTTTAGCTTTATTAGGAGAAAATGTAGTTTTTTTTTATTTGTTTCAAGTATGCATTGGAATAATTTTGTTATTGGTTGGTTAGATATTCTGTGTTAGATTTTGTGACCAATCAGGGTTTTTTTTGTTAAATTTGTAATCTTTTATCAAACCTATAATTTTTGAATATCGCCATTTTATTGTATATATTTTTCTTTCTGATAAAAACCAGTCCTCTGGCTGAAATATTATATTATTTCTTGGATTTATAAGTGTTTTTTTTTTATATATATTGTACCAATATCGTATGGGTGCATAATCTTTGGCTAAAAAATTATTAAAATAAAGTTATCATAAATAATGCAAGGGTTTCAAATTGAGAGAGTTATTTATAAAAATCTAAAGAGTTTTTTTTAAAACAGTTTGTTAAAAATCAATTAATGAGTCAGAAGGGAGGAGAGGGTTTGCTTTAAAATGTCAAATTAAAAGTTTAAGGATTGAGTGAAAGAGGAAGGAAATTAACTCGACAATTAATAAGAAAGTAAATAAATAATTAAAAGTTAACAATTAAATGGTGTGATAGTTCAAGAATGAATCTGTCTCTTGTCGTTTAAATTATTAAAGAAAGAAAAAAAGGAAAGTAATTGTAAAAACTAACGAAGTGATTTTAAATATATGTGTGCAAGCCAATAGCGATTGTAAACATAAGGATTGATAAAATATATATGTGTGTTTATAATAAGGAATAAATGGAAGTTAAAAAATATTGTAACACATAATTTGCGATGGCTATGAATTAAATAAAATCCACAGAAACAACAAGTTTTCAATGGCTGCTAATTAAAAGATCTCCAACAACAGAATTAAAAGCTTATCTAAGGAATTTCAACAACAAATATAGCTGGTGGACACCAAATGACAACAGGTCATCCTAATAAATAGTCCAGTTTTTTCATTGGACAATGAGTTCAATTCAGTCAATTAATCAGTTCAGGTAACAGTTCAGTTCAAATTACCATCAGTCAATCAATCAGCCAATCTATTATGTATCCAGAACAAGAGACCATGCAGTGCTGAGCAGCTTTTAGGAACATACGACCTTCCTTCAGCCCTTAGTCTAATAAGATCAGCAATTTACCAGGTAAAATGATGCCTTCCTAACAACTTGAAAAATCGCCAGGAATATTTAACTGTATCTAAGAATAATGCCAAGGAATACTAAGCATAAAACTTTGAATCCAGCGGGCTGAAAATATTTTCACGTAAAGTAACAACCAGCAAGAAGTCCACGTTCAAATCCTAGGTAATAAATATTTTTTATTCCCATTTATAAGTAAAGTAGCCATTGCAATAGTTTGAAGCCTCCCAGAGTCAAATAATAATGAACTCTATACATGCATAATGAACTAATGATGTGCATGTTTTGAAATGTCATGTATGAGAATACTTTTTGTTATATTGATTTCCTGTGTATTTAAATGCCACACATTATTTAATGCTTGTTATCTTATAGTTTATTATAAGAATTCAGAGTGTGTGCATAATCAATATACGTAATTATCATTGTCTAAGTTAATAAGTTCTCATAAGTAATTTAAAATTAGAATAATAAATGTTTAGAAAATAAATTCATCTTAAGCTTAATTTTGTGGTCAATTCTTTTTACCACTAATTCAAGCAACAATTTTGTCCTTGTATTGCTTTGCTGATCTAGTCATGGGATATTTTGAGTGCTGGGTTATGGGCTTACTATCCAAACACATTAGTCTTGAAGCTAACAGGCACCTAGGGTTTACTCCAAAACAAATAAAGTGCTTGGATGGTAGGGGTTTGAATCTAGCAGTCGAGGTGGGCCATGGTCTGGAAATGTGATCGTGTTATGCATTGCATAGCTTGGTCTGCTGTGGGTATTGTTGATGGCTCTGCCATCAATGGTATTGGGAGCCAGTTGTGTATAATATAAATTTGTAATAAATAAGGTTTAAACCCAGTTAAACCGAGTAAATAGAGTACGCTGGATCCTTTACTGGACGCACCCGGCACAATATATGTACTGTTTATGCTTTTTTATTTGCAATAGTATTGTAATCTACTAATGTATAATATCGGAAGAAAAAATAATCATCAAATATTTTTATGAGTTTTATACTTTGTTTTATATAATACAACAAATAAGGCATCGGTATTTTTAATTAAATGAAGTCAACATTTATGTTATTATCAAACTCCTTAATTTGTAAAAATGCAAGTCTGCACCTTGGATGTATATTTCTGTTGTATTTGTACTGTCGTATGACCGGGAATAATATTCCTGGTCATTTAAGAATAACTCACGATTCTAGAAAATAATTATAAAAATATTTATTATACGTAATTATAATACAAATATATACGTTGTTTATATATAATACTTCACCTATGTTATGGTTGGTGAATTATACAAGCTTTAGCTATTAGCAGCACATATAATATTTGAGAAGAGGTAGAGTGCCTTCTCATTTGAGACCCTGATATTTCCAACCTTCGGGAGTCTTGCTTGAGCTTGCCTCACTGAAGCCTACAGTGTTGGGGATAATGTAGTACTGCCGCTATTGTTTGATAGTTGTCAGGTTGTTTTCTGCTATCACAATCTTATTGGTTAGTTTTATTGTAAGTTAAATGCGTTTTTGATAAGATGATAGTAAAGACAAGTCCTTGAGCTTCTGCTAAATTAGGGTGTTCTTCTAAGCAATTTCATTGCCAGCCTAATATTTTATTTATAATCTGAAAGGATAATATAAATTTTTTAACATGTAAACACTATATTTGTATTATAAGCAGAAAGTGGATTATGTTAATTGATTCTGAAAACCTAGGTAATAAACATCACATAATAAATACCTTATCAATGAGACCAAATCATTAAATAAAGTCAATGTGTTTTATAAATATATTAAAACAAACAATACATTATTATCTCTTTAAATTGAAATGCACACTGATGTTTCATTTATAAATATACAAAAACATCTTGTTCAGTTTGTCTGAAAGATTGTGATGATGGCATTTTAGTATGAATTATTTGTTGGATTATTTCCATCATCTAATATTGGGAACTGAATGTCTTTATTATCTAAGATTTTTCTAGTAATAACTGGAGGGTAACCATTCTTCAGGAAAGTTTATTCTATGTAGATGTTTTTTTTCCAAATCACTGGCTTTTAAACAAACTTCTTTTGCTCTGTTCTATAATGGTAATATGTTTTGTGTTTCTGAAAAAACTGAGCACTGATTATATATGTGTATGGTAGATGATGATCTGGATCAACTGATGGTTCAGCACAAAATATGGATATTAATATCATTTATATTTTTCATATGTGTGTGGCTATATGTGTCAGTTGTATGAGAGAGAATGGATAGCTGAAGGGAGCTTGAAAGTCTGTATTAAAATTCCTTATAATTATATGTAAACTTGCAAGTATAAAAATTATATTTATATTCAAATATTATGATTGAGTCATATATAAAAATCATAATTATAAAAAAAGTATTTTTGACGATCTATAAAAATGAGCCTATATTACTTATTTATTTTTTGTCCAGCATTAAGGTTTCTAAAATCTGGTCACTTTTCTACAGATATCATTTCAAAAATCTTTAACCATCTCGAATTCTTGGGACTATGCTCTCCTTGGATATAAAGACTGTTTTTACGATAATGAAACTGGCTAATTTCCTTTTTACCAAAAATTGAATAAACTATGCACAGAAAAACAAGCTTTTGGTAACATCATAAGATCAACCAATATATTTTCCAAAGAGCTAGATATGATATTATAAAAAGTCAATTATTGTAAAATCATATCTTTATTATATGGAACATTTAAAATGAATGATCAATACATTTCTAAAAAGATGTTTTATGAGAACTTTAAGCATGGGTTTTGTGATAAAGGCAGATACCTGCTTTATTATTATTAGGAAGATTTGGCAGAGTATAAAATACATTGGAAAGCTACAATTAAACATGGTATTGTAGTAATTCAGGAAAAAACGTTTGCTATTGAAGAAGTTAAAAGACAACAAGCAAATATTATAATATGTTGGATTATTTCCATCATCTGTCATTAGATGGTGAATGAATAGAGAAATTTGAAACTTTATTTAAACTTTTCAAATACATACAACTTGTTAATAATGATGCATAAATGGACAATACAGGTTAGTAATTAAACAAAGTTTCGAGTAGTATTATTCTCTACTCTTCTGCAGGTGTTGCTTATCTGACCAGTGACAATATTAACATAGGAATCAAACTTACATCTTTTAGATTCTTGAATAATGATTTTTAAGGCAAAATTCTAACCAACTGAGCATTGCCTTAAAATTTGATATTCAAGAATCTAAAGGTGTAAGTTCGACTCCTATCATTGGTCAGATTAGCAACATCTCAAAAAGAGTGAAGAATAATAGTACTTAAAATATTGTGGAATTACTGACGTGTGGTGTCTATTTTTGTGTTATTACTAACAAGTTGTTGTATTTGAAAAGTTTAAATAAAGTTTAAAATTTTTCTATACATTCAACATTTAATGATAGATAATGGAAATAGCCCAACATATTATCACACATCAAATATACCATCATCACAAACCTTCAGGCAAATTACAGCATGAAAAGTATCAAATAAACAGACTTATAGATCAGCTTCTTCTATATGTAGATGGATTTGTGTTTCACAGATTGATTTGCATAATCCTAGTAAAATTTATATTTACTGTATTATTATTCATTTATTATTTTTGTTTTGTCCTTTTATCTTTTGTTTTCTCCTCTTGAAGTTGGTGATGAGGTATAAGTTACATATAGCAATTTATTAGTGAATAATTTCAATAATTTTCCTTTTTAGTATTTAAATGGTAATTATTTTTGTAAAAGAAATTATTATATTTTTGTATTGTACTTAAGCATTTTTTTGTCTCGGTTATATTAGCTTTGTTTGAATGGTGTAAAAAATAAGAAAAACGGTTTTTATTTGCAATTTCAATTTATTGAAAAGTTGTTGTTTTTTGTAACAAATTGATTTTTATATAGCCCTTATAGTTTATAAATATGATTAAGATGCACTCACAGAAATATTCACTAACAAATTAAGTTTTTATTTTATTAGTAAAATATGTTTTCAATTAATAAAATGTTTTATTCTTTTAAATAAATAAAATAGTGCATGAAAATATTTATTAATTAGAATTTTCTCACCATAGGTTATAACTATAAAAATCATAGCAAATTTTTTTAATAATATTTGATTTGAAAAATACATAGCATTGAGGTAACAGAGAAAAAAAGCAAAGATTAAACTGATAACGTCTTATTATTTTTCATCACATAAAATTTGTTGGTAGTCAGCATCATTTACAATGCAATGATAGAATAATGAATTATAGAACTCAAGGTCCAATGGATCGCGATTCTAGTTGCCCAAACTTTATATGGATTCCCAACAATAAACCATAGATTATGTATTTTTCAAACGAGACAAATTGTTACATTACCGAACTGGCGCTAAAAAAATTAGTTTTAATAGTTTGTCAATTTGAAAAACTTAAGGTATAGTTAGTTCATTTTATTATTTATTTGATATTTTTAGTAAATAGGTTCTACGTAGCAAAATTAGTTTTTATTTTTATTTTTTAATAATAGAAAAAAGTATATTTACTGTGTTTGCAAAAAAATCTTGTTCGATTTTTATTTTCATTATCGTCGATTTTAAATATTATCTCTCCAATTTTAATATTATTATACTTTATATGGAAATATTAATCATTAATGCATTTTAAAATAAATCGACAATAAATCATAAGAAGTTAATAAAAGAATTAAAAGTTATAACAATCTGTCACGACTAGAGTTTATTGAATAAATTATCAAAATATACTTGGAGATTTAGAAGAAACGATAGAATAAATAAAATTAAATATATATAATTTTATATAAGATACTAGGGAAAGGAATATGGGTATTTTTGTAGGCATACATAGGCGTAAATACAGTGGCATGGAGGGACTTTTATTTTGGACACTGATACATAGAAGATCACTGGCTCTATTCAAACATAACCAAGAATCTTGAAATTATTATCATTAAATCGGTATTTTAATCAAAATTACCAAAAAAAAAAAATCTACAACCTTTATAATCGAAGATCATCTTTCGCATTGTATGAATAATAAGTGGACTTTTATTTCTATAAGAATTTGCTGTAACAAAATTTATTTTAATATTTTACTTTCTATAAGAATTTGCTGTAACAAAATTTATTTTAATATTTTGGTTTTGTAAGCATTTATTATTTATGGGGAAGTTGATCATGGAGTTTGTGATAAATAAAGATCCAGTTTCTAAAAATATGTCATTTTAATTGCTTTCATTGGTAAGTTGTAGCTCAATGGAGAATTACAATTAGCCAAGTTGTTGAAAACTTTTATAAAAAAAAGTTTGCTGCAATAGTTAAAAAACTGCATCGAAAAATATTTAAACCGAATAATTATTTTTTTTCAGAATTGGAATAGTCGTTTTTTTTAATAAAAACAAAATATAATTGTTTTCAATTTTTACTTCATTTCAAAAAAATAAATAATACTAAACAACAAATAAAAAAATAATTTATTACATACAAACGAGCATAATATATATCTATATGTAAAGAGCCATTTTGGATTCTAATTATAAATTGAAATTCCACTATTATATGTATATGTAATATTAAGGCTAGTCTATTAATGTAGAGCCTGGATTTAATAGCAGATTTATCATTTCTCTTATTTATTTAAATCAGTAATACAGTAATAAAAAATGTACAATAAACATATATGCGGCTTACCATACTTTGTACTCTTTTTTAATACTCAACATCTTTTGCTTCTAATTTTTCTGTAGTTAGTATAACCATTGAATTCAGACTTTATATGGATTATTGTGAACTATAAATATTTAAAGTATGATGTTTTATTTGAACTCTACTAGGTAGTCCCAAATACAGTGACCATCTGATTATCATTACAGTGCCCAATTTTACTTGGTTTACATTTTAAGTAGATATTTAGATATTTGAGAATAAAAAAACTGTAATAGTGATAAATGAAATCAGAAAATCAACTATTTATAAAATTTTGAAAATATCATGGAATTTTTTTAATGTTTTTGGATTAAAATGCTCCAATTAATATTAATAATATGTCACAAAATAGAATAAAATAAGTAGATTCTTTTAATATAAAATTAAATATTTTGTTATCTAAAATTATCATGAGTGTCTGGTAGTATACTCATATTCAAGACTACTTTATCGATCTGGATAATGCTTGTTAGCGGAATAACTTTCAGGTGTGAAATTTGTAAGGAAATAGAAATAAGTAGTGGCCTATAAAAAGTATCTCTGATTCTAATACAAAGGTTTTTCTATTTCCTCTTTCTTTAATAGATATCTTATTGGTTTTAGAAACTTAAGTTCATGTAAGTCCAATGTGAACTTTCTGTGTCAATGGTCATCTACGGCATTAACTCTGATAATGAAATTAGTATTGCACAACTATATTTTATCTTTTAATTACATATACTGCAATTAAAATGCCTTTTTTTTTCTTATTTTTTATACACAATCATTGAGCACTGCAAAAGCAGTGGTAGAGATAGATTCAATAAACGGGGGAAATTTAATTTAGATCTTTGCATGAGGAAGTACAATGAATAAATAATCACTTTGAAATTGAATTTAGCATAAATTTTTATTTTGGAAAGAAATCAGAATCTATTTAACAATACTTTACCTATCAAAGAACTAGAAATTACCTTTAAAATATGGTCTAAAGTTATCTTTATCACAATCTTTCTGGGTCACTGTGTCTGATGGATTACACATAAAAATGATACAAATATTTATTATGTAAATGATGCTAATTAGTGATAAAGCAAAATATAATAGTAGAAGCAAAAGCAAGCATTTTTTTTTTCTATATTTCCTTGACGAAATTCATCAGCTTTTGCAGTAATCAGCTGTAAAATCTTAAAATTATTGTAATTGTTCTTAGTGAAATTGGTCTCACTGGAAAAGAAAGTTTGATTGAAAGAGAGATATTTATATGTTTTTTGTAGAAGATTTAATTTAATATATTTTATTTTTATAATTCCTTGATGTATCAATGAAAAGTTAACGAGAATAAAATGTCTGAAATAGTTCTTTAAAGAATTATATAGTAATAAATAACAAGGAAACAAAATATGTCCTGCAGTTATTTCATCTTCTGAAATGAGACGTAATTAAATCTACAAAGAGAAAAGTTCCAGTAAATTATGGAATTATAACTGATATCTTAAAATAAGCAAGTGATGAAAGAGAACTGTTGGCAAAATTGTATGCCAAATGCCTAAATGATAAAATGTTAACAGATGATTGGAAGAATGCAGCAGTAATATTGATCTTTACGAAATGTGATAAAGAATATGTTAAAAGTTACAGGTAAGTTCTATGTAAAAAGTTTACCAAAATAATTATGACGTATCTATAGCCAACTTTAGATATTAACCAACTAGATTTAAAAAATGAGTTTTAGCACATGGGATTATATCCAAATATTGAGTGAAGTTACAGAAAGAACCAATAAATATGAATTGGTGTTATGCTTTGGATTATAGAAAAGGATTTGATTCTCTAAGCATTTCTGCAGTGATTAAAGCATTGAATCATCAAGATGTAGATTAGGGATATTCTGGAAAAATATCAAACTGCAACAGCAATGACTAGCTTGCATGATGATAATAAAAGATTAACATTGGGAACTGTGAATGACAGGGTAACTGAATATCTTCAAAAATAGTTTATGGATTAAAATTGGGAAGTAATGGAATAAAATTAAATTGAAATTATTTAAGTCATCTAGATTTTGCAAATAATGTGATTGTTTTTGCAAATAATGCATCAGAGGTTAAGGCAATGTTGGAAATGAAAGTAAAAAAATAGAACTAAAGATAAATGTTAAAATGAGTAAAGTAACATTCAATGGTTTTTCTCAAAAGAAAGTAATGATTGATAAATATAAAGTTAGCAATTAATCTTGATAAGATTAATAATAGCTCTAAACATAATAAATTTAATCATAAAATTAAAAAAGGATGGAATGTTTTGATAGAAATAATATTAAAAGAAAGTGTGTCTATATGTTTGTAAAAGATTTGTGATAGATATGTTTCATCAACTCTTATTTCTGAACCTGAGACTTGGATAATTAATAAAAAATGCAATTCAGAGACTTCAGACAACTCAATAAAATATGTACAAATGTGTGTTAGAAGTAACAAGAAAAAATCAGAAATGACACTCATGGCTGAGAGAACAAATAGGAGTACTGATATCATTAAAAAAATTAAGAGATTGAAATAGTGCACGATAGATCTATTTTTAGAAAAATGAAAATACATCGGCAGTTGTTTTTTTTAAAAATTGGATTGCAAATGATTGTAAATCATCTAAAAAAAATACTCTATGTGAGGTGGATGGATGAAATAAGAGAATTTGCTTTTATGACATGAAAAAGAAAGGCTAGGGATCAGAGAAATTTCTTGATACTTTCATTCTACAATTGATATAGAATGTTTGAAAATGATGGTGATATATATATATATATATATATATATATATATATATATATATATATATATATATATATATATATATATATATATATACATCACCATCATCAACCATTATCAATCCACTGCAGGATGAAGGTCTCTCCAAGTTTAATCCATCTTCTCCGATCTTTAGCTTCTCTTTTCCACAACACTCCTGCACATTTTCTTATTTCATCCATCCATCTCACATGTGGTCTCTTTCTGGGTCTTTTACAATCTCTTGGAATCCAGTTTAAAATTTCAATTGTCCATCTATTATCATTTCTTCTAACAATATGTCCAGCCCAACTCCATTTCAATCTTAATTTTTTCAATAAGGTCAGTAATACCTGTTTGTTGTCTTACCCATACATTGCGTTTACGATCTCTTCTTGTTACTCCCAACATACATCTCTCCATACTCCTTTGAGTGGTCTTAAGTCTTTGTATTGCTCTTCTATTAAGTGTCCAAGTCTCAGATCCATAAGTAAGTACTGGTAAAACACATTTTTTAAAAACCATTCTTTTCAAACACATAGGCATATTTCCTTTTAGTATCAAGTTATTTCTACCAAAAGCACTCCAACCAAGTTTAATTCTATGATTAATTTCCCCCATTATGTTTCCATCTGTATTAATAATCTGACCAAGGTATTTGTAACTGTTAACTTCTTCTAATTCTTCATAATCAATCTTTATTTTCATATTTTGAGCAAATCGATTAAACATTACTGTAGTCTTTTTAACATTTATCTTTAGTCCTACTTTTCTACTTTCATCTGATAATTCTTGCAACATTTCCTGCAGCTCTGAAGCATTATTTGCAAAAACAACAACATCATCTGCAAAATCGAAATGACTTAAATACTCTCCATTTACTTTCAATCCTTTAGTTTCCCATTTTAATCCACAAAATACTTCTTGCAGCACTGCTGTAAAAAGATTTGGAGATATGGAGTCACATTGTCTTGCACCTTTCTCAATGTTGATTTTTCCAGTATCATTATGGAATCTAATTGTTGCTGTTGCATTTTTATAAATATTCTTTAAAATATGACAATATCCTGGATCTATACCTTGATGATCCAATGCTTTAATCACTGAAGAAATGTGTATAGAATCGAATATATATATATATTGTAACGACATATTTATATATCGTTAATTTAAAATAAAAACTTGATAAAAGTTCGCAAATAAAAGTAAAAAACTAAACGCTAAAATTAAAATATTGTTAAACGTATATATTCGCACAGATGCTAAACTTTAAAAATATTTTTTTCATAAACAAAAAAAAAAAGTATCTGAACGTATTTTTTTTAATAAAAAAATGCCAGATTGAAATATAAAAATATTTTAATAAAAAAATAACGTAAGTTAAAGTAAAAACAGGTATTAATTAATTCCTGTAATCTGTAAATGGAAATGATGGTTTATTAATTATCTAAAAGCTGTGTAATTAAAAAGTCAGATGAAAAATTAGATAAGAGAAGAAAGAAATTTTAGCTTGACCAATGGAAGCACTAAGCCTTGGCTCGGACCCTAACGAAAGTGATAGACTAGTGACGTTTTGTTCATTGAATCCTTGTGGATAATATAAAAAGGGAAATACAGTTTTTTTTCGGACAGTTCCAGCGTTGTGTGTTTGAGATGTGGTATGACGCACATACCACACTCTCTATAAAAAAAAAAAAATGAAAAGACTGTGATACCAGAACAGAACCAGCTAATGCTACCTCCATATCAGACCGGTCTTCCAGGAAAGTCTCCGTGGGAATTGCCAACGAGAACATTATCTTCCAATGGACTCGTCTACCGTAAGCAATAGAACTGAACAATTGTTAAAATCATAACATTAATTAAGAACTTTAAAGATTGATAAGTAAATTTAAATTTTATAAAAAGGAACTTTTCTCTGACTTATGTGTCAACTAAATTGATAATGTGAAATTTTATATATGTGTGCGTTTGACAAAAAAAAAAAATCATTTCCATTTATTATTTATTGTATTGATATTTATTGTTAAATTTTAAATACATGAAGTTTAAGTTGTTTATAGACGCTTGCATGGATTCGTTTGCGGTTAATTATATTTTGGTTTTCATATTTGATCAAAATATATAGACATTCGATAAATAATGATACCTTACGGTGAGTATCTAAAATGTATTTATTCGGATGTCTTTTAAGTTATTGGTGACGCCACACACCCTCTGTTTGCCTATGGATGGGTTTGTAAGTCGGCAGAAGACCGCAGTCCATTCCTATGGAGTTTTTTGTTTATTGATCTACTTGCCAACAGATGTCACATTCCTGTTGGTGGAGAGTCAATCTCTTCTCTATTTCTACTTATTGTTCAGATGTACATTCCTGACAATATAGTATTTTGTGTTGTCGTATCATGCTACATTGAATACATGAATGTATCAGATGGATTGGCGCCAGTTGATTGCGAAATTTGTTGCCTAAGGTTAAATCAGGGAAGAATATTTTCCTTTCAAATGCAGACCTATGTAGTCCATTCATACTCGACCCTCTAAATAAATAGTAAACTCATTATTTGCAATCTACTTAAATTTAGAATTAAAGATCAATATAAAATTATAAACGTTAAATTTATTCCTCAAAATTTAAGTATTATTTTATATGTGCGTAAATAAATATTTTTATGTGTTAATTTCTGGCAGTGGCTTTTATTATTTTATATTTAAGATATAAAATTTATAGATTTTTATCTCTGCGTCTCCACTGAGCTAGTGACAATGGGCTAACGATCTAAATATGTAAATAAAGTGGAATCCTAACAGCGCGTATCTGCCTACTTTATAAATTTTTCTAGGCTCAAATGCCTAGATGGCGCCCTTGTAGTGCAGATATTGTTTTTGCGGTTAGATTCGATCTTCACTTTCATTTCGATCGTTATAATATATATATATTCTAACCTGAATTTTTTTTATTTAAAATACCAGCATTACTTTGTTATTATTATACAATGAGCTGTTTCAATCTCTTAAGCCATGCCACGCTTGTAATATTGATCATAATGAATCAATTATTTTAAGAGCACTTATAATAATGACACTAATCTCAGGGTTCTCTGTTATATTTAAAAAAAATGCTCGGCAGTACTGTGTTGTTGCATATGACTGACATTCTGGTCGGCTATAGGAAACATTTACCTTATTTAAATTCCGGGTATCCTCATCCCCATGTCAACTATTATACTATTTAAAGAGATGATCACCAGATTCAATAACAACGCATAATTTTGAATAATACAGCCCTTTTCCAGAATCTCAGTCGGAATGATGAAAAGACAAGGGTGCTTTTGTGTCCTTCCATTATCCATGACAACACAATAATGTAACTAAGATTTATTACTTAAACAATTCACTTAAATGTGTAAGAAACAATGTGCAACCAAAGCTGGTAGTTTGGGAATAAAGTGATTTTATACACACGTAAAATAAAATGTCTTGGTCTGAAGTTTTCAATTCCATAAATAATTCTTATTAACTTAAAATATAATGAAATATTTTGATCTGCTTACAATTGTCTATCTAGTGTATTGAATTTAAGAGTTCATAAATGATTTTGGACTCAAGAAAAGTATTGCAAGTATTATGCAAATACACCTTTATTTAGCACACAAGAAAAATGACTCAAAACAACTTGTAATAAGACTATAATTTATTATTAAATTTTCACAAGATTATAATTTATGATTACAATTTATAAAAACATATTTATAAACAACAAAACATAACACTTATATTAATTATATAAAAAGCCTTTTTCGGCAAATTTATTTTTTGCCCTTTTCAAACATGTCTTCCAAAAATACTACGACTACATATACATAGCGACATCTATGTTAATACATGATAAGTATTAACATAGATGTCGCTATGTATATGTAGTCGTAGTATTTTTGGAAGACATGTTTGAAAAGGGCAAAAAATAAATTTGCCGAAAAAGGCTTTTTATATAATTAATATAAGTGTTATGTTTTGTTGTTTATAAATATGTTTTTATAACATTTTATTTGATTTCGAAGGATTAGTACAACATAAAAAACGAAAAAGAAAAAGGTATTTTCCGTTTTCTTCTGTTTTAAGTATTGTTGATTACAATTTAATAAAACTATCCTTTATTATTAACATAATAAACAAACATATACAATTTATTCGATCCCCTATGGATAAAACAACATATCAATCATTAATCAATAAATCTTCACCATAATCTTTTTAAAAACTTTTATTTTCATCATATATATTTAAAATCCTTTCAAATTCTTCATATTCCAACGTTTCGATTGTTTTTAATTACAATCATTTTCAAGGCAAAACTACAAAATACACAGAAATAATTGAATAAACAAAAATACAAATACATCTTATAACTCTACATAAATACCAAAAATTGTATTATAATAATTTAAAAATAAATAATCATACATATTATACCGTTAAATAATACATTTACATTCTATTATCTTATCCAATTTTTTTAAAATAATTCCTATTACAAATCAATTACTATAAACAATAATAAAAATAACCAAGAAAACAATTTTATTTTTATTATTGTTTATATTAATTGATTTGTAATAGGAATTATTTTTGAAAAAATTGGATAAGATAATAGAATGTAAATGTATTATTTAACGGTATAATATGTATGATTATTTATTTTTAAATTATTATAATACAATTTTTGGTATTTATGTAGAGTTATAAGATGTATTTGTATTTTTGTTTATTCAATTATTTCTGTGTATTTTGTAGTTTTGCCTTGAAAATGATTGTAATTAAAAACAATCGAAACGTTGGAATATGAAGAATTTGAAAGGATTTTAAATATATATGATGAAAATAAAAGTTTTTAAAAAGATTATGGTGAAGATTTATTGATTAATGATTGATATGTATTGACTATATATTTTTAAAAAGAATGGTGGAAGATTTTATTTGTTATGAATAAAACAACATGTAACTAACATTAATTTGTCTATACTTTTAGACTTGGATTCGAACTACTTCTTCATCTTCTTTTTACATTTATGCAAATTGAATATAACAAAATAAATATTATTATCGATACATCAACTCATCCGTTTAGTGTATCTTATATGAACGGCTATTTAACCTTTTAACTGTTTGACTCGTTCTTAATCGAGGCAATTTTTGATACATATTCGTTTTAATCGAGTAAATTTGACATCGCTGTAAATTGCTTAGTTTTTGGACTACGTTTACGGTTTTAACGTCATTTTTTAGAACGCAAAAAGTTTTATAATATACTGCCATCTATTGAATTATTTTACAAGTAAAAAATCAATTAATTGATGATTTATGTCAAACAAAAACTAAGCACTGCCTTTTCACATCTTTTCTTGAATCTTATTGGCTGTTGAAATTTTGTAAACAAAAGAAAATGGAAAAGCTCCGCCTTCTCATCATCTTTTCTTGAATCTTATTGGCTGTTAAAATTTTTATATGGCTGCCAAAAATTAAAAATTTACTTAACGCTTTTGTTTTATTTTGAAAATGATAAACGAATGTTTTAGAGCATTTTAAAAATATTTTTTGATGAAATACAAATAAAATACAAATTATTTTCATGTAATATGTCAAAAATAAATATTATTTTACAAAAATAGTTACGATTTTAGCAAGAATTATTTATTTATTGCAAAGTCGGGAAAAAAAAATCATAACGTGAAATTATGATTGCCGTTTCTTTTCATGTCAACCGTAACAAATATTTTTAAAATTAAAAATCAAAATTTATTTTTGAACAAACTTTCGTTTATTTTTATAATGTGAGAAATTACTAATATACTTTTTAAAAACGAAACTAAAGTGAATATATTTAAAAAAACGGTCAATAACTTTTGAAAAATTGATACATTATTTTGTGCATCGGCTAATTAAAAGCTTTGAGTGATACCACCTGCAGCAAATGAACAATTGGACAGTTAAAGGGTTAACTTTATTGACTAACAATCTGTTTTAAAACAAAAACAATTTGATTCTAGGCAATACGTACAAACGATTTTTATTATCATATCTTTAATTAAACGATAGTTTTTATTTAGATAACTTATTATAGTTTATGGGTTACGTATCAGAAGTTACACTTATTATTTTAATGTTTACCTTAATAACAACTGAAGTTGTTATACACACTGTTTTTCTAAGTATAAGCTATATTGTGAGTGCTACTTAATCATTAACCCGAATTAAACCTAGGACTTGAACCCTCCATTGGCAAATAAAAATTTCTAAATCACGCAATTTTAAACTTACTCTCTCCATTGACTTACATGTGGATTACCAGCACTATTCCGACGCACAATCCAGACATTGATCATATATACTAGCACGCTATTTATACTAAATGGATCGTGAGGAATTAACCTCCAATATACCCGTTATCTTGCCATGTCTTTCTAAACAAAACACAATAATCAACACCTTCCTTGATGGAATTATCTCTATTTTCTCATGAGGAATATGGAATAACACTGAAGGTCTGTAGAGTTAACTACTACATTAAAATAATTTGGTGGGTCCTTGCCTCTTACTTGGGCATAATAGTAACACACACCAAATATAATCCTCTCCTGGGATTTTAACGAATGAACTACACTAAATACGATATGAATTACTGATCGTCCTAACTCTGAGAAGCGACCACTTGGGTTATAAACATACCCGAATACTAGATTTATCTATTCCCCTCATGGAAAATAAAGCTTTTGGGGAGATCATTTTCTATCCCGCAAAATAAATACATTACAATTATTACTTATGTGAATATTAAGCATATACCAATGCTATATCGGGGCAAGACAAGCAAATACACTAATTACACTAAATTTATGTTCCGGGGTATACTTAGATCAACGTCTGAAATCAATGGATATCACAGAATAAAACATAATAATTTTCACCTTTGCCAAAGAAACATTCAACAAGTAATTGGTAATATAGTATCTTGAACTAAATCAAGTTAATGTGTTAATAAAGAATAATTGGGAATAAGTTTCTCAATTAACATAGTATAAATTTGTTTCAAACTTTAAATAAGTAATATCCTGTATAGCACTTCTCTTTAATTACTTCTGATAATTTTAATAGATATTTTACCTATTAAGTATCTAAATTTTTCTTCTTTTAAGCATCTAACATATAAATTTATACCCATAATTGCATATCATAAGCAAACACATTTAAAAAAATTTTTTTTTTTTTTTATGTCGAATATAAATTTAACCTAGAATAATTACATGGAAACATACCTTTATGATTACAAGGTCATTTAAATATTACTGGATTATACCGCCTTTAACCTGTTGATATAAAAAAAAATACATAATTTTACAAATTAAAAAAAAAATCATTACTTAACAAGTGCTTATTATCTCACTAGAAAAATGTTTTTCTGTTAGGCAATTTATCTAGATGAAGAACTTGATCCATTCGTAGTTCACGAAGCAAATTAAAAAAAACAAGAAGCACATTTTATTATTTCATTTATATAAAAGTTGCCTCCATTCTGGTGCACTTAATATTAGGCAAAGAAAAACATAGCAGCGTTGGATGTTAACTCTTTCTTGAATTAAACTGCTATAATTTTTGGGATCCAAGGAAACAATACATATTTTAACATGACGAATATTTGACGATAGACGATCACATATACAATTCTTTTCTTTTTACTGTTGGCGATACGTATCATTTTTAGCTAGCTGGCTTATGAATAAAATTAATGCGCGAATTTTCCAAAATACTATTATTATAAAGGCTGCAGCTGACTTACGTGGATATAAAGTTTTAACGACTCCAGTTGATGTATAATATAACATATTATATTATGGTTATAATTAAGTCACTAATATTTGTAGTTTTTATTCCTACTCTAGGAATTGTAATTTTTCTTTAATAAGGAATTCTCAGTAAAATGCACACATACCAATTTTCCAATATTTGCCTTGAGAAAATTTATATTTTCTTTTTTAAAAAATATACAGGTGCATAAGTAAATATCATTCATCATTAATCTTATTTTTAGATAATTTTCAGTGAATAAAACATATTTTAACGTGGGGAACTTCCATTATTTTCAAAGCAGACAATTTCTTTTGAGAAAGAGCGCGCGAAATTTTCTAGTTAATTTTCCTTGGCTTTTATAATATGTCTATTAATTATAATTTTTCTTTTATACCATGAAAAGATAATTAAATAAGGTAAAGTTAACAAATAATTGATTGTTTCCTGGAGATTACTTATTTTACTAATTTTAAATATAATGACACTTTCCGTAATTGCTGTAGTTAATACGGTCATTTTGAACTTTAGCAGAAGATAGTACATTTTTACGTATAAAAAGCTTTAAATAGGTAGACAGCAACAGAAGATTAGGATGTCTTATCAAAATATTTTAGCCACACATGATATTGTTAAAATGTTACTTGAATTATATTTATTTCTGCAATTAAAAAAAATAAAAATTTGTTACCGAATTTCAGCACTGCTTCTCCTTGTAAAAACTAGAGTCAGACTAAACTTTCTTCAAAGTTTGGCGGTCTTCTTTTAGCGACCTCTTACAGAAAAATAATCATTTAATTTTAACATAAACAAAAGAAAAGAAAAAAAAACTTATTACAGTCATATAGTTTTCCGTGTGATTTAAACGGATTACAAAGTAATTTGATAAATAATGAAAAATAATAAATATATTTAATTAACAAGGCTTATTAGTGATGAATAATTCTGTATACATTATTATCTAAATAATTTTTTAAAAAAATTACCAGAAGTTATTGTGCTTTATGATAAGACACTTATCTACCTTCCCCCTCTACCCATCCACAATCAATTACTGTTTATAATATGTGCTTTTATACTATATTAAATTGCTCTTAGTGTTAATAATTTAATTAAATTATTCATGCTCTTCTTCAAAATGACATTGGATTACCAAATCTATTAGTTATCTACTTAAAACACGTTACAGTGAGTAAATAGCATATTTTATTAATCACTTAATATTATTATTATTTTACTTTTTTATTTCCTAGAAAAGGATTGCATTGTTTTCCTGTGGAAATAATGCCCAAATAAACCAAGTGTCAATAACACTAGGTTACAATATATATATATATATATATATTGTTAATATTATAGATTAATAACACTAGGTTATATATATATATATATATATATATATTGTTAATATTCAGATTAATGATCAAGGTATTTAAAAAAAATAAAAAAAAATAAAGAAGTTTGTTGATCTTATTTGATTTTTCTTTTGCTTAATAGATAGATAATGGAAGATCTTGGAAATATAGATTTAAATTGATCACCATGGCAACCTAAAGCTTTTAAATAGAATTGTTTACTATTGATTCTAGCTTTAAAATAATAAATTCGCTATAATCAAACTCAGGAAAAACATATAGGTAAATAAATAAATTTTGAAAACAATTTAGTATGATCTAAAAGTTTACTTCAATAGGATAGATATTATTTCACATATTTCATGTATATTAATGCAGTCACCATAGTAACATTATTACATATAATTCAATGTTTTTATATTATGTATATTTGTTTATAAATTAATTTTTAAAAAATATTGTTATTAAAATATATATGTGTGTAAATTATTTGTATTTATAAAGTGAATAAAGGTTGTTATATCAATTTCGTATTTTGGTGTACAAATAATAGGAAAAATCTAATCGAATTTGGATTTAATTTCCATGTATCCATTTTCTCCAAACTTACATCGTACTTGAATACCAAGCAGGAAAATTTGTTCTGTTTTATCATTTGCTTTGAGCTTTATTTGAGTAGTATTCAGTGGTAGTTATGATACCAAAACGTCAGAAAGAGAACACATAAATAGCAGCCAACAGACTATAAGAGAAGCTATCGTCTTTTTGTAATTGCCACGGATGGACCTATTTTTTGTGTTTTTACAAATAAAAGTTTTTCAATATTTTTTTTTGTGTTAAACCATAAAACATGAAAAAATAAGCTTAGATTATCTGCCTGTTCAATCAGTTGAAGGGGCAGTTGCGAAGGATTTCCAAGGGAATGGCAGCAAAGTGTAAAAAAAAAAATGTAAAAAAAAAGGAAACCTATGAAAAAAAAAAAAAGAAAATGCTTTATATAAAAATCGGCTATTTTAGTTTTAAAAACAAAGATATTTCTGGTTTAAAGTTTGACATATAACCACCATTGGATTTGGATAAATATCATGTCACAAGCTAAGAAACAATCAGGATCAACTGGATTAATTCACATCATAAAGGCTAATTAAATTGCACTCTCCTCTTTGGAAAGGAAAAAATACTGTTAGTGAAGCATTATAAAGTTTGAATTATTGTTTCTGAGAAATAAACTTCTCTTTGCATCATAAAAAACTGAAATCAGTCAATGGACAAATAAATAGTGAAAAGGACAGACTCTTATATATATGGTATGATTTTTTTTTGTATATATAAAAAATGTGCACATATTAATTTTTTTTACATATATTTAAAAAGGATGATTTGTATTTTTTTTAAATTATCTTTAAGAGTAATAGAATTTATTAAATGAAAATGATCGGAGAGATTCATTTATTAATGATTTAAACTTTTGTCTAAGTATATATTAATTCAATCCGATGTTGTTGTCGTTTTTATATATATATATATGATTTAATAGTTGCATGTATAACATTTAGTTAAAACATCGAATAGACAAGAGATTCAAATATATCATATTATTTCATATTCATTTATCGGTTATTATTTTGATAAACAAATAGATTTTGATCTTACCCTATTTCATATCTTTGATATCTGTTATATATAAATTTTTCAGTAAAATATCCAAAAGTCTCTCCCTTCATTCATTCATTTTTTTATGTCGTTATTGTTGTCGCAACACATTTAGAGATACACATAGTAATTTTATCATTTTATTTTGTCAATTAATTTGAAATATAAATTAATTTCCGATGTATTTTGTTATTAAGCTTGCCAATTTTCTTTTATATAATCAAATAAATTGAGTTAATTTAAATACCAAGACTACGCTTAATTATTTTTTATTATTTGGATTGCATAAGATGACGTAGCTATTTAAATGACAAGGTTCAAACTCAGCTTGGTAAGTGAGCTAGAATATAAGATATGGTGTGTTTTGCATATTAGTATTTTATTTTATTCCCATATGAATTTTATATTTATATTTGCATTCAAATATTATATATATTATCATTTATCTTAGTTAATATTACAATGTCAATCATTTCTATGTTTGTTTGATTCCGTCTTAAAAATCTAAATGGATCGTACTTTATCATTGGTTCAGAATAACTAGTCTCAGATATTTTTACAATTTCTCTAGAATAAAGAGTACAAATTTTGTTGAATAGTTTACTTGAATATTATCTTTAAATTGGGATAAATCTAAATTATAATCATATATTTTAATTATTGCCAACCAATTTTATATTCATTTATTTGAAGGTTTAAATAGATGATATTTATTATTAAACGTCGATGGACATCCAATGGAAACTTAACATATCTTTTATATAATATGATTGGACATTATAAAGATAGAAAATAGATAATAAGTCTTTGTGGAGTATTCTATTTTAATACATAAACGAAGCAATTATTAAGTATCACTTTATTGGAAGATATTAATAAATTATTTATATATTATTTTATAGCTTCTTAGATTAACTTGTTTAAACATTTAAAAGAGTGCATAAATTTTCAAAGTGTTTAGAAAATAATGTAAAAACCAGTTGATGTCAATAGAAAATTATTAATTAAAGATTGGAGTAGAAAGAATTGTGTATCGCTTATTGACACGTATGTTTATACTTTCTATTTAGCATTTATTAAACTAGATATATATTTGAGTCAAGTATTAATTTTGTTTTGATATTTATATAGTGTCTATATGTAAACTGTTTTGTAAATTACAATTATAGATATTTAGAAGCTTATCCGTTAAGATAAAATTCAACATCATTAAATAATGAAGTAGATTTAAATTACTATAATAATAATAGGTTAATAAAATATATATTGGAATCTGCTTTAGTTATTAATTGGATTTGATTTTCACTAGATTGCTAATCAAGTAGTTGGCCTACGCACATATTATTGTTTAGGGTGATGATATGCTAGTTCATTGCTCAGTGCAGTGTACTTTGTAATGTGATGGATTTGTTGATGTCTGGAGCAGATAACCTCATTATTCTTTCATTTCACATATAGCTTAAACAAATTAGACTTTAAGAGAGATTATTTTGTGCTTTGTGATGGTTCATTACATAATAATAGACCCGATTGAGCTAGACTAGATTAATTTAAATTAGATTTTTTTATCAGATCAGATTGATCATCCTACCCATCACACAGCAATCATCAATTCCATTCAGTTACAAAATGGCACCAACGTTTGGGGCCTTCTTTCTTCAATTTAAATGGAATACAGCATTCATCAATTCCATCAGTTGGGGCCTTCTTTCTTCAATTTAAATGGAATACAGCATTGATCAAATTCCATCAGTTACAAAATGGCGCCCAACTTGGGGCCTTCTTTCTTCAATTTAAATGGAATACAGCAATCTTCAATTCCATCAGTTACAAAATGGCACACCAACTCAGGCCGAAATAACCAATTAAAGACCCAGGTTTGAGTCTCATATAGATGCTAAAAATGGTATTATGTTTGTACGCATTGATGGAGTTATATAGCTGATTATATTATATCATAGGTTTAAATAAGATATTAGGATATTTGTTGTTGTCGTTCTTTGTGGATTTTATTTGCAGCTGTAGGATTGAATGAGTAGATATGTTTTATGTAAGAATAAATAAAAGTAAAGTATTTAGCAATTTATTAAAAAAGAATAAAAAGAATATAGATATATTCAGACTCATATGAAGGCAGAATGCAATGATGCAAAAATAGTAAATTACAAAACATTAGAACAGTTGCCTTTAGAAAAAGTAACAATGACTGAAAGGTTTGAAAAGGTAAAAATAGACTGTTCTGATGATTTAGTAAAAATAAAGTATATTGATGAGCAGAGTAATTTAAATAAGAAACTTTCAAAGGTTGAGCTGTTACAACCAAATAAAAACATAAAAACTGACATTAGTCAGAAAATGATAGATGAAGCATGGTTAATAAATAAATTTAAATCCAAAAGAGTTGAAAATTTGAAAGGTAACTTTGGAAATTATATTGAGTGTAAACAGGTAACAAGAAGATTTAAAAATATGTATCATAATGGAAAGGAAAGGTGGAAAATAAGTATGGAAGAAGTTATGTCCATAAGAATGCAGGAAGATAATATTTATTATAGGAAATATGTTAAACAGTTATTTCAAGGAGAATTTTATGGTAATACAGTAAGAGGAAAGGAAAGTAAATCCTCTGAAAAATGTTGTAAGAGTATGTTTCTTGAGAAAACTTATAGTAAGTATAACTATATAGTAGATGATAATGTTAATAGTAACATTTCTCTGTTATTTTGTTCAGAAATATTGAGAGTAGTCGAGAAGAAAGGACTAATACCGATTTGATAAATTTAGATGGCATGATTTCCTCACTGACCCATAATTTGACTAATGGATTAATGAATTTGTGTATGACTGGAAAATAAATGATTTATATAAGAACATATTTATTTGAAATAGAGACAAATCAGTGACCCGCAGAATTATACGTTCAAAAAGTTTTTGAATGTATATGAGGGACCATTCCAAATAAAAAGAAAAGGGGGGGAGAATGCATTTCTCATAGAAACCCCTGAAGGTGAAAAAGGGTACCTTCAATGCCCGAAGCTTAAAGCCAGTAGCACCACCCAATTAAATAAAAAGACATTCACTAAAGTAACTTTATTAGTATGTCTTATGATATTTATTATTATGACCAAAAGTCATTAGTAATAGTGTAGATACGCATATGAAAGACTAAGAAAAAAAATAGAGTGAAAATATTTATAGTCAAAGTACTTTTGAAGATTTTCATTGTATAGTATACAAATGCTATTTAATATTAGACCTTGTAAAATTGACTGATGATGATGAGTGGATGATTAAATACATTGAAGATATAGAGTGTAGGATTTTTATGTCTGTGCTAACTGTAGATTGTAAATATTTGGATGATTAAGTCTTTTCTTTGAGGAAGTTGACAGAACTATAAATGTGTGTTGTGGCTCATAACTCTATATAAAATTATATTGAAGTCTGAAGTCGACAGATGTCCCAGACTTATTATGAAGTAGCAGGTAGGAAGAAATACTTGATGGCAGGATTTATCTTTTGATATGAGTTATAATTTTAAAGAGAAATGTTTAGTAGTTTCCATAACCTGTACAAAATAAAGCTATTCAAACATGAAGGTCCCTGATTAGCATTCATGATGGGCACAACTTAGTTCACAAAGTAGTTGCCAGATCCTCCAGAAATTAAAATTAGATTTGATTAACATTTAATCAGTTTACTTTAGTATTAGAAGTGATTTAAAAATGAGATATCTCTGTTGTTTTGAATCTCCAGCTCATTGTATAAGTTAATTTTCATTTGTTTAGTTTATGTTATAAGAAAAGTAACTTTAAAGCTAGTGTTTTCAATGTCCAAGGCAAGACTTGAATAAATATAAGATATTCATTAATTAAAGTTATATTCTCATTTTATGACAATATTGAATGTTTAAAGTTTAGGCCCACAGTAGTGTCACTGAAATGAACTACAGATATGTCTAAAATAATAATAATAATAATAATAATAATAATAATAATAATAATAATAATAATAATAATAATAATAATAATAATAATAATAATAATAATAATAATAATAATAATAATAATAATAATAATAATAATAATAATAATAATAATAATAATAATAATAATAATAATAATAATAATAATAATAATAATAATAATAATAATAATAATAATAATAATAATAATAATAATAATAATAATAATAATAATAATAATAATAATAATAATAATAATAATAATAATAATAATAATAATAATAATAATAAAAGCTATTGTTAAGTTTTAAGAAAATAAAACGTATGAATATATATATTTTTTAACAATACAATAAGAATATATGATTATTAGAGAGTAACTAATAATATTTGGCTTATAAATGAATTTTGTTCTGTAATGTATTTGGCTTGTATGAAGCAAATACTAAATGATTTTCTTGTTTGACTCTAACTTTAGAGCATTGTTGTCAAGAGAGTTGCAGAGAAAAATGTAAAGATGTAATAATTTAATTGTGAAATCCAATATAAATATTTGTTGAAAAAAAAAACCTAGAGATGTGATTATACTACATAAATGGTAGATATATAAAAAAATGCATGTAGGTACACTAATTAGATATGGATAAATAGAATGAACGAATTCCATATTGCTTTGATGAGGACAGTATATATGAAATTTTGACTAACATTTTAAATGATGTGAAAATCAAAACAGATAGAAAGGATAAATATTTATCTGTGTTGAAGTTAAAATGTTTAATGATTTTAGAGAAAGGAAAAAAGTGTTTTTATTTTATTTTTCTCTGTAGAGGGGAGATATTGTGAATATTCAGATTAATGATCAAGGTATTTAAAAATAAATAAATAAATAAAGAAGTTTGTTGATCTTATTTGATTTTTCTTTTGCTTGATAGATAGATAATGGAAGATCTTGGAAATATAGATTTAAATTGGTCACCATGGCAACCTAAAGCTTTTAAATAGAATTCTTTACTGTTGATTCTAGCTTTAAAATAATAAATTCGCTATAATCAAACTCAGGAAAAACATATAGGTAAATAAATAAATTTTGAAAACAATTCAGTACAATATAAGTTTACTTAAATAGGATCGATATTATTTTACATATTTCATGTATATTAATGCAGTCACCACAGTAACATTATTACATATAATTCAATGTTTTTATATTATGTATATTTGTTTATAAATTAATTTTAAAAAAATATTGTTATTAAAATATATATATATATATGTGTGTAAATTATTTGTATTTATAAAGTGAATAAAGATTGTTACATCAATTTTGTATTTTGGTGTACAAATAATAGGAAAAATCTAATCAAATTTGGATTTAATTTCCATGTATCCATTTTCTCCAAACTTACATCGTACTTGAATACCAAGCAGGAAAATTTGTTCTGTTTTATCGTTTGCTTTGAGCTTTATTTGAGTAATATTCAGTGGTTGTTATGATACCAAAACATCAGAAAGAGAACACATAAATAGCAGCCAACAGACTATAAGAGAAGCTATCGTCTTTTTGTAATTGCCACGGACGGACCTATTTTCTGTGTTTTTACAAATAAAAGTTTTTCAATATTTTTTTTGTGTTAAACCATAAAACATGAAAAAATAAGCTTAAATTATCTGCCCAATCAATCAGTTGAAGGGGCAGTTGCGAAGGATTTCCAAGGGAACGGCAGCAAAGTGTAAAAAAAAAAAATGTAAAAAAAAAAAAAGGAAACCTATGAAAAAAAAAATTATTTATATAAAAATCGGCTATTTTAGTTTTAAAAACAAAGATATTTCTGGTTTAAAGTTTGACGTATAACCACCATTGGATTTGGATAAATATCGTGTCACAAGCTAAGAAACAATCAGGATCAACTGGATTAATTCACATCATAAAGGCTAATTAAATTGCACTCTCCTCTTTGGAAAGGAAAAAATACTGTTAGTGAAGCATTATAAAGTTCGAATTATTATTTCTAAGAAATAAACTTCTCTTTGCATCATAAAAAACTGAAGTCAGTCAATGGACAAATAAATAGTGAAAAGGACAGACTCTTATATATATGGTATGATTTTTCTTTGTATATATAAAAAATGTGCGCATATTAATTTTTTTTGGTAAAGGTGTACTATAACGGTCTATGTATGTTTGCCCTCTATTGTTTAAAATTTAAACTAAATTGTTTTTTTAAACTAAATTGTTTGAGAATCTTACGTGTATGTTATTATATTACAAATAAATTAAAATTTAATCAAATGTAAAAGATAATAAAAAAAAGGATAAATCTTTTTAAAGAATTTGAATGTTGGATTAATTACATGACATTAATTAAAAGAATTACTTTTAATTTCTTTGAAAGTTAAGAATGTTTTACTTTAATTGATTACCCTTTGCAGTTTGATTGCTTAATTAATCATCTTGTTTATCTGCAAAGTTCCTTCGTTAATTAACCTTCCTATCTAAAAGAATTTGTTTACATGTTGTTTTAAAAAAGAACACAGCTATTAAAGTATAATATTTTAAATTAACAAAGTATTTTTATCTTCACGTATATACATAACTTACGTATGTATATGGGAAAAATTATACATATACATACATTTAAATATTAAATCCCTATTTACAACGTTTACTATTACATTCATATCGGCCTTCCAAGCCAATTGTGCAAATGCCTTTGCGAGTGTTAAATAATAAATGAATACCCTCTGACCAATACAAGATATAGAATTTATGCAGGAATAAAAAGAATCCCTCTTATTCCTACAACTCAAATATTTATATATGAGCAAATCTGAAGTACTGGCACAGAAGGTGTGACTATAGAACGGTCACTTTAAATTACTATATATAATGTCTGAATGAATGACGCTGATGAAATTTTCTAGAATTTACTAAACGTCATTCCAACTGAAACTTAATCATATATATAAATAAGCATTTTTATTTTTATAGCATCTGTATACAATTGTAATTACATTCATATCAGCCTTCCAAGCCAATTGTGCAAACGCCTTTGCGAGTGTTAAATAATAAATGAATACCCTCTGACCAATACAAGATATAGAATTTATGCAGGAATAAAAAGAATCCCTCTTATTCCTACAATTCAAATATTATTTAACACTCGCAAAGGCGTTTGCACAATTGGCTTGGAAGGCCGATATGAATGTAATTACAATTGTATACAGACACTATAAAAATAAAAATGCTTATTTATATATATGATTAAGTTTCAGTTGGAATGACGTTTAGTAAATTCTAGAAAATTTCATCGGCGTCATTCATTCAGACATTATATATAGTAATTTAAAGTGACCGTTCTATAGTCACACATTCTGTGCCAGTACTTCAGATTTGCTCATATATAAATATTTGAGTTGTAGGAATGAGGGATTCTTTTTATTCCTGCATAAATTCTATATCTTGTATTGGTCAGAGGGTATTCATTTATTATTTAACACTCGCAAAGGCATTTGCACAATTGGATTGGAAGGCCGATATGAATGTAATTACAATTGTATATAGACGCTATAAAAATAAAAATGCTTATTTATATATATGATTAACATTTACTATTATTATTTTGTGTGTATCTATATGTGTATTTTAATTATTATAAAACAATCAAAGCATATTTAAACTGTCTACAACTTAAGAATTTAAAATAAAAAAAGTATATGCTTTGATTGTTTTATAATAATTAAAATACACATATAGATACACACAAAATAATAATAGTAAATGTTGTAAATAGGGATTTAATATTTAAACGTATGTATGTGTATAATTTTTCCCATATACATACATAAGTTATGTATATACGTGAAGATAAAAATACTTCGTTAATTTAAAATAATATTATACTTTAATAGCTGTGTTATTTTTTAAAACAACATGTAAACAAATCCTTTTAGATAGGAAGGTTAATTAAGGAAGGAACTTTGCAGATAAACAAGATAATTAATTAAAAAGCAATCGAACTGCAAAGGGTAATCAATCAAAGTAAAACATTCTTAACTTTCAAAGAAATTAAAAGTAATTCTTTTAATTAATGTCGGGTAATTAATCCAACATTCAAATTCTTTAAAAAGGTTTATCCTTTTTTTATTATCTTTTACATTTGATTAAATTTTAATTTATTTGTAATATAATAACATACAGGTAAGATTTTCAAACAATTTAGTTTAAAAAAACAATTTAGTTTAAATTTTAAACAATAAAGGGCAAACATACATAGACCATTATAGTAATGAATTTAGGGCATAGAGCAAAAACAAAGTTATTATCATGTTTTAATAAGATGGCACAGAAGGCAGTTTTTCCGGGTAGTTGGAGTAATACAAGAATAAGATTATTATTTAAAGGAAAGGGTAAGGATCATAGAAAGTTAAATAATTATAGACCGATAGCTGTAACATCAGTTTTATATAAAGTTTTCGCATATATGGTAGCTGGAAGAGTTGTAAAATGGATGGAAGAGAATAATGTAGTGGGGGAAATGCAAGGAGGTTTTAGGTCAGATAGGCGTATAGTAGATAGTTTGTTTATAGTTACACAACTTATGGAGATGAGTAGGAGGAATTCAGGTAGATTGTTATATATGAGTTTTATAGATATAGAGAAAGCATATGATAGAGTAAATAGAAATAGATTATGGGTAAGATTAGCTAATTTGGGAATGGATGAAGCGTTAGTAAATATTATTAAGAAATTATATGAAAATAATTATTATACTTACCAATTAGGGGATGTAGAATCAGTTAAAGTTAAAAATGGGGTGGGATTAAGGCAAGGATGCCCTATGTCGCCGATTTTGTTTTTGTTGTTTTTGAGTGAAATGTAGAAAGCAATACAAAGACTAGGAAGGGGGGTAGAGATACCACTAATAGGTGGGAAAGGAGTATATACTTTGTCGGGTCTTTATTTGCAGATGATATCTTTTTATGTGCAGAAAGAAGAGAAGATATGGATATTATGTTGAGGACATGTGCAAGGGTGGGTAAAGAGATGGGGATTAAATTTAGTGAAGAAAAATCAAATATAATGATGGTGAATACTGGGGAAAGAGAGGATGTAATTTTTTTATTGGGGGATATAAAGTTAAGTGTGGTGGATAGATATAGGTATTTAGGAATCATCTTATGTAATCAGGAAAATTGCTTGGATGAATGGGAGAAAAAATTGGTAAATGAAGCAAAGAAAAGAAAGGGTTTGGTAAAGAAACTAACAGTATTTTCATATAATAAATATGATGTAGCTAGAATTGTATGGAAGGGAGTTGCAATAGCAGGGTTAACATTTGGAAATGATGCATTATGTGTTAGTAAAAAGATTTTAGATTATTTAGAGAAAGTACAAAGGGAAGTAGGAAGACATGCATTAGATGCAGAGATGTGGACAGCAAAGGAGGCAATTCAAGGAGAAATGGGATGGTCAAGTTTCTATATGAGAGATGCAAAAAGTAAAATGAAAATGTTTGGTAGGTTGCAGTTTATGGATAGTAAAAGAATAGCCAAAATAGTGTTTAATTGGGTTATGAGTAAAGGGCAGGTAACAAGATGGGTGAGAAAGGTAATGCGGTATGCAAAAGATTTGGATAAAGAATTTATATCGGTATACTTGTATAAAAGGTGGGATGATTGTGTTAGGAGGATTGTTGAGTGTTATAGTGGTCAGGAATGGGATAAAAGAATAGAAGGATTAATAAAAATAGGGAGTTGGAGAGATGGAGAAGTAGTATGGAGGGGAAGAAGAGTTTAAATATATATAGAAGTAAACGAAATATTGGAAGTGAGATAATTTATGATAATAGTAAGAAAAGTAGCTTATTGTTTAAGGCTCGAAAAGGATGTTATTAACAAGAGAATATACATGTAAATGGAAAACTATGGGTGATTTAGTGTGCAAATTGTGTAAGGAAGGTATAGAAAATATTAGGCATCTGTTGATTGAATGTAAATGCTTGAAAGCAGAAAGGGTACAGATAATGAAGTTATGGGAGAATAGGTATGAACAAAGTGACTATACAGAAAGTGAGTTATTAGTTTTTATGCTAGGTTTGCGAAAAGATAAGGGGGATTTAGATTTAAAGGCCATAGAGTTGACAAAGATTATGTTGTGGAAATGGGATGGGGCAGAATATGGGAAGACTTAGAGTGGGGGATGGAAAATAAAGTGGCTAACAAGTTTATCTGGGCATAGTTGCTGAGATATTTTTGACTTCGTTTAAGGAGAAGCCAAATACATCACATCACATCAGTACACCTTTACATTTTTTCTACATATATTTAAAAAGGATGATTTGTATTTTTTTTTTTAAATTATCTTTAAGAGTAATAGAATTTATTAAATGAAAATGATCGGAGAGATTCATTTATTAATCATTTAAACTTTTCTCTAAGTATATATTAACACAATCCGATGTTGTTGTTGTTTATATATATATATTTATATGATTTGATGGTTGCATGTATAACATTTAGTTAAAACATCGAATAGACAAGAGATTCAAATATATCATATTATTTCATATTCATTTATCGGTTATTATTTTGATAAACAAATAGATTTTGATCTTACCCTATTTCATATCTTTGGTATCTGTTATATATAAATTTTTCAGTAAAATATCCAAAAGTCTCTCCCTTCATTCATTCATTTTTTTTATGTCGTTATTGTTGTCGCAACACATTTAGAGATACACATAGTAATTTTATCATTTTATTTAGTCAATTAATTTGAAATATAAATTAATTTCCGATGTATTTTGTTATTAAGCTTGCCAATTTTCTTTTATATAATCAAATAAATTGAGTTAATTTAAATACCAAGACTACGCTTAATTATTTTTTATTATTTGGATTGCATAAGATGACGTAGCTATTTAAATGACAAGGTTCAAACTCAGCTTGGTAAGTGAGCTAGAATATAAGATATGGTGTGTTTTGCATATTAGTATTTTATTTTATTCCCATATGAATTTTATATTTATATTTGCATTCTAATATTATATATATTATCATTTATCTTAGTTAATATTACAATGTCAATCATTTCTATGTTTGTTTGATTCCGTCATAAAAATCTAAATGGATCGTACTTTATCATTGGTTCAGAATAACTAGTCTCAGATATTTTTACAATTTCTCTAGAATAAAGAGTACAAATTTTGTTGAATAGTTTACTTGAATATTATCTTTAAATTGGGTTAAATCTAAATTATAATCATATATTTTAATTATTGCCAACCAATTTTATATTCATTTATTTGAAGGTTTAAATAGATGATATTTATTATTAAACGTCGATGGACATCCAATGGAAACTTAACATATCTTTTATATAATATGATTGGACATTATAAAGATAGAAAATAGCTAATAAGTCTTCGTGGAGTATTCTATTTTAACACATAAACGAAGCAATTATTAAGTATCACTTTATTGGAAGATATGAATAAATTATTTATATATTATTTTATAGCTTCTTAGATTAATTTGTTTAAACATTTAAAAGAGTGCATAAATTTTCAAAGTGTTTATAAAATGATATAAAAACCAGTTGATGTCAATAGAAAATTATTAATTAAAGATTGGAGTAGAAAGAATTGTGTATCGCTTATTGACATGTATGTTTATACTTTCTATTTAGCGTTTATTAAACTAGATATATATTTGAGTCAAGTATTATTTTGTTTTGATATTTAAATAGTGTCTATATGTAAACTGTTTTGTAAAATACAATTATAGGTATTTAGAAGCTTATCCGTTAAGATAAAATGCAACATCATTAAATAATGAAGTAGATTTAAATTACTATAATAATAATAGGTTAATAAAATATATATTGGAATCTGCTTTAGTTATTAATTGGATTTGATTTTCACTAGATTGCTAATCAAGTAGTTAGCCTACTCACATATTATTGTTTAGGGTGATGATATGCTAGTTCATTGCTCAGTGCAGTGTACTTTGTAATGTGATGGATTTGTTGATGTCTGGAGCAGATAACCTCATTATTCTTTCATTTCACATATAGCTTAAACAAATTAGACTTTAAGAGAGATTATTTTGTGCTTTGTGATGGTTCATTACATAATAATAGACCCGATTGAGCTAGACTAGATTAATTCAAATTAGATTTTTTTATCAGATCAGATTGATCATCCTACCCATCACACAGCAATCATCAATTCCATTCAGTTACAAAATGGCACCAACGTTTGGGGCCTTCTTTCTTCAATTTAAGTGGAATACAGCATTCATCAATTCCATCAGTTACAAAATGGCACCAACGTTTGGGGCCTTCTTTCTTCAATTTAAATGGAATACAGCATTGATCAAATTCCATCAGTTACAATATATATATATATATATATATATTATAACCACCAAAAAATTAGGCATTACTTACAAAATATCTCATTTCAAAAAAAAAAAGAAAAATCAAAAAAATATCACTGACATAATTGTTTTAAGATTCAGAGAACTTGGCATGCTCTGGTTAAGAAGTCATTCTGACTAATAAATAAATATTAGTCATTATAACTAAATAAACATGATGGTGAAATCAATGTAGTGAATTACACTTATCTCCAATAATATATTCTTTCAACAAAGAAAAATCTCTTTCTACATATATAAAACAAGTTCATAGTCACACACTCTGGTGCTATTTGTAACTACTTAAAAATATCAAAAAAATTAATATTAACTATCAAGTTGGAAAAAGGAATCAAACTCTTTTATTCAGTTTACCTATGTACATGTGTTTTTATCTGAGGCCACTAGATTGTCTAAACCGAGATAAAATTATATCATATATTTATTCATATGTGTACCTGGTTCAAACCCATTTGGTACAATATTCATGATACATACACTTGGATGAATGGAAAACGACATCCTTATATTTTAGTGGTGCAAATAAAAAAATGATAAAATGTTAATATCATAAATTCTCAATACCTTCACAGGTGTTACCAGCTGAGTTTAAGTAGATGATAATCATGTTTTTCGCTGATGGCTCACAAACAAACATAGTGAGAAACATTATTTATATATGGCCATTACACTCATTTATTAAATCTATCTATTAATGATAATATAACGATGATGATGATGACTCCAGCCACAGCTTTTGCAATTAACTCACAACAACAATTTAGCTTTTATAAATCTATAGTTATTTACCTACAACATTACTATATTTAAATTATGACTCAACGCTTAATATTCATTAGTGGTAAAGAATGATCATAATTAAATGATAAAATTAAAAATAACGATATTATTAATAATAACATAACACCAAAGCCAAATATTATACTTATTAAGATTTCTTCCTTTCAATAAAACAAATTTCTAATCATTTAATTGACTTTAATTATTATATCAACAAAAGTAATACATTAATGTGAAGTTATATATAATTCTTGCAAGATAGTATTGTTGCAAATATTTCTGAATTGCAACATTTAAGTTTTTTAGTTTTAACAGATGTTTTATATATATACATAATGATACTATAGTTCTGTATATATGAGTGTCTATATATTTACAGTTTATTATATAGATTTCAGTTTAGCATTATGCGTATTTAGGAATGGATGAAGCTTTAATAGATATTATTAAGAAATTATATGAAAATAATTATTATATATATCATTTAGGGAATATAGAATCAGTTAAAGTTAAAAAAATGGGGTGGGACTAAGGCAAGGATGCCCTATGTCACCTATTTTGTTTGTGTTGTATTTGAGTGAAATAGAAAGAGCAATAGAAAGATTAGGAAGAGGGATAGAGATACCATTAATAGGTAGTAAGGGAGTATATATTTTGTCAGGTCTTTTTTTTGCGGATGATATATTTTTGTGTGCAGAAAAAAGATATGGAAGTTATGCTGAGGACATGGGTAAAAGATGGGGATTAAATTTAGTGAAGAAAAATCAAATATAATGATGGTTAATACTGGGGAAAGAGAAGATGTAGAATTTTTATTGGGAGATATTAACTTAAGTGTGGTAAATAGATATAGTTATTTGGGATTTTTTTTTAAGTAATCAGAAAAATTATTTAGATGAATGGCAGAAAAAATTGATTAATAAAGCAAAAAAAAGAAAGGGATTGATAAAGAAATTAACAGTGTTTTCATATAATAAATATGATGTAGCTAGAATTATATGGAAAGGAGTTGCAGTAGCAGGGTTAACATATGGTAATGATGCATTATATGTTAGTAAAAAGGTATTAAATTACTTAAAGTTCAAGGAATTAGGAAGACATGCATTGGATGCAGATGTATGGACAGCAAGGGAGGCAATTCAAGGAGAAATGGGATGATCAAGTTTTCATATGAGAGATGCAAAAAGTAAAACGAAAATGTTTGGTAGATTGCAGTTTATGGATAATAACAGAATAGCCAAAATAGTATTTAATTGGGTTATGAGTAAAGGGCAGGTAACAAGATGAGTAAGAAAGGTAATGCGGTATGCAAAAGATTTGGATAAAGAATTTATATCAGTATATTTGTACAAAAGATGGGATGATTGTGTTAAGAAGATTGTTGAGTGTTATAGTAGTAAAAAATGGGATAAAAGAATAGATTTATTAATAAAGAATAGGGAGTTAGAGAGATGGAGAAATAGTATGGAGAGTAAAAAGAGTTTAAATATATATAGAAATAAACAGAATATTAGGTGTGAGTTAATATATGATAATAGTAAGGAAAGTAGTTTATTATTTAAGGCTCGAACGGATCTTTAGCTACAAGAGAATATACATGTAAATGGAAAAATATAGGTGATTTATTTTGTAAATTATGTAAGGAAGGAATAGAAAATATTAGCCATTTGTTAATTGAATGTAAATGCTTGAAAACAGAAAGGGTACATATAATGAAGTTATGGAAGAATAAATATAAACAAAGTAATTATACAGAAAGTGAATTATTGGTTTTTATGCTGGGTTTGGGAAAGATAAAGGCGATTTAGATATAAAGGCTATAGAGTTGACAAAGATTATGTTGTGGAGATGGGATGGAGCAGAATATGGGAAAATTTAGAGTGGGGAATGGAAAATAAAGTGGCTAACAGGTTTATCTGGGCATAATTGCTGAGATACTCTTGACTTCGTTTAAGGAGAAGCCACAGTACATCACATCACATGCAATTGATATATATTACATTTAGGCTTTTAGCGAAGAAAAAGTAGAAGAACTGGATAACCAATAGAATGAATGAAAGAAAACAACGGAAATTAATGGTTTTACCTGATGTATTAATGAAAATAGTTCTTAAAGATTCGTATATGTGTGTTTGTGTTATATATATATATATATATATATATATATATATATATATATATATATATATATATATATATATAATACTTAAATATAAAAACATAAATAAATATTATAGACAACAACATTTGAATTAATAAATTTATTTATTAATTCAAATGTTGTTGTTTATAATATTTATTTATATTTTTATATTTAAGTATTTTATGAAGGCAACATAATGAATTTTAATTCCATCATATGAAATATATATATAGGGGATTACTCTTAATAAAGGAGTCCCCTCTCTATTTAAACTTTTAACTGAAATCAAATATAGTTTCTCATATATTACTTTATGCAGTTCAAATTAGTAATAAATATTTTATTTATATCAGCTCATAAATGTGCTAATATCTTTTTTTTCTTTTTAATCAAATGCTATATGGCAAAGATGAAATGCCTTATAAATAGTCTATTATAGGACGGGAGCTTTTTAACTGATTTTCTAAGAAAAGCAAGAAAGTTTTCAATCAAGCTAGCAATTCCCTGATCATGTAGATTTAAGATTTTCCTCTTTTTTTAGAGTCTAGCTTGTGGACCATAACTGAGATGACTGTGAGCCAATTATCTTGAAGAAAATTACTAACCTCGCATTTAACTCAAAATTATTTTAAAATTTTTTCTGATCCAAATTCAAACTCGAATAGCAGGAAATGCTCTATTCATTATGCCAGATGTATAATACTGTTATTCACAATTCAAATGTAGGATGTATAAAAAAAAATTGTAAAGAATTTCTCTGTTTGTTTACTATCAGATTTCAAAAAGGATATAGCGCAAAGTAGAAGAATTGGATTTGAACAGATATATTTAAAGTGCTGGAATAATTATATAAAATTGCAAATTAAAATAATAATAATAAATCATTTATATTCATTTTATATTTTCATTTTCCAAATAATTTTCATGTTTAGAAGCAGATAATATATATTTAAGAATTATCAACTGTTTTTGTTAATTAGTCAAGCGTTGGTGATCGAGTGGTCAGGTTCCTGGCCGATGCTTTGACAAGAAAAAATTATTCAAATTAAGAAGAATTTATAAATAATTACTTTAAATGTCAAAATTACCACCTCTGGTTTTAACTAATTTCTTAATCAATTTTTTATATTATCCAAAATTGAGAGAATTTATATGTAATCTTACATTAGACAGCTTTTTAAAATGTCTTGTGGGATAATTATTGTAACATAAGTAAAGCTATTAGTTTCTTCAGTGACTTTTTTTTCACTATATGTAACTAAATTGTTATAACATACTAGAATAAGAAAAAATGTGTAAGTAAAATTAAAACTTTCATTGGATTTTTTTGTCTTTTATGTGGAGAAATTGTATTTCTCCCTTTTATTTGGATGACAAAAGTCAAATTAGTTTATTGAAAAAGATTACATCTGTTATTTGATTGAAAAAGATTACATCTGTTATTTGATTGGGGTCAGAGAGCTATTGCACTATAGACTGAATTTTTTTTTCATATGACAAAGCGTCGATCCAGGACGCAAACCCGGGACAACTGCTTGTAAGGCAGCAATGCTAACCACTTTTTGTTTTTTCACCCTCATTTGTGAATGCATGGAATTACTAGCTTTTGCAATTTTAAATGCAAAACAACATTCTATAGAAGAAATGTTTATTCTTTATTTTAAGTAATGTTTTCATTTCAAGCTATTTATAGCTAGATATGCTGAGAATGTTCAAAAAATGATGTGCAAATGGATGAAATAATAATCAAAAAAAGTTGTGTTAAGTTTGAAGCATTGGTAAAGTAATGACAATATCAGAAATATTTTTGTTTCTTTTTTAAGTTTATTTTTTTATTTGCTTACTGTTATAACTTGGTATTTTCCTCTCATGTTTAAATATTAATGTAAATGGAGAAAATTGGTTTGCATATTGAAAATATATTTAAACAGACTATTTGAAAATGATTTTTTTTGTGTGTGCGTATGTATGTATAATAAAACTGGAGTTAGTTTTATTAATAATAAATAAATAGCAAGTATAAAGATAAGAACTAAAGAACATAACTGCAATTAATAGGCGATGTGATAAAAATCTGCTTTATACATTCACTAATTAATTTATTGGCATAAAATAGATACTTCAAAAAATATTAAATCTTTAAATTAATTTAGATTCAAAAAGAAGAAAAATATATGAAACATATTAAGTATAACTTAAATAAATAAGTGTATGAATATTTATAAAACTTCAATAAATTTAGTTAATAATTGGTCAATTAAAAATGAATGGAAAGTTATATAAGGTAATATATATTAAGTTGTATAGAATATGTTTTATTTATTTTATATATTGTTATGTAGCCAATTCTTTGAAATTTTATTTAATCTCTTTGTCATGGCGTTATTCTGTTTTTATTCCTGTTTTTTTTTGTTATTGTTGTTGTTTTACTTCATAATAGAACACTAGATAGCGTTTTGTATGCAATAATTGGTTAACGTTAAAATAGATTAACATTTTAGATGACCATAAAAACGTGCTGAAAAATATTTATATATATAAAAAACAAAAACAATTTATTCACGTAACTTGCTATCACTTGTTATTTATGTTCAACAGATGGCATTTTACCAAAACCACCAAACAAGTGTAAAATTTGTTTACATGAACGAAAAAAGAGTCAGAATTAACTACTTCTTTCATTTGCTCACCCCCAGATCAGCTGATTTCAAGCTGGTTTGCTCTCATCAGTGAGGGATAGAGTATAGAAACTATATCTAAACACTGACTCCCAAGTGTTTATGCAAAACGTTTCTATCAGTTTGCAAGCATGAAAAAACGTTTTGCATAAACACTTGGGAGTCAGTGTTTAGATCTAGTTTCTATACTCTATCCCTCACTGATGAGAGCAAACCAGCTTGAAATCAGCTGATCTGGGGGTGAGCAAATGAAAGAGGTAGTTAATTCTGACTCTTTTTTTGTTTATGTAAACAAATTTTACACTTGTTTGGTGGTTTTGGTAAAACGCCATCTGTTGAACATATATATATACATATATATATATATATTGTAACCTTCTGGTTTGGCACCAGTAATATTAATTATAATTATGTAATACTGTATCAGTAACATCTGATGTCATCTTATTAAAAAAAATGAAATAACTTGAAATTTTTAAAATGTTTTATTAATGACTTAAAACTATGCTTAAAAGCACTTATAGATGTAATTTGAAAAATTTTAAGTGTTTAATATCTTACTGTAGTGCATAATTAATGATATGATGGGGGCTTGTCACAAAAGTAGTCAGTCTAATTTGAGTTAATTCTAATTTGTTTTATTTGTCTGCAGAACAGTATTGAAATTTGTTAAGATAATTCTCTAGTTTATTTGCTTATAATATTTTAATCAAGTGTGTAAATAGTGAAATATGTTTAACTCATCATCATTAAAACTCATTTTAGTCATATCAGTTTAGTACCTGTTGTACATTATTTGTAAATATTCATGTATGTCTATGCCATTGTTCAACTTCATTTTTCATTTATGTACTTCATTAAACCATCAAATATCATGTCTGATATCCAAATATGTAATTTTACAACTAATAGTTTTAAAAAAACCAGCTTAGTTATATTTTAAATCAATTCATGGATTACTGGACTGATGAATTATTAAACACTAATTATACAATAAAATATTTTATTTGTTAAAATAATTGTCATTAATTTTATTCTGTCACTTTAAAAATACAGAATATTCAATTCTTAGTTCAATTTAATATTTAATATTTTTTTTGACAGACAAAATGATTTTTTTTCTTTCTTTCTTTTCCAAGACAAGAAAGTTTCTTGCATAAAATTCTCCTAATTAAAAATTGTCAGTGCAATGGGTGGAGCAAATATGTGTCTAGAGACCTTTGAACTTTCAAATGACCTTGGATTATTGGAAGAATGGATGCTTGGATAATGTTCTGGGATCTATAAAAAGGGTTGATTAAATTCCAAGTGGGCTGCTGACTAAATTTTCTACTACTGATTGAACTCCAATTCATGTTCTGAACAAAGTTTTAATAGTACAATTTTTTTGTTATAAGCTGATTCTTCCAAGACCCAAATTTGAAAGTGAAAAGTATTATTGGTGTCTGAATATGAGAACGTAAAACGACCATAATGAGGTATATCAATCTTTGCTCTTAATTAACTGTTTAAATTCTCAAATCATTATTTAAAATACGTATGTGTGTCTACATTATAAATTATTTAAATTTAATTGCTGATATGGGAAAAAGAATGGAAATGCATACTTGTATTTTAAAATTGTTTTATTTAAACTCTAATCATAATTTTAAAGTAGTAAGAAGAATGCCTGTGTATATTTCAAGATTATTTTCATTAAAATTTAATGCTAACATTAATGGAGTGGCTGAAGCATGTGAATTCTTTTATTATTTTGGAGAATGTGCAAACTTTTTATTAGACATATTAGGAACTCTTAGTATTAAATTTTTGCTAGCTATGAAAGAAGAAAGTTGAGATGGGAAGATATGCGTATGAATAATTTATTTTTATTATCATTATTGTTGAGACACTTACCTGACTATTTATATTTGGAAAAGAATAATAAATGTGTAATTTAATGGATTGTTTAGTATTTATCTATTTATCCCCAATTACTGTGAGGAAAGAATGTATAAAATAGAAAAGACTGAATATGAATTTCTTTTATGCAAAGTTCTCCTCATGTGCAGTGGAATTTCCTTATTTAAAATATCATCAACAAACTTACGGGAGTTGAAGTGAATTTTATAAGTTAACTAGTTATATGTTTTAATGAATGGCTTATGAAAATATAAAATAAATGCTTAGGAATATATCTAAGGAATGAAATGATAAATTATTGCTTTACCTATGTTATAAGAAAATGTCTATTGCTTAATTAATTGAAGAATTCTGATATAATGTTAACAGCAGTTTCATTAGCTAATTGCTAAGAACATTGAATACTGCTATTCTGGACCCGAAATAATATTATTTGTCTTCCTGCAGGAATGTGTTATGTGTTCATCAATATTTATCTTTGTGTCAGTTATTATTATTATTTAATATATGACCGAGAGACATCCTTTACAAACTGTAAATAAACTTTTGTTTTCAACCTAGAAAAAAAAAACTTTAGTGATTATTGTTATTTAATATTTAGCAAATAGATAGTTTAAAGGTTATTTTATGATTTATATTATTATTGTTTTCTTCCAGAACGTCTCATAAAGTATAATATGAAGAAAATATTATACTAGGTAATTTTTATTGTTTTAATATAATTTTTATTGTATGCTTATGTTTTTATCATGCGTGTTAGAGATAGAAACATCCATTTAATGTTGAAGGGGTGAACAGCTCTCTTGAAAAGAAGATCATTATACAAAATTTTATAGTACATCTTTGTGTTTCCAATAGATTATAAAATAATTATTTTCAATAATTATTTAACCCAGAATTTAAAGATTGGTCATTTATCTTAAACGGAACTTTTATTTTAATTCTTGGGCTAATGCAAATGCACTAAAAAAAATTATTTTGTTTTACCTTGCCAATTGAAATTATTTTTGCCTTGTTTCTCTGACCATAATTAGTATATTTCCAAGTTAAAAATATGATACTTATCAGATATGAAATATTTATTCATTATTGCTCTTATAGTTATTAATTGATATTTTTACAGCAGTTCTTTACCTACTGGGATTTGAAATTGTCTGTGCATTATTATGCTTAACTATGTGTGTCTATTATTTAAATCCAGCTACAATAATGTTTGAATTGAAAGTAAAAATAATTTAAGGCCATCGGTTTTGGACGGTGAGAATTTGCCAATTGAAATTGAAAGATTAGAAATTTATTTAAGCATGAATTTATTGTTCTTTATTATGTTTGGATGGAAAAGTATTTAGTGGCTATGTAGAATTAAGTTAGTTATGTTGTACAGTATCTTATGGGATTGAGAAGATCTCTCCCCTTTTAGTTATTTGAATATTTGGCATGGGTAGATTGCATAGTATATTGTATGGGATAGAGTAAATGCTCCCTTTCATTTATTGAAGTATTTGTTAGGAGTAGATTGAATCCTCCAGTTCTGGTAATTGTATTTTATGAATTTGAGTATAATAAGCCAAGTATTTTATCTCCCTTATTTTTGGTGATGAGAATTTGTCCACACCAGTTTATTTTACATCTCAGAAGTTAGACTTGGGAGTTATTGTATTGTTATTTAGATGATTGGAATTGTGAAAACCTTTTATCCCCATGTGCCATATGGAATGTTTTCATCTGTTACTCATAGCCAAGGGCAAGACAATTTGTTGATAAAAAAGGAGAATAAAAGCAGAATTGATTTTTTTCACAAAACAGCTATAGTAGAATTAGTGTTAAAGCTTGATTGGCCATTGTCATCATCCATATTATGATTTTATCACAAGTTCATAAGCAAACTAATTGTATTGATTAATGTTGAATTTTTTTTATGACAGACAGCATAATTCAGACACATGCATAAAGTATTAATTTAAAAGATATGGAAAAATCCATCATTAATGCATAACTTTAATTCTTATTTCAAATCATTTTATATTTATCATTTAAATTTCATATCAACTTTCATAATATTCAACCATGAGTGAGCAAACAAAAGAAAACAAAGTATAGTTAATTAATATAATTATTTATTTCAATTTTGCAAAGTACAAAGTATAGTTAATTAACAGTTTATTTCAATTTTGTTCAAGTACAAAGTATAGTTAATTAATAGAATTATTTATTTCAATTTTGCAAAGTATAAAGTATAGTTAATTAATAAAATTATTTATTTCAATTTTGCAAAGTATAGTTTGATCTGATTCTTATTTTATACTTATTCTTAGATTCAAGCCCCTTTTATTTTAGTTAATGTGCATTTGAATTAAAATGTCAAGAATTTTAGTTTCATCCTATAATTTAGTATAAATATTTAGCAGTATGTTATTTTTCATAGACCTATCAACTTAATTGATAGCTTAAGAGTGCTTAAAACAAGATGCCAAATGTAAAGTAAATCTTGTATTCTATTGTCTAAAGTGTAGGATTATATTGTTTTAGCAATGTATGTTCATCAGAATTGATTTATAACTTAAACAATTTTGCACAAAAATTGTAAAGAGTTTATGTTGGTGTATTATTTTAGTATTGAAAATATAATGTGTCTTCCTAAGTCTATCAGAATGCCTTGATAGCTGGGATGTGTTAGAACAGAAGATAGAAAGTTAACTTATGTTATCTGCTTTCATGTAAACTATTCAACTATTGATGTTAAATACATCTAAAACCTGTACCTGCACAAATTATAAAAAAAAACTAAATGTTTGCTTAACTATTTTGTAAATAAATGTTTTATTATTCAAAGTTGTGTTCAGAATTCTTCTTTGACATACATTCAGATTTAATATTTCCACACATGCACACATTTACTTATCTAATATAATATGATTACGCTTTTCATTTAATTTAATGATGAATATGTCCATATATGATGATGTTGATTTCCTTGATCCAAACACTGTATGAAATGTTGATTATTTGATGATTCTCTGGAAACTTTATCATTTAATTATTGTTTAGATGATGAATTGAAATCAAAATGTACCCTATTTCTTTCTTTATCTAACTGCCATTACTTAGTTAGGGTATTGCTTAATTTACACCATTACTTTTATAATAGTAAATAATAGTTTGTTGAGAAGTATAGATTTAAAGTTGATCCATGCAATAAATTAATTCCCTGAGATATTCAATTATTAATTTAGATTAAATATTAATTCAGTTAACTAATTTAGATTATTGTATAATTAAAAGTTCAGTAATGTTAGGTTCATTTTATATTCAGTTCCAACTTGCTATACAGTATAGTTACTAAACATTACATTCCCAGTTATTAATTTAATTTTCTAATATGGTAGAGGTTGTTCAATGCATGTGGATGATGGGAGGGGGTGAAGTATTGTACCAGACCATACTCCCTGCGGAATTCTTTTCCAAATCTTGCACTGAGCATGAAGTGACCAAGATTTAACAGGTAAAGAAATGGAAATCAATCAAGCCGGTTGTCTGTACTCATGTATATTGGTACTTCCAGCTAAATTGATAGAAAGAGTGGATTGACAGTAATCTTCCACTTAAAAACACCCTTTAGTTGATATCTTATTTTAATGCCCGAATATTTAGAACAATGGCAAGTACACACCTTTGAAAAATCTATTTACAAAATAGACTTTTGCGCGCCACTTCTAGAAAGAATCAAAAAATGAATTTTTCACCCTCCTAGAAGGATGTGAAATACTATATGTTCAGCGGAGCATAGGAATAAGATTTAACACCCCACCCCCGTAGAGCTATATCCCTTGTGGCTAGCTCGGTCACTCTACATCTAGGGTCTTCAAATGGGTAAGTTAAATGATTATTATAGGTACATGATTGATAAGGAAATGACACATTTTTATCAATATAAATAATCATATGAAACGACACAAGTTTAATATTATGATTAAATATTTATTTAATCCCAAATACCCACCACCGTTTCATACTAATGATGATATAATATAAAAAAAAATACTAAATAATTAATTATCACAAACCCCTATATATATACAAGGCATTGAAATCGATAAAATACAATTTATATAAGAAAATAATAAACCCCTAAAGCTATTTACAATGTTTTACAAAGAATGGAAGTGGTCTGAGCTTTTTTTGACCCTGTAGAAATAAGTTATACTTTGTGTGATTTTATATATATGTATATATCAGATTAGAGATCTTCGGTTATACAGGCATATACTTTTACTGATGACTTTAAAACCTTTTTATTGATAGGAAATATAATAATAAAAACTATGCTTATTTGCACTATGAAATATTTCACTAATTTCGTATTTTCAACAACTCAATAGGTTGCATTGGCTCAGATACTATATCGTACTCACCATAAGGTACTGTATCTATTTCCCTTTTGCCATAAATAAATTTCTATACATGTATATACGTTTAGCACAATTATACACTTACTATTATTTTAAATATAAAGTTATTAGAGTACTTGCTTACAGGGAATCTATAATAGATCAATCCCTTCTTACACGCATCATGAGGTGAGCAGAGATAAACAAAAAATTAACTTGAAAAAGGATATACGGTTAAATACTTTTTAGATATTCAACATGAGATATCGTATTTACCGAATGCGTATGTACGCATACATATATATACATGCATATTTATATATGACGAATTTCAGGAATAACAACAAGAGCAAAACGAATAGCAACAACAACAACAAAAAAAAATCTCATTGCAATCTTTGTTGAAAATACTAGAATTTAAAATAGAAAAATTGACTCAAAAGATTTAAGTAAAAGCTTTATCATTTATGCCCGTAATAACCGTAAATTCAGTATACGTAAGTGAGAGACTCTCTCTCTTTTTTAAAATGACTAATAATAATAACAAAAAAAATAATAATATATTTAATCGGAAATATCAAAGTTAATTATTTCAATATTAATAAAATATCTCAAAATAAACTTATGTCTGCGTCTTCATTCTTCTCCTCTGGGCTCTGAGAGGGCTTCAAATCAACTCGCTGTGTAGTGAGGATTTCATCTATTTAGCAAGGGCATTTGTCATCATCGTGGGCGGCTGGAACTGGCGTGGTCACATCTTGGCGGCTTGGGACAGAGAAAGAGCGGTGCGCTGGCTGGTTGTCTACCTCACGGTCATTTTACTGGACTCTCTGGTAGATTGCTTCATATTTTCCTCTGTTTGTATGTGAACATAAATTTTATTAAATGTTCATTAAATCTTAAGAAATCATTAGTTCTTAAAAGAACTGTGCAATGGATTTTTTCTTAGAAATTATCTGCTGTAATCTACTCCATAAATTAATCTCAAGTAGCTAGATGATTTACTAATTCTGAAGCCAAAGTAGTGAATGACTTGCCCAGAATGACTGCCAAAGAAAGAATGAATCTCCCAGCACTGACTAACTTATCAAAATCACCCATAAGAACCAATACAGATAGCCCTCTGAGAAGTACGAATCAGCCAATCCTTTTAATTTAGCTTATCACTTAGATTATAACATTGCTTACAATTTTTCCGATTAAACTTTACATTTTAGGGTTTGATACAATGATTGGTTTCCATCTTGAAAAACCCAGACCACTTGATTACAGCTATTCAATTCAAAAGAATTTCTATTTCATAAAAAAAAAAAAAAAGATAACATTTTAATTATAGCATTATCCAACATTTTGCTTTTGGTCAGATTTTTGCAAAAGCAATTAACATTCTTTGTTTATAGAATAAAATTTGTTTTTAAAGAAGTAATTAAAAAAAATGAAAAATATGCACTTATGTTGGAACAATTGCTTTAATTATTTATTTTACTAATATGTTCCAACATTTGATTCATTTGTTTAATAAGTTTGCCTTTCTCTATTTGAATTTTTCAGAGAAAAGCCAAATACATAAAGTGATATATCATAAAAAAAATATACAAAATAGAAAAAAAAACAACACATGAGTTTATTATAAGTGTACAATATTTAAATTTGTGTGTGTGTGGGTATTCTACTGCTCAGACTCAGCCTCCATTATTAATCTAGCACATTTTTATATTTGTTGTACTTAATACAGACTTTGTGCAAGGCCATTGTCTAATGCCTGGCACAGTATAGACTATAACTTGTTAATTTAGATGGTAGAATTTTACCAATTTAATTCTTATTTATTTTAGAATTTAATAGATGTTTTGTTTCCTATTAATTATAATATTTCCTCCCACATCTAATGTACATTTTACACCTTATAAACCTTTGTGACCACCAACTGGGCTAAGCTAAGGTAAAACTTCATTTAAGAGCCTCATTAATAATTTTAAGGTAAAGTTAGATTAATAGTTTATTCTATGATTCATAGAATTGGCACCCCCCCCCCAGGTATTTGTGGTTACGAAAGGTCGGAGAGGTGTTGGTGATCGATGATGAGGGGTAACAATATATTAACAAATCTGAATCATGTTCAAAATCTACTACTACTTGAAACCGATTTGTACGTTCTAATTTAAATTATTTAGAATGTTTCTGAAGATTAGGAATATCAACTCTAAATATTGTTTTTCTTAATAATTTTTGTCTCTCTAGTTTTGCATTAACACTTATCTTACATCTTACTAATTGATTATTACTTCCTGTGTTAAATTTATTAAGAACATTACAATCTTTAAATATGTATTTTCTGTTGGTCAAAATATAATCCACTTCTACTGTACCTTTGTTTGGATGCTTCCATGTCCATTTCCTTTTAACATTTTTTAAAAAAAAAGAATTCACAATATAAAGTTTTTCTTTTTCTGCAAACTCCACAAGTCTATGTCCTTTCTCATTTCTATTACTAGAACCAAAATTACCTACAACACTTTCATCTTTCATTTGTTTATCAATTTTAGCATTAAAGTCTCCCATAACAATTTTAAAATGTTGTTTACTCTGATCAAAAGCTTTTTAAAACAACTTCATTACTATGAGAACTTGCTGGGCATAAACCTGAATTATCTGCAATTCGTATGTGCTATTAAGTTGTATAACTACTCTTGCTACTCTGTCCAATACCCCATCAATCTCCACAATGTTGTTCTTCCACTTTTTATTTATAATGAATCCTACTCCACTTGTATTTCCAATATTTGTGCCTTTATTGTAGAATACATGTCCACTTTTTAAATCAAGTGTCTCTTCACCTTTTCTTCTAACTTCACAAAGTCCAATAATATCCCATTTAATATAAGACAGTTCTTCTAATTCTTGCACTTCTAAGTCTTGCAATTTTCCTTCACTTGAAAATGATCTGCAGTTATAAGTACCTAAATAAAAAATCATCAAATGGCAGCTTGGGTCCACAATCAGGGGATTCTTATCACCCTTTGCCTGCGGCCACCAACCACTGCCTTGGTTGGTGAATTTACAGCCTCATGTGATATACTTTTAAAAACTGCAACAAAGATAGCTGGTAGAAAGAAGTAGCAATTGACCAATATAATTTCTGAGACTAGAGAATTTATGAAGAAAAGAAGGAATATGGAAATATGAAAATATACAAAAATGATGCATTAAAAAGGATTGAATACCTCGAATTTTGTAAAATGGCACGGAAAAAAGTTGAAAATGATATAAGAAAGTATAACTATGAACTAGCAAGGAAAGCTGTAGAAGAGAATATAAGTCTCAAGAGTGTAAAACAACATTTTGGTATTGGTAGGAAATTTATATCTGATATAAGAAAAAATATGGAATAATTACTAAAGAAACAGATGACATCATAAAATAGGTAGAAGACTTCTATCAAGAATTATATAGTGTATCGGTCAAAATCATGTATTCATTCAACAAGACCTAGAATCCAAGCAAACGTATATCCATCTAGCATGTACAAGATACATAAATCAGGAACAATACTAAATATCAACCTATTTGCCTGTCCTCCAGGGTCTATGACTATGTGAATAACACTTTTTGATGATACTAACAAGCTTTTCATTACTCCAGACCCAGCAATGAGAATAACAAGAGCAAGAGACTTAAAACAATATATATACACACACATATATATATATATAATGGAGTACTTAATACTTCTATAAATTATAACTATTCAAGAACGATACAGACTGTTGTTTGACATTGATTAATGATCCGAGCCATAATAATATTCAAGGCAACATTAACAAAGGGTTTGAATTTAAACATTTGTTTCAAATAAAGAATTATGACTCACAACATAGTAAATACAAAATAGTAAATAATAGAGATTCAAGAAATAAATGATAAACGCAAGAATACAGATATATGATCTAGAGTAAATTTATTAAGTGATAATATATATATAATAATATTTTTGGGTACGAACCGTGTATTATTTTGCATTACAATCCGATATTTCGACGGACTAGCAACCGCCATTATCAAGGTTATTGGATTGTAATGCAAAATAATACACGGTTCGTACCCAAAAATATTATTTTATCTACATCATATAACCGTGAAAACATTAAATATAATATATATATATATATATTAATAAAACAACATAAGCTCTGAGATGTCTATACAATGGAGGTTACATATTTAATAATAATTTAATTTGCACTTCTGAATTAATAAATAAGTCATTCAAGACCGTAGACAATTTAATACACATTTGTTTTAACATGAAAATTAATGAATGCAACTGCAATACAATTTAACATATAAAATAAGATTATAGGTGCTGCTAAACATAGGGTGGGCAGTGCAAATAATATATAAATATAAAACGGATTGATTTGGTTAATATGCCAAGGTCATGAAAAAATTTCATTAAGTCATTGATAATAATATATAGTGGCTTACCCTCATCTAAACGATTACAAATGTATGATAATTGGCTTAATAATAACGTGAAAGGCTAAAACCTTTATTATACTGAAAATATATAAGCTTTTATAGCGCGCGATTGTAACTACATATGTAGATACGTGTTATTAAATCATGAAGACCGACCGGATGAGCGGGAGTAAGATGATTTAACCCAACACAAACTGCAATTATAATTTAACCTAAGTGATTAAAATAAAATGTTTGGCAAATGGCATGCTATTATAGCTGACACAGAGTGTTGCAGGTCTATAAAGAAATATAGAATAATGGAGGCGGTACTCGGTATAGTTTCCCATCGCTTGAAAGAAATGAGGTCACTTAAGATACTCTGGGTAACTTTGTCATGTTTGCATAAAAGAAAAGATATGTTGATCCGACAACCAAAACATATCTTTGAAGAATAGTGGCACTGGATAGAGTGTTTGGACAGTTCATCCGTTTGTTCCCATACATTGATTTATTAGAATTGTCTGAAATCGAATCCCTAGTAGGAAAAGCATTTAGTTTGTGGGGATAATGAGAAGTGGGATTGGTCCATTCTGAAGGTCCTGGAGATATATGACAAAGCAAAAAAATTAATAAATAAATGTGGCAACTATACACTTATAACGCCTAAGCATAAATAAGTCGTTCGCTCACGACCATAATAAATTAAATACCTGATTTAAATAATCTGCTCTCCAGCGTAATGGAGTGCTCAAACAATCCCCCCCCCCCACGCAATTAACTAATAATGGGGAAAATTATACAGGCAAGATTCTAAAACTAAGAAGGACTAAATGATTTTCTCCCATACACCCAAAATGTCTTTTTACATGTTATAACTGATAATATGATTTCAATTAAATATTAAACTCATTTCATGTGAAATTTAATTACTGGATAGATAAAACAACTCACTAATGAGATGAGGGTTAAGACTGAAATTATTAGAAAACAATCAAATAAATTTGTATAAAATTAAGCGAACTGAATAATTAATTTTAACGCAATTTATGTTTTTCTTGTGTAATAGAAGAAAACTATGAGCAATCAGATTTAAATTTACTCGCTGAGTTTGATACAAACTTGGCAAATTAACATAAATCAAAATAACAAATTAAAGAAGCAAAATTATATTTAAATTGCCGTACCAAATTTAAGAAGAAATTATATAGCATAAGAATAAGTTCTATAGACATTTAACATATATATATAACTTTTTTTTAAGAATTAAATAGACATAAAATGAAATGCTTACAATATAATTTGGGAAATAGAAGCAAACTAATTAATTAAATTTCATCAGTTGGTGGCAATTTAGGTATTTTACCTTGGATTGAAGGCACGTAAATAAACTTGGGTTGGAAACAGGCATTGGTAAAGCGGCAGATGTTCGTTCAGGAGAGCATTTCTTGGAAAAGTTCACATTTTCGAAGTAGATGTTTCAGACTCTGCATTGCATATGAGATCGGCAGACGTCTGATGTAAGCAAACGACTTCTTTTCTTAGCCTGACATAAAGTAACTGGCTTGAAGTCTGGTGACTGAAAACAAAATTCTAATTGATTCTAATTAAATTGATAGCCAAAATTTAGTTATTTATATGACCCAACCGTGCTTCTTTGCATTCAAGACACATGATGTTCACTTATCCTCTGTGGTCTGCATTTTTCCAGGGGCCTCTTCTATTAGTCAGTTTCCCTCCTATCGCCAACATTAAACATGCCCCAAGGATTCATTTACTAATTAAAGAAAGCATAAAAACAAAATATAAAATATTACAAACTTGATTAAATTTCACAAGTCATCTTATTAAACAAAGCCTATTTAATCGGGATGGAGATTAGTAATCAAAACAATAAAAAAAGAACTTTATTCACAACAATTTGAGGAATTCATTATATTCTAAAAATAAGAAATTTTAAAATACGATGGCTTATGACACATTTCATAAGTTTTAATAATAAATTTACAAAGTTCATAGTTGATTTATTCTATATAAAACTATTATTAAGTATGAATATTACAATATAGACAAACTATAAATTAGATACATTATAAATTAATAAATTTATTAGAATATATAAAATACTATAAAGTTCCCAAAGTATTATAAATTATACTAATATTGATTTTCATATATATATATTGTACCGAGACAAAGCCGGTACAGGTATATACGCGCACACACACGAGCAATGTAAACACTCTATATTTTTTTTCTTCTTTCACTTTCAACTTATGATAAAAAAAATAAATGTAGTTTTCTTTCAATACGTTATAAAATACATTGTAAAATAAAATGTTAATATTTCTGATTAAATAGTTTAAGGCTTTCTTATAATCTACTATAATAATATTCTCTAAAAAAATAAAATATAAAGTATTACTAATATGCCATTTTAAACCTCAATAAGTGATATCTACTTGTATATGCCGCGGGGGTAATTAAAAGGGGTTTATTTTAAATTATAACTGTAGTGAAAGTTAAAAGCTTATAGAAGTGATTTTGAGACAGATTAAATGCTCGACTTTTAAACTAATGTAAGTTAAATTGTTCTCTTAAAACACGCACACATGTATGCATAAAAGGTGTGAATAAGTATGATTTTTTTCTAACTGAGATTGCAATATGAGATTGCATAAACATAAGATTGCCTCAAGCATATGGATTGAGTGAACATTACGTAGGACACGGACCCCAACGACAACTCAAAGAATATTGAACTCTGGGTGGAGATTCGATCCTCAGATAATAACCAACCCATATAAATATGAACCTAAATCTAAAAGAAAAAGAAAAGCAAAAGCAACTTTTTCTTTTTTTTACACTCCTAGAACTTTTCTTTCTTTTTTTTTTTTTGTGCTATCCGGTATATCCAATATGATCACTGTGAAATTAACATTTAGAGCGTCGATCGTCATGATGGGCTAGGAAACCCTTCAGTGATTGACCGACGCTCCGCCGCCAGAACATCTCCACAGCTATGAATGATCAACAACAGTACCATCCGAACATAGTGCTCCAATCAGTCTAAGGACGTTGTTCCGTTTAATATACAAGAATCGTCCAAACATACTACGCTGAACTTATGTGAAATGAATAACCATGTATTATGGAAACATCATCTATCAGGTTCGAACCCTCACCAAATTAGAAGCAGCAGAAGACTAAGCAAAATCCTAGGTAAACATTTTTTTTTATAATGCTTCCATTCATTCTTTATGTAAACTTAAAAGGCAATCTCATAATTAATTAAACTTGACTTTCGTAAATCAAATATAAAATGATCCGTAATCCCTCATATTTAAATCTTATTATTTTAATCTCAATTTTTGTAAATAAAAATATCAGATGCTACATAGTTCCTCATATTTAAATCTTAGGACTTTTCCAGTTATGAACTTTGATCCTAGTTATTATTTTCTTTCGCAGATAACTATAACACACACCTAATTTCAAATGTAAAAAAGAAAAAAAAAAGGAAATATATTTTATCATCCATGTTTATTATGCATAATATGTTCTTTTCTGTGCGAGTGCGAGAATGCGCGTATGTGCGTGCAAATAAAGCTATTAATCAATGTTTCATTTTTTTTTATATATTCAATAAATTTTTTTTTTAATTTAAACAAGTCGAGCATTCCTCAAATCATTTTCTATAATTAAATATATTTTTTTTTTTTTTTGGAATTATTATTAAAATTAGCACTTATTCATGCAGTTAATTATTTCACTTTTAATTTTGTCTTTCTTATATTTTTCTTGTTTTTATTTCTTTTAAATTTCATTCATAAACATCGTGCCGTAAGTCACGATGTTTACTTATTATGTAGTTAACCTAGGTTTAAGAGTTGGGAGGGTCTATTATTAATAAATATAAGTAAATGTCAATAGAGCTAATATAAATAATTCTATTGGACTGTATGATAAAAGGGGAATGATATTATAAGCGTCTAATTGTTTATTCTAATGATGCCTCAACCGAACACTCCTATTAGTTATAAATAACCAATGATCCCATCCAATGCTTAGACCGATCTGTTAATCAACCGATCTTCTTCTCCATTGGTTAATATTGTGTCTTTTGCCAGAATAACAGTCTTGAAGGCAATTCCATCGTGACCCTGGGTGACCCCTATTGGTCCATGCTGGGAGTTTGAGCTTATGGGCAGGGATTAGACTTCAGAATCGTTTTGATATGACGTAAGGTGATGCGAGAAATTAAAGTGTGAATCAAATCATCGTATCTGGCGCCCCTTGTGTTGATAATGAACAATTATTGATATAAAAAAAAAAAAAATCTTTATGCTGTATCATGTTTGTTTTGGAGCTCACAATCCCTTTTAGGAACGGTTTAATAGGGAGCCGGTGTTAGGGGAGCAAGGGGTCGGCAGATAAAATGGCGCTTCCAAACGTGAGGCTAATATAAATAATGTTTCGGAGAGAAGCAAATCAAGACATTAGCCAAAAGCAGCCGAACCTCGTGAAAGATGCAAAACTGAAAGGGAGGAAAGAAAAAAAAATCTTTTTTTTTTCACGTAAATGAAAGTTTGGACGTAATAGAAAGGGAAGGAAAAGGGAGAAAAGGAAAATAACAAACGGAACAAAATACAGCGATTCACAATATTGCAAATCTTGTAATAAAACACTTGGAGCCGGAGCGAAATAAATAAAAAAAAAAAAGGGAGAGAAAAAAAAAACATAGCGGGAGATGGGGGCGCGGACGTCGATTAATCACTTCTTATCATAAAAAAAAAAAAGAGAAAAAAAGATCACGTTCCTTTAAGCATCAACAAAAAGTTGTAACATTTTAAATATAAATAGAGAGAGGAAAGGAAGGGAAGAAAAAAAAAGGAAAAAAAAATTTTTTTCCTTTATTAAATCATAAATGGACAGCAATAACGATACTGCATGGGAGGAGACAGGGGAGAGCCCTATAACATTCAAAAAGATAGATGTTAAAGAAGAGGCTGAATCAGAAATAAAAATGCTTCTTAAAATGATGAGCCAAATGATGATAGAGATGAGGGAAGATAGGGAAGAAAGAAGGAAGAGAGAAGAGTACAGAGAAGAAGAAAGAAGGAAAAGGGAAGAGGACAGAGAAGAAGAGAGAAGGAAGAGAGAAGAGGACAGAGAAGAAGAAAGAAGGAAAGAGAGAAAGGAGGAGAGAGGGGAATTCATTAGGGAGATACGAAAATTATTGAAGGGAAACACAGGAGAGTCAGAGGAGGACAAGAGCAAAGAGGAAGAAATAAAGATTGACGAAGTAAAGATGGAGATTACCTCAATAAAAATAGAGATCGGTGCAGCAAAAGCCGAAATAGAAGAAACGAAGACTGAAGTGATAACAGCAAAGGCAGAGCTGGAAAGCGTAAGACAAAAGGTGGACGCGATAAGTAGAAAGGTAGAAGGAATCGAGCCACAACAGAACGTACCGAGAGAAATTATGGCCAAACGTCCGGAGGAGTTGGAAAAGAAATTTGAACTGAGAATAAACCTGCGGGAACCGAGCCAGTCGTGGGCCGAAAGGCAAGTAAAAATTGAGATCTTCAGGGCAGGTGAAAACGAGAGTCCGATGGACCACGTGGAGAGCGCCCGGAACCTGTTTTCTGAGCCCTCAAAGCTGGAGCCAGACAAAATCAATATTGCCAGCACATACCTGCAAGGGCCAGCTAGAGATTGGTGGCGAACGATCGAGTTTAAGCCCAGATCGTTCGTAGAATATCGAGAAGAGATTCTACGAAGCTTTTGGAATGCTACCAGACAAGAGGGGATCTACTTTCACATCACCAATGAAAAATACGGGCTCAAAACTAACGAGACGATAATGCAGTTCTATTACAGGCAGGTGGCCAGCCTCCAGCAGCTACCGGCGTATCACATGACGGAGGAGCAAATCATCTCGACCATTAGACACAACATGCCAACAGACATCAGGCGGATGATGCTAAGCCGGGATGACGAGGGCATCCACAAGATGGGGGATGCCATAGTCAAGTTCGAGCGAGCGGAAGGATGGGAAAGGCATATAGAGAGGCCGGGACAGGAACCATATAGAAGAAAGCTACCACCAGATCGATACTGATGAAAAATTAGTCTAAAAACACGTTGACGAACACGGATTTGCCACAGGAATACGATTACCGGAGTACGCTTTATAAACAACGGTAACTGAAGGAAAATGACCTCGGACCGGAAAGGACTTACACATCGCATCGCATCATACAATAACAAGGGGGGAAAGGGGGGTTGATAAAACATTATTTTAAACCAAAGCAGACCGCAGAAAACTAAACACGAAAAAAAATATATATAATTTAAAGAGAGAAAAGGAATAAATGTCATAACTCTTCTAAAGAAAACTATTCGAGGTAAATAAGTTAATATTTCTGAAAGCCAGTTTAAATCAAAAAGAACGTCGCCCGCCTTCGACTAAAATATATGTTGCTCGAAAACACACGGAGAAAGGAAGCGGATGCCGCCTAAAGAAAGAAAGAAAAGCCGGATCGCGAGAATGCGCTATTATTGTTCCTTCCCTCAATATTTCCCATTGTGCTAGGAGGTACAGAGCTCAGATATTTTGAATGCTTATTGTTCTATAACTCAGATTATTCGCTACCTCGTAAATGTTGTCATATTTTTGCAGAGGGGACTTCGGAAATGACCATCCTCCTGCCTTCCATTAGATAGACCGTAAGAGAATGCCTATATGTTCATAACCTTGCATCGCAGGACTTCGGAAAGATCCAACCCCATGCCAATCTTCCACCCGGGGTGCCTGTACCAGACTGGGCAAGATATCTCCAATTATGGCACGCCCGCTCTTCGTAAAAAAAAAAAAAGAAAAAGGGAAAAAAAAGGGAAGATTTTTTTTTCGAGTTTAGTTCGCAAATGTAAAGTGTCAATCCGAGCCTGACCACATGACCTGCCACTTCGTTTCTTTAGGTGAGGGGGAGTTGAACAATAGGGTAGTTGGCTAAAATAAATGATTAAAAATCACACGAAGCGGGGTCAAAAATAAGGAATTTTATTGTGAAAATTAAAATGCCAAGCCTCGCATTTTAATTTTAGACGGATCGCAGGGATATGTACCGAGACAAAGCCGGTACAGGTATATACGCACACACACGAGCAATGTAAACACTCTATATTTTTTTTCTTCTTTCACTTTCAACTTATGATAAAAAAAATAAATGTAGTTTTCTTTCAATGCGTTATAAAATACATTGTAAAATAAAATGTTAATATTTCTGATTAAATAGTTTAAGGCTTTCTTATAATCTACTATAATAATATTCTCTAAAAAAATAAAATATAAAGTATTACTAATATGCCATTTTAAACCTCAATAAGTGATATCTACTTGTATATGCCGCGGGGGTAATTAAAAGGGGTTTATTTTAAATTATAACTGTAGTGAAAGTTAAAAGCTTATAGAAGTGATTTTGAGACAGATTAAATGCTCGACTTTTAAACTAATGTAAGTTAAATTGTTCTCTTAAAACACGCACACATGTATGCATAAAAGGTGTGAATAAGTATGAATTTTTTCTAACTGAGATTGCAATATGAGATTGCATAAACATAAGATTGCCTCAAGCATATGGATTGAGTGAACATTACGTAGGACACGGATCCCAACGACAACTCAAAGAATATTGAACTCTGGGTGGAGATTCGATCCTCAGATAATAACCAACCCATATAAATATGAACCTAAATCTAAAAGAAAAAGAAAAGCAAAAGCAACTTTTTCTTTTTTTTACACTCCTAGAACTTTTCTTTCTTTTTTTTTTGTGCTATCCGGTATATCCAATATGATCACTGTGAAATTAACATTTAGAGCGTCGATCGTCATGATGGGCTAGGAAACCCTTCAGTGATTGACCGACGCTCCGCTGCCAGAACATCTCCACAGCTATGAATGATCAACAACAGTACCGTCCGAACATAGTGCTCCAATCAGTCTAAGGACGTTGTTCCGTTTAATATACAAGAATCGTCCAAACATACTACGCTGAACTTATGTGAAATGAATAACCATGTATTATGGAAACATCATCTATCAGGTTCGAACCCTCACCAAATTAGAAGCAGCAGAAGACTAAGCAAAATCCTAGGTAAACATTTTTTTTTATAATGCTTCCATTCATTCTTTACGTAAACTTAAAAGGCAATCTCATAATTAATTAAACTTGACTTTCGTAAATCAAATATAAAATGATCCGTAATCCCTCATATTTAAATCTTATTATTTTAATCTCAATTTTCGTAAATAAAAATATCAGATGCTACATAGTTCCTCATATTTAAATCTTAGGACTTTTCCAGTTATGAACTTTGATCCTAGTTATTATTTTCTTTCGCAGATAACTATAACACACACCTAATTTCAAATGTAAAAAAGAAAAAAAAAAGGAAATATATTTTATCATCCATGTTTATTATGCATAATATGTTCTTTTCTGTGCGAGTGCGAGAATGCGCGTATGTGCGTGCAAATAAAGCTATTAATCAATGTTTCATTTTTTTTTATATATTCAATAAATTTTTTTTTTAATTTAAACAAGTCGAGCATTCCTCAAATCATTTTCTATAATTAAATATATTTTTTTTTTTTTTGGAATTATTATTAAAATTAGCATTTATTCATGCAGTTAATTATTTCACTTTTAATTTTGTCTTTCTTATATTTTTCTTGTTTTTATTTCTTTTAAATTTCATTCATAAACATCATGCCGTAAGTCACGATGTTTACTTATTATGTAGTTAACCTAGGTTTAAGAGTTGGGAGGGTCTATTATTAATAAATATAAGTAAATGTCAATAGAGCTAATATAAATAATTCTATTGGACTGTATGATAAAAGGGGAATGATATTATAAGCATCTAATTGTTTATTCTAATGATGCCTCAACCGAACACCCCTATTAGTTATAAATAACCAATGATCCCGTCCAATGCTTGGACCGATCTGTTAATCAACCGATCTTCTTCTCCATTGGTTAATATTGTGTCTTTTGCCAGAATAACAGTCTTGAAGGCAATTCCATCGCGACCCTGGGTGACCCCTATTGGTCCATGCTGGGAGTTTGAGCTTATGGGCAGGGATTAGACTTCAGAATCGTTTTGATATGACGTAAGGTGATGCGAGAAATTAAAGTGTGAATCAAATCATCGTATCTGGTGCCCCTTGTGTTGATAATGAACAATTATTGATATAAAAAAAAAAAAAAATCTTTACGCTGTATCATGTTTGTTTTGGAGCTCACAATCCCTTTTAGGAACGGTTTAATAGGGAGCCGGTGTTAGGGGAGCAAGGGGTCGGCAGAATATATATATATATGCGAGTGGAATGGATAGACGAAACTAAATGTTCTTAATAATTTATCAAAATAAGCATTTATTCGATTTATCATTCATTTAACTTTTAGTAGAGATTCATTTAGTCATGTACCCATCCATCTATGTATCTGTACGACTGTCTAATGCTTGAGGCAGGTGTCCATTACCAATCATTTGGGTTCAAATTCATTCTAGTGCTTAGATATTAGGCACTAGAGTTGCATTGTATTTTCTTCATTGTGAATTTCTATTTGTTGTGATATATTATCAATTTCCATATCAAAAATATTCAGTATAGAATTTTGTTTCTTATTTATTGTGTTTCCATTTTCCTTTAAATTGTCATTTTCTTTAAGGATATTGGCATAGGTTTTACTTTTATTCTTACTATTATAACTCATTGACATATTTTCACTTAACTCCTGGTGTGGAAAAATGCTTTCTTTGGTTTTATCTTTGTTATGTGTTTAATCTTCTTTGGTTTTATTGTGTTTAAAGTCTAAATATTCATTAGAAGCCAATTATTATCTTTAAGAACTTTCATAATGATGTAATCATTTTTAACGTTCTCAAGCAGTTTTTAAAACAAATTTCCCTGTGTTTTTGATGTTATTATGTCACTATTATTCTTATGTGGAATGGGATGGTTGTTATGATAATTAGCAGATTATTCAGGGTTTCAGAAACCATTGGTTTAGGTGCTTCTGTCTCAATTTTAATAATTTTAGAACTGGTAGTATTGTCTTCTATACTGACTTAGTTATCTCTTATCGGTTGACTAGGATTTCTCAGATCAGTTTTCTTTTGACTTTCGTGACATTTGTCACTTTGTGAATCAGAATTGTTGTAATAATTATCATTTGAGTTAGAAAATTGCGAATTAGATAGATTTCTGCCTTGGTGAGAACTGGTCGCAGCTTTAGTAGAATTTTTGTATATTTTGTCATTACTATTATTGAAACCTCTATCGGCCATATTAGAAATTTCATCGAAATTTTTCCTATCCTTGCTTTTAGTAGATTTGGGGTTTTAAACCCCTTTCATGACTTAGGATTTAATAAAAACTCACTTACCCACCTTGATAGGGCACTTTTCTCAGCTCCTTATTTTATACAATCTATGCATGTTTTTAAACCTTTTTATCTTAATAGTTTTTAGTGCTTTTACATTTTTAATATATTATATATCCAAAAAGAATTGCGTAACTGTTCCAGCTCATCTTTGATATCACCATTAAAAACAGTTATTCCACTGTTACTCTATTCAAGAGTGTACGTGCTTACAAATCCAATATTTCTCACAAAAGCCAATAATTAGAATTTAATCTGAGGACTTTATTGGTTTAATATCTGACATCTATTAGTTAATTTCTTGTAATGGATAACTGAATTAGACTAATATATGAATGGGTTACTATTTTTAAACCAGTTTAGTAAAATGCTTTTTCAAATGTTATGGACTTTTAAATCTTTTTATCAGGAGTGTTTATTTTTTAATAGTTTATTGTCAGTGCTTGGCGGTAAATTTTGATAATTTTACGCACATTGAATAGCTTCATTATCTGTGCGCAGAGCACATATATATATATATATTAATTGATGTCATACATTATGTAATAGTATTACATTTTTGTATTTTAAAATGTTATTTATAGAAACTTGAGGCACAAGAAAGAGCTGCAACGATGGAAGTAAAACCTCCGGCGGGACGCAGAGTTTTTTCTTTGATTGATACATGCTTAAAATAAAAGGCTGAAAAAGAAGCTAAACCAAAAGTAAGATTTTGGGTGTCGTTGAGTCGTGCAATAGACTATTAAAATAATTGTTTTCAGAATTTGATAGCATTTTTTTAAACAGTGGATCTTGTTTGTGTATATTATGTGATAATCATTAATTAAGCGGGGCAGGGGTTCGGTCGTTATATATTAATTAGCAAAAATTTAGTTTAAGCATAAATAAGGATTACCAAGCAGTATTTTTTTGTTATTGATAAACGCAATTAATGTGAAAAATTGAGTGCTGTATTATAAAATTTGAACGTTAGTAAATTTAATAAAATGATGTTGCCGTTAAAATTTTCATTATGTATTAAAAGTTTTTTTTTCTATTAATTATGTTTTCGTATTTTGTTTGTTATAATGTTCATTCTAAGCCAATGATAAATTCTAATGATATCATAAAACCACCAGTTTAGGGGGTAAGTTTTCGTTTATTCACTTTCAGATTTTTTTTCTGCTGAATATAAAATGAAAAATTTTGATAATTAACTAACTATAAATAAAAGATAGACGGATATCTTTATTACTCTTTTTTTTTAATTATTATGAATGATAATTTCTTTGACAAATTTTCTATGTGAAAAATTATTATCAAATATTAATATTTGATAATATAATAAATAAAATATTGTTATAAAAATAATTCTCTTTTTTTTTGTCAAAAAATGTAAAAAAATTAAAAATAAATAAATTGGAATCTGTCTAATAATTTCTTAGATAACTTAAGAGATCATAAATGATTTTCTGAAACAAATATCTTAGAGGAATCTTTTATATTATAAATAAATACAGTAAGACCACTGCATTCACGTGAATTGGATTCCATTCTCTATGCATTTATGGAAAGTTATGAATAGCATCTTATGTAATATATATTTTTGATGTACATTAACATATGTATACAATGTCTATAAAACAATTTTAAAATTATACATTTTCAAAGATAATTCAATAATTGAATTCCTCTATCCAAACAAAAAATTAAGAAAACTTAGTCTTCTTGAGATGAAAATTATATTTGATAAATTTTAAAATTTATCATTATGCAGATATTGCCCACATGAATGGTTTAGTCTCACTCTTGATAGTGAATCTTTTGTTAAAGTCTTTGCATAAAGTTGTCTCTTTTTTGCTGGCACATTACTGTTTTACAAAACTTTTTTTTGCTAATCTTTCTATAGATGTAGTTCTTATTTGTGATGTAATATATAACATGATTGCTTACTAAAACATTGTTTCTGTTGGAAGTCTTCATAATGATTCGACATTTTTTTGATAATTCAAATAGTTACTCTAATGTTATTCTTTATCTTTTATCCAGAAATTTAATACTTTTTCGATTCTCATGAAATTCTTATATTTTTTATCAATGTATCCCTCGTTTCATCTCCACCATATTGCAACCATACGTTCAGTGCAGTAACTTAAATCATCTTTTCACACTGTGGGTGCATTTCGCAAATAATGTTTGCTTATCAGATGAGGTAGAAGCATCAAGCACCTGAATATCCATGCTATGTTGACAGCTCGTTACCATATAGGACTGATTTCTATTCATTTTTAACGTCTTATGGAAGAGTGAACTTAAAAGCTTCACCTTATATATTATAAGTGTAAATTTATCTGTTTTAGGATCACAAATAATATTTGCATGAATTTCTTTATTTTGCAAATTGATAATCACTCTATTGAATATCTTCCCAACTTTAGTGTAGACCTTTTTTTGTCAAAACTATATCAAATATCTTCATTTTATTATATAAATAAAAAAGTTTGACAGTTTTTCTTGGATTTGGCAGAATATTTTTGGAGCCATATTAAATAAAATTTAAATTCGTTAAAACTAACGTAATTAATGCAAATGATTGCTCAGCAACTTGATTGGCTAAATTGTGAAATCCAAAAATGTTTTCTACCATATAGGCAATTAAATAAACGTGAAATTTATTAATTTCTAATTTTTATTATTTAATATTTTTTAATCCAAAATTATCGAGAAATCTGATGAAACAATCATAATTGTATTATCTTTAATAGGAACAGACTATTATTTTTGCTGGTGTTGTTGCTGAGACTGTTCAGAGATATATGATTAAATATTAAAGTACCCCATTTATTGAAAAAAAAGTTTATTTTAAAGTTTAATTTAAAATCTAATAGATGAATATAGTGAAACCATGATGCGCACTGCACCAAGATACATTATTTCAATTATATACTAGCCCAAATTAAATGTAAATGAGCAAAAAAATAAAAACATTAAAATTGATAAATTTAATAAATATTACAATATGAGAGTAGCCATTTTTTTTCTTTCAGGATGCTATAAGTGATCACATTTATTAATATTTTTTGAGTTACCTTGAAAGCACATACATTTTATTCTTAATATTTTTTATTCTTTTAAAATTTTGATGTGATGCAGTATTTCACATAATAAAATGATTTTTACTAAAACTAGAAGTTTAAGAAATTTTTAAAAAATTTGTAAAATATCAGTGATAAATTGAAAATTATTATTTAATATTGATAGGGGAAAAAGTTATAAAACATTCTCATATTGCTTCATAAAATTATAGTTTGCAAAATTTATCCAAAAATCTGAAATGGGTGATAAATAAAAGGTGGTTATATAGTTTTAACCTTTCTGCACATGTCCAGGATTTAATTGTTCTCTTTAGTAGAACATTTTGTATGCTTTGATTTTAGTATTAAATTATTATTCTGTCAGAATTCAATAAATTAAATTTTGATTTAGTAGTAATATACATTTGCAGATGAAAAATTCATATTTGAACTTTTCAGATATTGAAAAAGTGAGATTACAAATGTATTTATTATTGAACAGTTGGCAGAGCAGAATAACTTTAGAATATGAATGAAATCTTTTTTACTTGAAATCTGTATTCAAAATGTGCACCAATAAATGCCCATCTTTGATAAATCTACCAAATTCTGCTTTAAAATAAAATTGTTTTTAATTTTTATAATATTTTAAATTGTCCTAATATGGTGTCTGCAATGATATTAGATATAATTTTCATAAGATGGGTAATCAAAAGGCTATGATTTTTTTAAATGTTATGCTAAAAGTTATTATCTTTTTATTTTTTGAAATGAAATATATGCATATAAAATAAGAGTGTAAAACAATATACTTACTGATTTTTATAATTATTACACAAATACTGTGTAAAAATAATTATAAATTTTGCAAAAAATGTTTTTAATTATTCCAAAAAACTTTCTAGGAGAGAAAGCATGGACACTTAATACAAACGAATAAATCCATCAAACAGAAGAAAGCTGCATTAAAAATTTGCAAATATTTAAGTATACTGGTCACTTAATTATTATTTTTTAATTATAAACTTGATATTTTAAAACTGGGAATTTACAAATTTTATAAAATAAGGAAATATCTCAGTAATTGGCTATATAAACACACTTTGAAAAAAATATGATTACCGCAATTTTTCAGGACTTCTCTGTCCAAATGTTTCCAGATTAATGTTCTGTATAATTAAAACATCAAAACAACTAGAAAAACTGTAAGCTTCTAACAAGGAAATTGCTATGTTTTCATAGGCAGGAAAAAGTTATTGAAGAAAAAGGATATCATTCAGAAGGTATTTACTTACAATATAAATCTGACATTTCACTACTAATTTTATTTAAAAATAAAGATCTGATACAGTAAGTTTTTTATTATTTATATATTTTGACTGAATATGAATGAGTGAAAACACAATAAATATATATACAAATTTGCTCTCCCAATTTAGTATTAATAACTTTTTTTTATTTACACTATAATCTTAATTTATATATATATATTGTACCGAGATATATCAGGAAGGAGTGTGCTTTCTTCGGAGGTACACATAATTTTAAAAAAACTATATAAATTGATAAACGATTTGTGTAAATATTAATAAAAATAAAAGATCTCGTAGGGTAAAATAAGAATAAAGATTTTTTTTCTCATAGACAGGTTATCGTTAAAAGCATAAAATAAATAGTTTTATAAAATATAATTTTGAATCGTATTTAAATAAAACCTAAAGAATTAAAAATTGATTTAACTAAATTTGATTTAATTGAAATTTGATTTGAGATTGCTTTAAAAAAAAAAAAAAAGAAAAAGCAAGGTGGAATTCGTTTTGCCTTATAATCATAATAAAAAAAGAAAAAATATATGTAATTAAAGGAATGTAGTGAACAATGGGAGCTAATGACAAACATAAGAAATTTCCATTAAACGGCTAATTAGTGAAAATAACTTTAACAAAGAAATTGAAAATAACTTTAACAAAGAAATTGAAATAACTATAACAAAGAAAGTGAAATAAAGAAATTGAAATAACTCTCGCAGAGAGTACAAAGAAATTAAATGACCAATGCAAACACCAGAAAGTCAGCACGGAGCATAACTGAAACACCAGAGGATTAGTTACGTATTGTAGATTGAATCCGCAAGATAAGGACCGTAAAATATAAAAAGGGCAAATTTTCTATTGTATGAGTTCAGTTCAATTCATTCATTCGTTAATAAAAATTATTTTATAGATCGAGAGCATTAAATATTAATATACGTCTGAAGTTAAACATAATGCTGCACTGTTAAACCCATCATGTGAACAGCCGGCCGAATCCTTCCTGCAATACCAACAGCAAACAGTTCCAATGTCAATCATGGTCGCATAAAACAAGAAGGAGATGGAGTGTCCACATGGAGCCCGCAGGATCCCAAAGACATCGGGAAAAGGATTGCAAAGAGTTAGCGCTAACTGACCGAATGAAACACTATCAGAAGCAACTCTCAGAACCGTGCATAAGGGAGAAAGTTAGGTAATGTTTATTTCAATTTCTAATTCACTAATTAAAAAGCCGTAATAATAATAAATGGAATAATAAACTCTGAACTTTATGATACGAACAGTAATTAGTAGTTGTCTTTAGCTCCATTACCCAGAGACTTTAGTGTGATTTCAAATATAAGTGTATGCGTATAATTATTTTCTAAATGTATGTATGATATGAGATTTTATTGTGTTTTCAACTATAGGTGTGCGTATAATATTTTCTAAATGTATTTATAATATGAGATTTTATTGTGATTTCAACTATAAGTGTGCGTATAATTAATTTCTAAATGTATTTATAATATGAAATGTTGATTGTATTAAATATTATCTGAATTTAAACGAAAAGTGTAATTAATTATATTATAAGACCAAACGAAGTGTAATAGCGTCAAGGGAGATTTCATGGTTTAGTGATTACTTAAATTAGATTTAAATTAAATAATTAAATAAAGGAAAAAGAGAAAGCGAGAAAATTAGCGCAGAGAAAGATTCATAAATTGATTTTTTAGGTAGGCGGATTATATTTGATTGATTGTTGTAGCTGAGCTAGCAGGAGCGGGTACTAGATCGTATTGGTCAAGCAGACTTGTCGACAAAGGTCGGCTGGCGCCCATTGGATTTTTTCCTTTAAATAAATAAAAAGTTTGATTGGCTAATATGTAGTCTAGTAAACGAGTATAAATGTTATTGGCAAATGTTTTCCAATGATATTGATTACTCTACCCGAGGTACTGACAGCCCTGTGATAGGATTTTGTGTAAGAGGGAGGTACAAAGTTCTGATCGAGTCGTTATTATAAAATTTAAACATTTTTATTGATTTTATATAAATGTTTTTATAAATTTACAAGACGACGGTAAAAGGGCTAGGTATAAATGGCGCGTCAACGTGGAACGAAACTAAACGTTTTGGATGGCAGAACCGATGTGAGTCATGAATGGACGTTTTAAGCGGTGTGGCCAGAGTTGTGTATGAGTGACAGAAGTGATAGTTAGTAAAAAAGAAGCGGGAGGGAGCATGATAGTAGGATTAGAAAATGGTATAAGCAGCGCAACTGTAAAGGTGATTTTGCAATTATATAAAACGTGGAGGCATAGGGACACTCCAGGGAATTTTAGTATAAGAAAAAAAAAGGGGAACTGGGAAGGTTAGGTTTTGGTTGTACGCACGTAAGTTTATTATTATTATTAAAAAAAAAAAAAACAATCATATGAAATAGTCAGATAAAATAGGTGTAAAATGGAAATAGCAAGTCGGGTTATCAAAATAAAGACTTTCTCGGGAAACGAAGGGGAAAGACCGAATAGATACTTGGAAAGTCTAGAACGTTTTTTTTCATGTAATGAGTTCAGCGAGTCGGTTAAAGTTAATATAGCTGTTAGCTACATACAAGATAAGGCCGAAAATTGGTGGGAGTCGCTGGGAATAAAGCCAACGAACTTCAAGGAATATAAACAAGCATTGCTGAAGAGTTATTGGGGGGAGGGGCTTCAGGAAGTTGTTAAACATCAGGTAACACAAGAAAAATGGCGAACAGAAGAATCACTAAGTACATATTTCCGCAGACAAGTGGCGAGATTAAGGGAAATCACAGCATACAAACTATCTGAGCAACAAATACTGCGGATAGTAAGGCGAGGCTTCCCAGAAAACGTCCAAGAAACAATAATAGGGAATGATACCATAGAGCGAGCAGCAGAGATACTTAGGACGATAGACAACGATAAACAGTACGAAGAAAATCGGAGGAAAGAGGGAAAGGCAGAAGATAATAGCAGACAAGTAGCAAACCTAGTACAAAATGAAGAAAGGGGCAAGCTGGGAATGGCATACCAATCATGTCCTAAAATAGAAATAGGAATCGAAGGGAAGGCGATTAATGCACTACTTGACTCGGGCAGCCAAGTGTCGGTGATTTCGCAGAAAACATTCAATGAAATGGACCGGAGTAACTTGAAAATTAAAACCTTGCCGTTAAAGGATGTATACGTAAGGCTGGCGAATGGGAAAAGAGCCAAGTTGGCATCGGAGCAAGTGTGGGTGAGTATTAAGATCGCAGGGAAGGAATACAACCACGACATGCTGATCTTGGAGGGATTGATACATGATGCTATCCTGGGCTCAGACTTTATGTGCAAAGCAGGATGTGTGTTGGATTATGAAAAGCGACAGGCAAGAATTAATCATGCAGAAATACCGTTTGATGTCTGCGAGGCAGCCAATAGTAGAACGGAGCACGATGCAGAAAGTGCAGGGATACAATTAGAAAAAAAAATAATAATAAGGGAATAGGAACAGGGAAGCGAGAATGGAGAACGACTGAAGAGTTTGTTGAACACGTACGAGGATGTGTTTTCAGAAGTTCCGGGAGTTATCGAAGGATACAAACACCGAATAAAACTGATGGAAGACCAGCCGTATCAAGCGCGAACATACCCAATACCACATCAATATAGAAATGTCATAGAAGAACAGCTACAGAATATGCTAAAATGGGGAATTATTTCTAAATGCTCATCACCATACAATAATCCGTTGGTGACAGTAAAGAAAAAGGACGGGTCTATTCGATTGTGTTTAGACGCGCGACAGTTGAATAAAATAACAGTGCTAGACACTAATGCCCCGCCACCTATAAGTGAATTATTAATGAAGTTCCATAAAAAAAAAATATTTTTGACGTTTGATCTAACAGCCAGCTACTGGCAGATCAAGCTTCACCCTGAAGACCGGAAATATACCGCTTTCCGATATAATGGACGGGCATATAACTTTAATCGGGTTCCCTTCGGCTTAAAAAACAGCGGGGCAGGACTAATACAATGCCTTGATCAAATATTGTCAGAAAAAATTAAGAGTTTAATTACGATGTATGTGGACGACATCATTGTGGCCTCGAATAGTGTGGAAGAGCACTTCGAACATTTGAAGCTACTGTTCGGGGAGTGCATAGAAAAAGGAATTAAAATAAATTTGGGGAAAAGCCACCTGATGACTCCGGAGGTGAAATTCTTGGGACACATTATCAGTGAGCAGGGAATATCTCCAAATCCAGAAAAAATCGAGGCGATACAACAGTTTCCAAAACCAAGGAAGAAGAAAGACATCAAAGCTTTCCTCGGATTGTGTAACTTTTTCAACCGATTTTATAAAAACTTTTCCTCAGACATGGAACCTCTCTTACAGTTATTAAGGAAGGACAAAAGGTGGATGTGGGAGGAGCTACAAGAGCGTAGTTTTGAAAAGGTAAAAAGGGGGTTTCTAAAAGAGGTCATGCTGTCATACCCAGAATTTGACAAACCATTTGTAGTGCAAACTGACAGTAGTGGAGTGGGCCTGGGAGCCACATTATCTCAGGTGCAGGACGATGGGAAATATGGGGTGTTATTCTTTATAAGTCGCTTATTAAGTAAGCCTGAAAAAAATTATACAGTAACTGAGAGGGAGGTTTTAGCAATTGTCTGGGCCTTTAAGAAGTTTAGACAGTATTTAATCGGGTCGCAGGTGATAGTGATCACAGACCATAGGAGCCTTGAGTTCCTTAATCATAGCTTCCTCACGAATAGTAGGCTGATCCGATGGAGTTTGATCTTACAAGAATTTAACTATCGCGTGCAGTATTGCCCAGGCAGAGATAATATGGCGGCAGATGCTTTAAGTCGCTATCCGATAGAACCACCGCAGCAACATTTAACCTGTAACGATGCGTACATAGCAGCGGCGGAAGTAGATAAAGGCGAGGATATAGAGTGCAGTTTGAAAAGAACCATGTCAGGTGAGGTGCTTGCTAGTCATTATTTCATGAGATCATTCTTTTATATATCATTGTAAAAATACAATAGTAATTATTCAAAACAAAACAAAATATCAGTCCTTAAAATCCACTATATAAATAACAAAGTGAAATTAAGAGAAATAACAACTTAATGTCAACATAAGTAATAAAATAGTTCAATCTTTTATTTTTCGTAGAGGTTCAATCTATTAATATTATTATTATTATCAATTTTTCACAAGTTTAAAAAAACTATTATTTCAGTTTTTCCGATTTCTTTTTGGCAAATTTTTATAAAAGATTCTTGTATAAAGTGAAATAATTTTTAAATTTATCAGAAAAAGTAAACTTCTGTGTTTTCTAACTCGAGCAATACTTTTACCCTACAACACAGATCTTGACTAACTAGTATCAATTAAGACGAATTTTCATAAAATAAAAATAAAATGCTGTACTATACATTTATTAGAAGATTAAATATATATAAGTAAATAAAAAATATATTTATACTGTAAGATTTTGCTGCTAATCAATCACGTCACTTTAAAGGCTTAAATATTACATGCTAATACACATCCATGAGCATTAAATATCAGATTGTTTACTGATAATTATAATATTGTCCTCTGATGAACTATAAAAATATTGCTTTAATTAATTAAATTATATATTATTAACATTTTGCCTCACATAGTTTTATTTGAGATATGTTTTATGTTAAGAAGCATATAAAACTACAATTTGTAGGTATTCGTTCGCTCACAAATAATTATGAATTAATATGAAAGAAAAGATAAATATTGTTTACTTGGATTTAGAAACAAAGTCGTCTTCATCACTTTCATCTATAGATGAAAGTTCACTACTGCTAACTTTCATTTTCAGAGACTTTTTCAAATGATAAATCAGAATCTTTATCAATATCACTGAATTTATTGCTGCAGCTATGCAAATATACAAACTCAAAAAATATAATAAAGAAAAAATACCTAATTAACTAAGATATTATAAAGCTCTTTAAATAAATATTTCAACAGCAAATTTAACATATGTATAAGTATTAACATATTCATTCTTTGAATCTAAAAAAAACCAGCACTGATTACTTTTGAAAGTCACCCCACCCCATAAACAAACATGTCTTGGATAGACTTACTTAAAGAAACATTATGAATGATATAATTTTTAATTTATACCATTAAATATTTTTTCCTTAAGGCAAATTTTAATTTTTATAATTATTTCAAATCCCTTCTAATTACAATAGGTTCAGTATAGACAATATATTTGTTTTTAATTATTTTTTCTGAAAATGATAAAATTTTTCATAGTAATTTCCAAACGCTTGTTTTTTAAAAACAAAACAAAAATAAACCTCTTTTATTAAACTGTTGAAACTTTTAACACAATATTACAAAACAGAAATCTGTCTTAAAACTTGTAGAGAAATCAGTGAGGATTGCCAATTCCTCAACAAGCTTTGTGATAAATGCTTAGCCAGAGCCAGCACTTAAAATATCTCTGTCAGGAACTCTCCCCAAACCCCTGACCATGGTTTCATGTCTTGGCACTCCTCAGAGAGGTGCCAGGGTAGATTCAGACACGATCTAAAAATACCAACTCAAAGCCAAGCGCCTATCTAAAGGTTATCTATTGAGTGGAAAATCTGAAATTTTCAGATATCTACATGTCTTCAAACCCAGCTATCCAACTCAAATAGCTATATGGGGCTGATATCTAGCTCTTCAGCCATACCATATATTAGATAGGTGCTTGCCTTTGGGTTGGTATTTTTAGATCTGGTGTCTGAACCTACCTTGACATCTCTCTGAGTAGTGTCAAAGCATGAAACCATGGTCAGGGGTTTGGGGGGTGTGAGGGTTCCTGACAGAGATATTTAAGTGCTGTCTCTTGCTAAGCATTTATCACAAAGCTGTTGAGGAATTTGCAATCCTCACTGTTTATAACTTACAAGCTTAAGAGATAGGGTCGTGTGATCTATGACTCTTATTTTGACTATTTGTAGAGAAATCCTTTCTAAAGTAAAATAAAAAACACCAAACAGTTATAGTATCTCTGAATTATAATAATTAAGAGTGAAAAGATGACTGTTACTATTATTTATTATTGTTTAATAAGATAAAAATGTTGTTTGCAAAAAAAAATCTATCATGCTGATAGTATCGGAATTATAACTTGTCGATGTAGATGTAAAATTTGAGAAATGGATGCATATTTATTTTTCAATCAATCAATAGTAGTCTTCCAATAGACAGGTCCAGAGAATAGTCACTACATCAGTTCATCCATTCTTCCATTCCATTCTCTTCCTTGCCCATTCCTCAATTCCACTAAGCCTTTCCATCTCTTATACCATCCAATAATGTCAATCTGTAGCCTCAAAATTGGGTCTAAAGAAAAATGATAAATGTTGAAAAAACAATTTATGAATCTTATGGATTGAGAGTTCACTATAGTGAATTTCTACACTAATCAGATCATTCTTTAGATTTAAAGAATGAAGCAGTCTTATTTTTTCCTCTTGTCGGTAAGAAAAATAAACAATGGGTAATATTTTTTTTAAATTTTAATTATGTTAGTTTTAGTAAGATATTTAATGAAATACTCATCATAAATAACTAATTAAATTTATTACTGGTAGGAATACCACTTCATTCAGTCTGAAAGCTATTATTTCTAAGACTATAAACAGAATCATAAAAATCTATTTTTCCTAAGTGCACATAATTAAGTACAGTGCATTCTGCAATTAGAGAACAATTTAGAATGTTTTATTATGTATTATGATACAGTTATGGTGCAATGTACAATTACCCTGCATCTTAACAATTTGGAGCCACCCCCCCCCATGCTTATCATAAACGCACATCAGATTACTGAGCAATTAAAACGATTAAAATCATTCAAAAATTACAAAAAAAATTGTTACTATAATAATTGTGATTTTTAAACATGTATTATATTAAAATCGTATATATATATATGTACAGTATTTAGTGTTTGAGTTGTAATTAAAACTAAGGTAGTTTTTTTATAGATCGTGTCAGCCACTTGATGGCATTATTTATATGCAAAAGCATATAAATATGCTATTTCCACAGCTGATGACGATGGCTTTCTTTCTATGCCAAAACATAGAAAAAGACTGTTTACTCAGCCTCTATCTACCACTGGGGCTTTTTTCTTGGCTAAAAGTGCAGAACATGTCATCAATGGCTGCCATAATGGTTTGTGTTATGCACTTTAGCGTAATGCTGGAAAGTCTATTTTCACTACAGTATTGTGTGAGGGAGTGTGGACTTGTCAGAATTCTTCAAATATGCAGGTCAAAGGAATTGTTTCATTTTATCTGACCTACTGTTACCTACTAACAATTGTAAGTGTCTTTGTGGTTCCAGAATGAAGCTGTAGCTCTCCCCAATTGAATTTTAGGGTGTGGCCATCTAAAATTTTGATGAGCATGTAAAAAGTCATGTTTACATGAGAACACATTTGTGACAAACAAAATGGCTGCCTCCAAGTCGAAGAGTTTTAAGCTGTGGCAATTGCCATCCACCAAAGCCAGCACTGTGGCTTTTCTTCAGCAGAACAACATCCTGCTGCAACACAAAAGATGTTTGTGCATCCATCCAATGTGACTTGAGGTTCATAAATACCTGTGGACTTTCATCTGTAAGTGACTTTTTTGTTGTAGAATGTCTACACTTTGGCAAGGCAGCTGGTTCAATGACTTCTGAATGCCCTTCCTGAAATGCTTACATTTGCTGTACTACTGGAGCCATTATAAACTGACTGCAGCCCATGCTCTGGCCAATCTGGAGATGTCTCAATGTGCCTTCATCAGGTGAAATGATGCTCTTTGAGCTGCATCATAAGATGCCTTTCTTCAAAAACCTGCAGTCAGATTGGAGATGCAGTTTGTATCATGAAGGTTGACAAGTCATCAGAACAACACTAGGGCAGAATGCATCTTCAGCAGTGGATCTTTGGAGGGCTGAACTGAGAGACTGGTGAGAGCTTTGCACAGACATTCCATCATGCTCTGTGGCCAATCCTGCTGCAGACCATCAAAGACATGGATCCACCATTTACTCCAACTGCTGGAAAGCTACAAAGCCATGGAGCTGGAGGCTTCAGGGTTCCACTACCTGACAGTCATGGACCCTCACACAGTAGTACACACAAAACATTGAGCATCTTTGGAAATGTCTGAAGGGGAAGAACAGAAAACACCATAGAGCAGCCAGATTATCCTTGGACAATTACCTGTGCAAGTTCCTGTGGTGACATATTCATAAGGGTAGAGATGTTTTTCCATGCAATATTATTGGAGATAAGTCTAATCAGAAAATAGTTTGTGTTTGTTTTTGAGTTATTCCATGTTTTTTGGTTTGTTTGTTTTTTTGTGTGTTCAATGGACACTTGTCATTGGTGTTTGGTTTATATTGACATGCTTAATGGAAAGTTAATCTGTTTTTTATTGTTTACAAATTGATTCACACTGAGCATATGGTTGGTGGTGTTGAAATGATTTCAGATAGAAAGAAGAATAGCGAGATGAGTTATTTTTTGAAGATTACTTTATTAATTTCAGAGTAGAATTGATCAAAATGTTTGAATTTTTTATTGTATTTATGTTATTCGATAATTTTGTTGTAATATGACATTGAATTGCAAAGTAATTAATTAATTTTGTTAATGTGTGGGCAGGCCCAGTAATGTTATATTTATGTGTTTTTGCTTAGTATCACCGCCACCAAGTGGCTGATGTGATCTCTAAGAAAACTATCTTATTTAATAGTTAAGTTATATTTTACATATACTATATTTCAGTGAATAATCATTAAATTGCTTCTATTCTTTTTTTTCTGGTTCTTTGAAAAATAATGATCAAGAATTCATGATGTCTTCTACCAGACTTGCTTTGGATAATGATTTGAACATTATGGGCTAAGTTAATCTTTAACTCATATTATTAAGAGTTTTTCCATTTTCACAATATAAGCCACACACTTGATAATTTCTTCAGTGTTCAATAAGAATATCACTTCCAATTTACTTTAAAAGGTTTCTTTATTCACAAAGATTCTAACTACTTTGGGTCACTTTACATATACTACAATTCATTTAATAACAGGAGGTGATATGAAGAACTAATGGCCTTTAAAAAGTTTTTTGATAAAATGCTTTTTTTCTGTATCATTTGGAATGCTTTCAAATCAAACAAACTGAATACATTTAATGATTAAAATATCTTATTTTTGTTAAAAAAATACTATTAAAAATTTTAGGTCACTAAACATCACATGATCACCATCTCTTATACTAGTGGTGGCTATGGTTGTTAAAGAGCCAAAGTCACCAAAATGTATGGTGCTGAATTGAGTTCAGACCCATATGACTATATAAGCTTTTGAGCTTATATTGAAAATATTATTGTGTTTTCAATTTCATTCTTATGGTTTTGTAGTTAAGTAGAGATAAAAGGTGACTGCTGGAGGGTTGCATTAGAACCTAAGATATAAATGCAGTGCTCTCAGATCCATGGCTCTTCACTGACGAAGGCCACAAGCTAAAAACTAGTCTGGGGATATTGGATGAATAAGGACTAGATAGGGATTTTATGCACAAGCCTTCTGGCATCCATTGATTACTCTGGTTAGCACAGGGTGGCACTACTGTGTGGATAGTTTTTGCCTGTTTAAAAATTTTAGATATTACAACATTAATTAGTTTATGAGTACTAAATATTCAAAAGATAAATAAATAAAAATATTATGTAATACAAATAAAAGTTATATCACCAGCATTTTAACACAATATTGGCAGTTGAATTTCAATAAAATATATATGTTATAATATTTTAATAGATAGATATATGGAGTTATCCATTAGTTTGTTACTTAGAATAATAGCCAATCAAGATTATCTGCCTTCATTGGCTACTGACCTAAATAAAGATCTTTCTAATTAAATAATTTGCAGTATTCAAGGTCAAGCAAGGTATATATATATATATATATAAATACACTAGAATAAAACTACACATTTTTTTTTAAGAATGCCTATATATAATTGAAGATTAATATCCTTTGCTATAGCCAGCTTCGGCCTATTCCACCATCTTAAGTAGCAATACGTTAATATTTAAATCTTATTAAATACACCAGAAACGCTTCCACGTGAATTACCAACTTTCCATAAATTGTGTATACTAACACAACTACATTGTTTATTCAATACATTATCTGTACTATTTATAAAATATGACTCTTTAATTTTTCTTTTCTTCAAATCATTTTCCTTATGCAAAATAAAAACTCTATCAAAACAGAATTCTCCATTACAAATCACTGCATGTTCTGCAAGAACAGATTTATACCTATCTGCAGACTAACGCAACTTATTATATAATAATTCATGCTCCCTAATCCTCTTTTTCAATGCACATTTAGCCTTTCCTATGTTATATATATATATATATATACAACAATAAATGTATAATAATTGTGTACAATAAAAATAATATCTTTGTACAGTAATTAGGTATAACGATCCTGTGTAGATAACTATATTATATAAATAAACATAAGCATAAAATATAGCAATGTAACTATTGTTGAATAACAATATTGTTAGTCACAGAATTGCACAGCTGGTTTTAGAAGGTCAGAAGATTGTATAAAATGCCATATATGGTGAGGAGTGTAAAAAGTCTATGTGAAAATACCATATATGGTAAAGTTATGTAAAAACTCCAGAAGTCAGGAGGGTACATAAAACCCCAGAGCCTGGTCTAGGGTTCTGATATTAATGTAAATCAGAGACTCCTGTATCTAAGTCCAAAAGTGGAACTTGGGTTATTATGTGCAGGACACCAAGACCTTTTATCATTTTAATATGCCTTAAATAGGCTATGTATATATGTAAAAATAGTTGTACGTTATTTAAATTAAGCTATTAGCTTACCATCTCAATTCTGCCTTTGTCAATTACTTACTTGCTGCTCACAGGATGCAGCAAATTGGTGCAGTAAATACAAAAATGGAATCTTAAGTAATTGCCTGAACAGCAAACTAAGACAAGTTATAATTGTATTTTAATTAAAAGAAAAAATGGTGGGCATATTACAAGTCAGTATAAATAAGTTTAATGCAGATAATCTGAGTGATTTGCCACTGTATGTTCAGAGGATAAAAAGCTACTTTACATTAAATAGTAATGCCAATAATTCTGTAAAAGTAGCCCCATTGTTTTGCAGGCTAAAGGGTAATTGGAATAGCTAACAAACTATGTGAAAATTGCCTGGAGACACAGAAATATGATGAGCTTATAACAAATTTAAATGAATATCTCAATCTTCAGCCATCCATGTGTGTTTATTACTATATTGCATTTTAGAGGCAGAAGGCAAAGGAAAAATGGAAAAAATAAAAGATTATGACCTTGGTTTAAGAAAGATGGCAAAACTGTGCCTTTACGACAAATTTTTAGAGGAAGATCTCCTCAAGCAACTATTATATGGGATAATAGATGATCACTTTGGGCAGATATTATTAGCAGTAAAGGAACTAATGTATGAGGAAGCAATCAGATGTAGAATATCTTACAAACTACTAGAACAATCAAGAAAGTTCAGAAGTTCCACAACATGAAAACTACTTCAATTACAATTTTTAACATGTCTGGAGTTAAATCTAAAACAGACAAACAAGTTAAATGTTTACAATGTAAAAAAATTGGTCATAAAGCATATTATTGCAATATGCCAGAAAGTAAAAGTTATAGGAAAATAACAGATTCCTGAAAGAATGCACCACCATAAAAGGCTGAGCAGAGAATTTACATGTATTCCGATGGAAAGTAGCTACATAAAAAATGCTACTAGAAACAAATCAGATAAAATTATACTAAATGTTAAAATAACTGGAAAACCGACCATGGAAATTGGTAGTAGAACAGGTAACACTGATGTAAAACAGAGATTGGGAAAGTGTATTTAAGAATTTTAAATTCCCTCCAAAATAGAGCAAAGTCATCTAATAAAAATCATATAAGAATATTAGAAGTCACAAAAGTAAAGGTAGAAACTAGGAAGAGTAAAGAAATATTACCACCATACATAGTGAGCAGAGAAATTGACCTAGTCATAGGCCAAGAATAGTTTCTGCCCCTAATAAAGATATGCATCATTAATAAAATCAATATAGAATCACAAGTAAAAATATATCACATGCAGACACATTATCTAGGAGCCCAGATAAAGCTGAATTGCCAAAAACAGAAACCTTCATAAATTACAATGATCAGCTAGCTATAAATATTATTAATAGTTGAATAATAGCGGAAATGGTTAATACAGACTCTGGCTACAGCATTCTTAAAAGTTGGATAGAGAGCAAATGACCTGTGAGATGTTCTCCCTATTTAAGTAAAGGATTGTAGAAAGTACACAAGAGGCTATCCCTAAATAAAGGTTGTATATTGATGGATGACAAAATATTTATACCCAGATATGGCTGCAGAAGAATATTCAGATTATTACATGAGGGTCATCCAGAAATAGTTAAATCTAAAATCCTGGCATACAGCTATCTATGGTGTCCAGGAATAAATAGTGACACAAGCTGAATATTAAGTGTGAAGAATGTCAAATCACAGCTGAACTTTTGTGTCAAAGGAAAGGAAAGAATAAATTGTCAATCTTGTTACCTACCCAACAAAGAAGTAATGAGAGAGTAATGGTAGAGAGAAAGTTTGAAATAGGTGATAACATTTGGTCACTGAATACATGAAAAAAGATTTGGGAAAAAAGCAAGTGTAACAAGTAAATTTGTGAATCAACAGGCAGAAATTAAAACTGAAGAGGGCGTAAAACTGTGGAACCATAAAAATCAGCTGAGAAGATGTCTGTCAATTGCAAATAGTTGAATACTCTTCCGAAAATGATCTAATTACCCTGAAATCACCATTGAGGCACAGCAAAGATCATCTCAAAGACTATGTTAGGTGAAGAACCATATTTCTGAAGTGGGAGAGGAGTGCAGCATTCAAGGTCAAGCAAGGGTAGGTAGGTAGGTAGGTAGATAGATAGAGAGACAGGCAGGCAGGCAGACAAACAGACAGACAGACAGACAGACAGACAGACAGATAGATAGATAGATAGATAGATAGATAGATAGATAGATAGATAGAGAGATAGATAGATAATGATTGTGTAGAATAAAAATAATAACTTTGTACCATAATTATGTATATTGATTGTGTGTAAATAATTATATTATATAAATAACTGAGCGTTCCATCATCGGATTTTCAATTGGATGGATGGTTGAAGAGTTGGAGTGCATTGAAGCCTGTCCATTAAAGTAGGAGTATTTGCTATCTTAATATATATCTGAGCACTTGTAGCATATATGTGTAGAGATGGTAATCTGGACCAACTGATGATTGCTGGTTAAGCATGAAATACGTATATTGGTGATTATTTATCTTTCCGATATGTGTGTTCAGGTTATAACGAGCCGCTTCGCCCGCTGAAGGGTC